>OW240916.1:250669830-250680690 GCA_933207985.1 Pelobates cultripes
TGTTATGGAAATAGAACAGCCATGATGATCTGCCAGCCTTTAAATTGTCAAAATACCATAGAAGTTGCAGTTCTACAACTTCTGTGAATCTATTGTTTGCCCACTCCTGGCATTTGACCTATACATCACACTAGCCTCATTTTAGACATTGGAATATAGGTACGTTTTATACTTATTTGAGTGGGCCAAGGAGGGCTGGAAAGCTAAATCGTGTTTTTAATACTATAGGATCAGGAATATGTGTTTGTATTTCTGAACCTTTAGTGTTTCTTTAATCTGTATTATGTATACATTTTGGTCTATATGGCAGCACCATTGTTGAGAAATGCATGTTCCGGGTCTGCCCACAATTCCCTTTTTGTCTTTACTATGTAAGTTTGGAATCCAGACCAGATTCCTTTTGGATTGAGCACCCTGCCTAAATAGTAGGGAAATCAGACAGATCTGCCGGGAGGCAGAACAACATACAAACACAGAGATATACATACAATAGGCACTTTTCCTCTTCCCTTCCCTATTACAATCATCTCAAAGCAGCTTGAAAAGCTTAAAATGATGTTCATCTTCTCTGAAGAAACTCCAGTATTTGATAAATGGTATTAGAGTATTCATGCAAAATGTAATGCTCCTCTGCTAGAACCTCCATTAGTCCTGATGAAAATCCCAAATCTTTAGACACATCCAATTGAGGCATAGATGTCTATGCCATATAGTTGGTACAACACCACTAGTTACAGAGTTAAGCCCAGTGGTCAAGCTCCAAATCTTCAGACACATCCAATTGAGGCATAGATGTCTGTCACGGTAGTTTACCCCTACACGCAAGATTTAGTTCAACAATCGACAGATAGAGCAGATACGACTTACCGGACCTTAGAATGGCCGGACTCGCCGTATAGCAGAGAATAGACAGAGTCAAGAACAAGCCGAGGTCAAGGGAACAAAGAGACTGCGAGAACAAAAACTAGCCAAGGTCTGGTACACAGTAGTCAGTAAGTCAGCAAACAAGACAAAACAGGGATAGAGAGATAAACAGAGTCAGATACAAAGCCAAGGTCAAGCACGAAAATCACAACTGAACGCAACAAGCGCTAAAGGAAACTGAAACAGAAACCACGATAGGGCAGGGAGTTAAGGGAGAGGTAAGTATAAATACCCTAAACTTTACTTTGATTGGCCCCTGTCATATCCACGCCCCCAAAATGTGAGTGTCTGGGGAATGTGGAATGACAGGGGCCAATGGGAGCACATTTCATCTTTTGGCTCCCACTGCCCCTTTAAGAGCGTGCCCGACACGCGTGGCACTCTCTTAGAGCTAGGCGGGACATGTGACCGCATCTCGCGGTCCGTGCCCACCTTCATTTGAGAGCCGCGCGCATCGGGAAGTGAGGACCTCGGCCGGCCCCCGGGTAAGGTAAGTACCGCTACAATGTCTATGCCATAGAGTTGGTACAACACCTCTAGTTACAGAGTTAAGCCCAGTGGTAAAGCTCCAAATCTTCAGACACATCCAGTTGAGGCATAGATGTCAACACCCCCAGACACAGTGTGAAGCTCAGTCAGATCCTCAGATAGATCATGGAGAAAATAGAATGTTTAAGCAGATATAGTAGCATTAACATGTATGACATCACAGTATGTGATTTAACTGGTAAGAATCACTGTACCAAAGTAGAAGGTAGACTGGTAAAGGAGAGAATATTATAAATAAAAATAGAAAAGGGGAACTGTGATAAAAATATTAAGGCATCTTCACCAAAAATATGAAGATTATATCAGTCTAAAAGAAAACACTGCAATATCCACTGTTTTCTGATCTTTCGTCTGCTTAAGAGATAATGTGTTTCATTACAATATTGACTTTTATACCCTTATTTCCAATCCAGTACTAGCTCTCTCTCTAGTTTTATGCCAAACCTGTATCCTTTCTCTTTCCTTCCTAAATCCCCGATATATGTATTCCCAATTCTCAACAAAGGTATGTATATGTAACAATAGATCAGATAGCAGCAGAATCCTTTTACTTTCTGAATAGGCATTACAAAAAAATCTAAAAACCTATCCACAAGTCCATAAAAAGCAGATTGTAGGTGTTGTTTTGCCGATATTTGTACAGTCTCAACCAAAACATGGCTTAGTGGGATACTATAGTAGAATATGACTATATGCTACTCAACATAGTGGTAAGTGAAAATAGATTTTGATCCAAATGTCAAATAAGTGTAACATTTCATCTACATGTCTGCTTGTGGTTTAGGTAAGTATAAATATAGATTGTTTTCACAACATATAGGATGGGCATATAAAATTGCTTTGAAAAACAATTGGCATTTTGCCAGCCTATGTCAGTTATTAATAGAAAGGCAGTGTACCAGAACTGTCGGTAATCTGGAATACTTAGTTCTGGGATGCCTGTGTCAAATGTTTTCCTGTTTTGAATGTAGTATGAAAACACAAATGTACAATAGAACAGAGAACGCTGAGCTGCAGAGTGAGCATGAGCAGTTTGCAGCTTCTCCTTCCATAAAATGAAACCCATTTCACTAAGAAGTGTCTGATAATATCTGCAGACAAACTCAAAAAGAATTGCACAAAGGGACACTTATTACATAGCAATAGTTTTAATTTATTATTATTATTATATAATGCTTTTATAACATATGGTAACATTTTATGTAAACAATACCTTTAAAAACTGCCACATTGGGGGAGTTGCAGAGCTGTAGAGGAAGATAGATTCGTAAACTTGTTCTCTTTTACATCCTCATGCTGCCTGAGTGTCTCCCTTGAGTATATTGTAACCATCCGGTCTGACAAGGTCTCAGGAGCCCAAAAAGGGCACTCTTACCCTAAATCTCTGTCACTTTTTGGCTGCCATACCAGGCATGACCTCGCAGCCTCCACAGCCTGAGGCCTATCATGGGACGGACTCCTTATTTCTGAAGTTTCAACAGGGTGCCAGACTGGAATCTGGAAGAGTCCCTTTGGGAAGTAGACTCTGAAAATGCCCTCAGAGAGGCACATTCCACCTTGTAAGCCATGATTCAAGTAGACCTTTAACTCCTGCTCACAGGGGAGGTCATATTGAATCGGATTGTGACAACTTATTTGTGGCACAGACTGCCATGCCGGACACTTTAATGTGTCAAACTAACCAACTATGCAATATGGCCCTACTTGTGGTCAACTCAGACACCTGTGGCCTGATAAATAGGTTATGCCAACAATGCTTAACTGAGTGTTAGGAATTCTTACATCTGTTCCACCTGGGCCAATGACAGAGGCTTTCCCACAGAGACAGGAGGGGAGACAAATGGCGACAAGCACAGTTGGTAACCCAGCTTGATGGGGAGACTTATGTTTTGTTTTCTTTATGTTTTCTAATTGGTATCCATCTGGATTTTTACTTAACCCCCAATACAGTTTTTTATTGTTTGTTTTTTTACATTAAAGGTTGGGCTTGGTTGACTTTGAATCCCTGTTTTATTCCATTAAATGTTTGCCTTCTCACTTTGCAGATACTCTACTGGCTATTTGTGTACCAAAATTATACTAATCTATGTAGAGATTGTACTGTTTGATGATGAAGGATCTCCTAATAGTTCATAAACTGCAGACATCTTCTCTCTGGAATTCTTCAGTTAGCTTGGACGAGAAAGTAATTTTTTTGTACATTTTCAAGTGTACCAATAAGCTGGAAATACAAACACTCTGTTTCCTTAGTATCTACAGCACATCCCACCGCAATGGGTTTTTGACTTGGTACTTCTTAGCTGGACATTGCAACTACCATATATAACAAGTCTGTTACCGTGGTCTGTAGCTTTTAATGGGGGGGAAGGCAGAGTGGTGAAGATTAAAGGTTTTGTTTTTTTTTATTTTTGGAAGGGGCGGCAGGGTTGTTACTTCTTTGCAACCTTTGCTGCATTTTTAGAAATGTATAATGACCTGTCATGGTTTTATTGCTATACTCATTTTTACCCTTTCACCGGTATATTCCTTACATCAAGGGAGAATTCACTGTGTTACAGTTTTTCTGTAGTTTGATGGTGGCAGCTTAGAACAATGAGGTTTATGGGCAGACTTCAGTGACAGAGAGCATTTCTAGTCCTATGTCCTATCATCACACACGTTGGCCATAATGAACTTGATTACTTGGATATCACTGCTGCATCTCATCTGGTGCGCCAAAGTCTTATTTGTGTGAGGGGCAAATAAGGCCGTAAAGGAAATAATAAGGGGGGGAATAAGTCGGTTGTGGTGTGCCGGAACCGACGTCGTGGTAGGCCTGTATTAAAAGAGGGCCCACCCATGAGGTGTAATGAAAAGTATAAATAAAGGGAGTGGAGGGTGGAGACCTGCGAATCGTCAAAAAACGAACGGGACTGAGGAAGGTGAGGAGGGGGTTTAAGTAGGTTAACATGCCTGTTGGGGAAAATATTATGTATATATCTGTTTAATATGTGCTTGATTAAGTCTGTGTGTATGGGAGGTCAGGAATTATCTTCAAAGGGAGTTTCTGTTTAGATAGCTGGAAAGATACAGCACCTGAAAGGCACCAATCACATTTACATATCAACTGGTCTTCAAAGGAGTCCCTATCTAGGAAAACACACCTCAGGTTAGAGGCAAAGGGATGGCTGGGAGAGTTAACACTTAAATAAAATAATAGATATATAGATAGACAACACTTTGGGCCTTGGGAAAGGAAATCACATTTACATATCAATTGAGCTGAGGAATTTCCTATTTACAACATGGGAACCAATTCCTTTAAAAATAGAAGATACTGACATCACATTAGATTAGGTTTGGTAAGACACACAAGCTGCACTTAACATCGCACAGCACATACACAATGTAGCCAATATTATTATACACAATGTAGCAGATAGTATTAGATAGATGGAATGTATGAGTGTCATGAATGTATTGTAACTCTGTAAAACTATAACTCTGTAACATTCTTCTTCTGTAATATTTAACTGGGCAGATTCTAAGTAAAGATTTCTCTCTGGTAAGAACTATGGTGTTGGCTGTTTATTTGTAATATTGGGTAGAATACCTTAGTAGTGCTAGTCATATATTTATCTGGACAAGGGGATAAAGATATATGTTAGTTCTTGGAAGAGGTGACACAGGGATATTACATTCACTATTAATACACAACGCAGAGTGGATTTCTCTCAAAAGGATACCAATTGGAAGTATTGGTGGTGAGAGAAGGATTATACAACAATGCCCCTCCCACAACTGCAGGCCAAGCCTTCACATTTGTGTGAGGGGCAAATAAGGCCGTAAAGGAAATAAAAAGGGGGGAATAAGTCTGTTGTGGTGTGCCGGTGTTCTATCAGTTTGGTATACCCCGTCAGATTGCTATACCCACGTCACTTCCGGGGAGGGGAATCAGCTGTCTCCTGTGCTGCACATGCGTGCTAGCACTCCTGCTACTCCCCCACAGCAAGGTCCTGGAAGGTAAGTAAAACTAGTTTTACACTTTCATTATAGTTAGTGCATTCACTAAGCTTAGGACATGGGACATTTAGGGTTAATGTTAGGGTTCAAATTAGGGTTAGGATTAGGGACTTGTTCCTATTTAGTGATATTTCACATTTGGGGAATATCACTAAATAGTGATTTCTCACACTTTATTTTAACCCTTACCCCAAGGGTTAGGGTAAGAATAGATTGTGAGAGAGGTTAGAAGCACTTACCTAACCCTAATTTGTACCCTCACTTAACCCTAAATGTCCCGTGTGCCTAAGCTTAGTGAATGCACTAACTATAATGAAAGTGTAAAACTAGTTTTACTTACCTTCCAGGACCTTGCTGTGGAGGAGTAGCAGGAGTGCTAGCACGCATGTGCAGCACAGGAGACAGCTGATTCCCCTCCCCGGAAGTGACGTGGGTATAGCAATCTGACGGAGTATACCAGACTGATAGAACACCGGAACCGACGTCGTGGTAGGCCTGTAATAAAAGAGGGCAAAAAGGAAACCTGTTTAAAAGCAATCAACAACCTTAAATAGCCTATCTGTATGGTAACAGCTGAGTGAATAATGAGGTGCCCGGCGCTTTCAACGGCCCTCTAACTTGTGCAAGGGAAAGTAAGGAAAAACATGTTGGCCATCTAGCGTAGACTGGGTGTGGGGTAGAGAAGGTCAATAGACTACATAAATAGGTGAGATTTCCTGAGACAATGCTGCAAAAAAACAAACAAAAAAAAAACGTGGTGACTGTGGGAGATATGTGTGTCCACAAGAAACTGTATAGCGGCTTGTCAACTAGACTACCTAGTAACCTAGCTGAAAAGACTAGCGTCCCCCAATTCCGGCCTACCTCACATCTGTGATTAAATGGTTGATCCAAAAGAAGACGAAAAAACCCAGTTTGATGCGCTTTCCAATTTGCAACAAGCTAGGGAAAAAATTCCTTCTTGATCAACAGAGACAATACAAGTGATATGTGAGACAGGAGCCTCGAAGGGGAAGAAGGTCCGAAAACACAGGCACTGCGAGTGCTAGAAAGATGAGAGCCAGACGTGAAAGATGGCAACCACGAGCTTACAAGGCTGGCAGCCCACGAACAAGCCCAGAAAAAGCCGGGAATGGTAGCGGCTGCGGGAGAAGCCATAGGCAGGGCCACATTAGAAAGCGTAAAGGAGGCACAGGACTGATCGTACGAAAGAGGTGAGGGAAGACCGGTTCGGATCCAGCCAAAGCGGCAAATGCCAGTTACCCAAACTGCCATCCGACACTGCCCCTTATCCGACAGCAGCGATACCCGTGTAGGTGGACAGACACTGAGAGAACAGCTGACCGGAAGGCTGCCATGGGGGGGGAAAGCCAACTCGCGAGAACCGCAGCGAATCGAGAAAGCGCCAAGGACCTGAAAAAAAAAAAAAAGAAGGTAGGCATAGCCAAAACTCCACAGGGCGATGAGAACCAGACCCAGACCTGCTAGAAAAGAGATGAAGAAGACCCCGCATAAGCGACCCAACATGCGCGTGAGCGTGAAAGAGTGTATGTGTGCGAGCTGGCATACTAGCTAATGCCAAAAGGCGAAACAATTAAAACTAGGTTTGGTGACAGGTGAGGCCCTGCTAGATGCCAAGCGGCGTGAGAGGCTCTATCAATGCGAGGGGATAGCGTGGCCACTGAAACATTGTGGCCAGTGTCGGCCTCTCGGTGACAGTTAAACATAAGATAGAGTGGGAGTGACAGGTGAGGCCCTCTCTATGCCACAGTGCGATGCGACTAACTATGAGTTGGCCCGAGGGGCATAGTACCTCAGAGTGTGAGGATGGGTGTTGGCCTCGCGGGACCACTAACCTAGGCAAAGAAGCCAGGGGAATTACAGCTAGTGGACACCTAGGACCCTGACAGCCAGCAACAGCTAACTAAGAGGGGAGGGCAAAGAGTGAGAGAGGGGACGTACTGTGTGAAAGAAAAAGAAGAGGGGGGGCGGGGAACGAGGAAGAAGCGTAGATGCAACCGCGACTGGAGGGCAGAGTGAGCCCAACGGAGTCCAGGTGTAGAGGCTGATATGGAAGCACGCATGGGAAAAAGAAAGCGCATGAGCGTGTACAACCCACTGGGCCCATAGCAGGAGAGGAAACTCGAACGAGACACCCCTGGCCATTTTTTTCCTTTTTTTTTAAATACAATGAGACGCGCCATCTAACCAAGCCTATCCTCAGGGACACGAAGAAGAGAGAGACGTACATGAGATGGCATGTAGCCGTGCTGTAACCTGGCTCTACCAAACCCAAGTAAGGTGCAGGCATTGATTCGCCCTATGCCAAAAACGGCCAAAGACATAGCAATTGATCCAGCAGAAGACGCCATGTAGCGGAACCCTAGATCAGCACCTTCAGAGGTTCTAGGTACACCCTGCGCCCCCAAAACTTACCACACATAGAGAACCTACATGTAAAGTCACCCAGGTAAACGTCCCTGAGAGGTGTACTACATGTCCAGTAGGTGTAAGGGGAAGCTCACTAGGGAACTGTGCTGCTTGGGAGCATGACGTGCAGAGCCAGCGTGGCCTCAGAACCCCCCCTGTTAATCCCTGCTCCCTGGGCTTAGTTAGGACTGGATGAGACTCGCCCGTCTGCTAGTAAGACAAGAAAGACTCACAACCAGATAGCACACAAAAGCAACATACATGCAATTAGAAACAGCCCAGATATCTGCATAAATAGCAAGCATGTCTGCTATTCCCAAGGAAAACTCCTGCAGTAAGGTAACCAGTGAGCTGGGAATAGCATAGGAGAAAGCAAGTAACAATTCACATACACTGATAGTCATCCCACCCTGCTACCAGCAACTTCAAGCCCTAAGGCCAGAGATATTTTGCCTGGCAGGGCCAGCCTAAATCTGATGCAAGGACCCTTCATATACAGACGAGCTATGCATAAGCATCTTACCTCACCCAACACATGCTTGCGTGGCTGCATGGACGTGCGACCGTTGGAGAGTGCAGACGCGAAACTTGCGACAGCGCCGCCGGCAGGAGGGTGCTGACAGCCAGGAACGCCGGAGAGCGAGGCACGGCAAGCCGAGCAGGCCCCCCCCAAGAGACCCAAGAAACGACCCGCAAATATGGAGACCCAAGGTTTGGAGTGAGCCACGATGAACAGGAAAGGAGAGGAAGGACGACCAGACATGCGAATCGTCAAAAAACGAACGGGACTGCGGAAGGACCAAACTTCTGGAATAAAAGGGAATCATGACATGTCACACATCATGTGTCCTTAAGGGGTTAATCCCTACTTTCTCCCAGATGGATTGGAAAGGCAGATTTGTGTCTGTAAAAGGGAAGATTCTGACCACTCCCAACACTCTGGCAAATGTATTTCTCTCCAACAGACATAAAAAAGGTTTTTAATATCCTTTGCAGAGGGTTGTTTGCAACTTGAATGAGATTTTAACATTGCCTTGGACCTGAGACTGAACACTTCAGTAGGTAAAATTACTACCGTCCACTAAGGGACACTGGGGGGGGAGGGAGAGGAGGAGGGAACACTAAGGGACACTGGGGGGAGGAGAGACCACTAATGGACATTGGGGGAGGAAAGACCACTAAGGCAAAGATGGGGGGGGTGGAGAGTCCACTAAGGGAAAGAGGGGTGGAGGATAGTACACTAAGGGAAAGGGGGGGGATAGAACACTAAGGGACAGGAGGGGAGGGGAGACCTAAAAGGGACAGGGGGAGAAGTGCAGTTGATACCATTAAGGCACAGGGGAATTGGAAGAGATCATTAAGTGACGGGCGGAGTGTAAGACACACCGAAAGGCTGTGGAAGGGGTGAGAGAGAAGCCACAGAAGGGCTGGTAGGGAAGACAGAGACACATAGAGATGCTCAGGAGAGAGACAGACAGCTTGTGAGGGAGACACACAGAGGGGCCTGGGGAGAAAAGAGACACACCAAGAAGCTGGGAAAAGTAAGACACGCAAAGGTGACATATAAAGAGGGGGGATAAGAGACACACAAGGGGAGTGTAAGACACAAAACTTAAAGAGAAAATATATTAACAAAATAAATATAATAATAACAAATAAAGACCTACTCTCCTCTCAGCCCCTATCCCACCCCACAAACCCTCTCTTTCACACTACACACATACACAATGCATCCCTACACACACACAGAAACACACATGCACAGAATGCATTCCTACTCACATACACACACTGAAACATACAATGCATCCTACACAAACACACACACACAATGCATCCCCCACACACACACTGCTTCTCTTAATGCATCTCTTAAACACACTCAATACACCCCTTACAGGCACTGACAGGCACACACACTGCATTACATAACATACACAGAAATACACCTTGCATCCCTTACACGTACAAACACAGATTCACACAATGCACCCCTTACACACACACACACCCAGAAACACATTCTTTACACACAAACAAACACTGCATCCCCTATACACACCCACTACATCCCTTACACAAACTGGTATCCCTATACATTCCATTCCATAACACACACACACTACATCCTCTACAATAACACACCTCCCCTACACACATACACTCCACTCCCTGGGAGCAAACTCATGGCTTGTAGGCATCAGGGTTATGGACAGGCCTTTTAGGCATACTCACGGTCAGGCCCTGGGAGCTGGTTCCTGTTCGTTGCTTTTGTGAGCATTGCCTCCAGAGAACCTGTTGTAACACCAGACCAAGCAAACAGGCTGTGCAATAAAGGAACAAGGAACTGTAAACATTTGATGACTCTTTACAGGAAGTGTTTCGGAAGCCTGTGCAAGTCACACACAGGAAGTTATGACTAGGGATGTATATAACAAAGTAATATTACTTAAAATGGCAGAGAACTTAAAAGTGAGCCTGCAGAGAATTACAGTAATCAACTAGAGCAGTGGTAGTCAACCTTTTTCTACTTACCGTCCACTAATGCATCTTTCTTGATGGAAAAATTTCCTTACCGCCCACCAGTTTTCGCACAAGTGCGTAATATTTTTTAGAAAGGAGGGTGTTTAAAAAAAAAAAAAAAAAAAATGTACGTACATTTATCTTTTTGTTTCTACTTAATGCATGTTTATAATGTTTTTAACTTTATAAAGTTTAATGAGAAAACAATAAAGTAAATTGAAATTACCTTTACTAGTGATTAATGAGATCCTTGAGGTTGATGCTGCGAGACTAAATATTTGATATCTGGTTCAATTTCGTGAGGAACAAACGAAGGTCTCATCTTTCAGTGATATTCAGACGACTTCTCTGTTTGCACATAATATGATTTCTCATCTGTGCGTCAGCTCCTCTCCTCTCCCTCCTCAATTCTCCTCCCCACCTTTTTTTTCC
>OW240916.1:250680790-250710789 GCA_933207985.1 Pelobates cultripes
CCTTTTTTCTATTTTTTAACCTTACTTATAGCAATGCCCAGTAGGAAGGCTGAGCTAGGTTGCCCACTTACTATAGCCCACTATAACAGACAGGCACACATACATACAGGCACACACACAAGACACACATACACACAAACAGACAGGCACACACACACACGACACATACATACCAACAGACAGGCACACATACAGATACACACACATAAGACACACACACATACAAAGCCAAGACACACACACATACGCAATACATACAAAGACACACGCATAAGACACACATAAATACAAAGACACATACACACATACATACAAAGACACATACACACATACACATACAGACACATACATACACATACATACAAGACATACATACAAACACACACAAAATATTTTAGTCACCCTCCTGTTTCCTACCTTTTAGGTGCAGGAGGGTGACTTTTCCTGGGGTCCAGTGGTGGCTCAGGTGGATGGGAGTCAGAGTTCCCACTCTGACTCCCTCACGCGGGGTCTGTGTGTTAGCTGGGAGGAGTGATGTGCGGTCACTTCCTCCCAGCTCTGTGTGATGTAATCACAGGGGGCCCGGTCGCACTGTTAAAGCGCCCAGCGCTGACCGGACCCCCTAACAATCCACATCCATCGAGTGGCCCTGACAGCATGGGCCACCCGATGGACCCCTTGGATGGCGGCCCCGGCGGTTTGCCGCGCAGGCCGGGGCCGCAAATGGTGATGGCGGTACCCGGTCGCAGGGGGACCGCCGGCTCGCACTCTCCCTCCTACCCACCTAATCTCTGAAATTGAGGAAATCCCTACCGCCCACCAGGAATCCTGAAACGCCCACTAGTGGGCGGTAGGGACCAGGTTGACGACCCATGAACTAGAGCATGGTTCTGCTGATACTGCAGCTAAGCACAGATAGATAAGGTCTCAATTTAATATAGGTTTTAGTTTTTCAAATGATTTAATATTTTTGGACAAACTTTTAAAAAGATTTTTTCAAAATATTAATAAATATATATATAAAATATCAATATATCAAAAATATCATGTAATTAAGGATATCACATTCTACATCATTAGGTAAACATATTTGTAAATTAGGGAAACATTTGTTTTCATTAAAATGTTCAATAAATATTTTTTGTGTACATTTCTAAACTCAAAATATTATACAAATGTCAGATATTTACGTTTTCAGTAGGTAATTTTTATGGGATTATAGCTTTTCTCTCACCCAATGACGCATGGTGGGGATTTTACTTTCATTCGGAAAAAAAAAACACATAAGTCACCTGGTTCAGTTTGAGAGTCTATACATTTTTGCACTGTTTGAGGAAATACACAAAAATGATATATATATATATATATATATACATACATACACACACACACACATGCTTGTTGTTGGCATGGGATCAAAAAGCTTAGCAGTAATATGATTAAACCTTATGTCGGGACTCAAAATTGGATTCCCATTGGTAGGAACATGCAGTTTATAATCTCCCGGACCACAAATAACTACTCACAATAAGTTTATTAAAATATAAGTGTTTAATTTATTTGAGAATGTATTATAATTTATTTATATTACAGTTAAATAATAGGTTTCCAAGTGAATATTAAAAATGATGAACGGGTTGACAAACTAATGCTATTTATACTGTATAATTTGGGTCCCTGCAAAAAAAAAAAAAAAGGTAAGGAACCACTATACAAAGTGATAATTACAAATGCAGAGAAATAAAAAGAACCAATTTAAAATAAACAGTATTGTATCTATAATTGTATGTATAATGAATAAGGAATGATAGTGTTGAATCAATTTAAAATCATGCTTTAAAATTCAAGTTTTCATTATATTTAAGTACCGAAATGAATAATCTTTCAACAATATTTGTATAAATATGCTGCATTGATAAACTTAAGTGATTATGTTTAGGCATAGAAATTAACTGCTTTAGCAGCCAAAATACTGTGCAATTATCAAAGCTTTACACACAGGGATGTATTCACTAAGTGGAAATTGTGTAGAAATGACAGAATTGCCTATTTTAGACCAAAATTATGCACAGTTGTGCTTAGAAGTTTGCATACCCTGGCAGAAACTGACATTTTTGCATTGATTTTGAAAATATGACTGATCATGCAAAAATATTGTATTTTATTGAAGGATAGTTATCACGTGAACCCATTTATTATCACATAGTTGTTTGGCTCCATTTTAAATCATAATATGAGAAATCACCCAAATGGCCCTGATCAAAACTTTACATACCGTTAAATGTTTGGACTTGTTACAGAAACACAAGGTGAAGCACACAGTTTAAAATGGCAATTAAATATCAACTTCACACACCTGTGGCTTTTTAAATTACAATTAATGTCTGTGTATAAATAGTCATTGAGTTTGTTAGCTCTCACGTGAATGCACTGGAGCAGGCTAGATACTGAGCCATGGGGAGCAGAAGAGAACTGTCAAAAGACCTGCATAACAAGGTAATGGGACTTTATAAAGATGGAAAAGGATATAAAAAGATACCCAAAGACTTGAAAATGCCAGTCAGTGCTGTTCAATCACTTAATATGAAGTGGAAAATTCTGGGATCTCTTGATACCAAACTAAAGTTGGGTAGAACAAGAAAGATATCAGCCACAACTGCCAGAAGATTTCTTCAGGATACAAAGAAAAACCCACAGGTAACCTCAGGAGAAATACAGGCTGCTCTGGAAAAAGACAGTGTGGTTGTTTCAAGGAGCACAATACGACGATACTTGAACAAAAATGAGGTGTATGGTTGAGTTGCCAGAGAGAAGCCTTTATTGCATCAATGTCACAAAACAACAGAGTTACAAAATGCCCGAGAACACCTTGACACGCCTTACAGCTTCTGGCACACTGTAATTTGGAGTGACAAGACCAAAATAGAGCTTTATGGTCACAACCAAGAGCGCTACGTTTGGAGAGGGGCCAATAAAGCCTTTAATGAAAAGAATACCAGCCGCACTTCTAAGCATGGTGGTGGCTAACTGATGTTTGTGTGAGCTCTAAAGGCACTAGAAGCGTGTTATCAGAAAATACTGGCAGACAATTTGCATTTTTCTGCACAAATGCCAAGCATTGGGCACTCTTGGACTTTCCAGCATGACAATGACCCTAAGCACAAGGTCAAGTTGACCCTCCAGTGGTTACAGCAGAAAAAGGCGAAGGTTCTGGAGTTGCCATCACAGTCTCCTGACCTTAATATAATCAAGCCACTCTGGGGAAATCTCAAACGTGCGGTTCATGCAAGACGAACAAAAACTTTGCATAACCTGGAGGCATTTTGCCAAGATGAATGGGCAGCTATACCACCCGCAAAAATTAGGGGCCTCATAGACAACTATTACAAAAGACTGCATGCGGTCATTTATTCCAAAGGGTGCAATACACAGTATTAAGAACTAAGGGTATGCAGACATTTGAACAGAGGACATTTCATTTTTTTCTCTGTTGCCATATTTTGTTTTATGATTGTGCTATTCTGTTTTAACCTGCAGTTGAATATGAATCCCATAAGAACTAAAAGAAAACTGTTTTGCCTGCTCACCCATGTTTTCTTTAAAAAATGGTACATATATTACCAATTCTCCAAGGGTATGCACATTTTTGAGCACAACTGTAAGTGAAAAAAAAAAAAGAAAAAAGATTTTTGAGGAATTTCTCTCGGATGGCTATATAGCCCTAAAATGTTTAGTTTCCTTGTCAATTCATAAGTCCCAGATTAGTGAATTAACCCCATAGGTTTCTAATTATCTTAAAGGGGCACTCTTAGTAACAAAACACTAAGCTTGATGCAGTTGTTTTGATGGCTAGTGCTTCTAGGAGGAGTCAAAAGGATTATAAACAATATGGCAAAAACAGGCTTATCCACAGCACCCATGTACCGACCCCTCAGCAGCACTGACAATCTTTAGTGTTTATGTTGAAGTTGTGTTAAAGTGTCCCTTTCGTGTGATATTATACATGTAAGTCATGTACATAAAAACACTATGGGTTCTTTAAAGCACTCGTGCGAATTAGAATTATGCTGCCAACAGAGACCTAACTTCCTCTGTAGAGGATTTAGATACAAGCAATGTATATTTTGACATGATTATATTAAACACTTTTATTTTAACACTTGCATGTCCATAATTGTAGCAGTTGACCCCCACATTGTTGTGCCAAAGTAATAATTTACTGTAGTATAATAAAAATATTAAATACATCAGTAGATGCTGTACGCTAGCATGTAATTCCTTTTGAATACAATATTCCAAAAATGTCATATTCACTATGTTTTTTTTTAGCTTGAGTGAAACAGAAAATAGAAGAGAAAGCAAAATATGATCAAACCAATGACCCAATTGACAGAGTAAATGTAAACGATAACCATATCCATATCAAATCTCCATCCTCGGGTTTCATCTTCAAATCCTAGCATTTGCGCACCGTGAGGATACTGTCTTCTTCCAACAATGCTTGCATTTCTGCTGAAACCTATTTTAAATAGTAAAGCACAATAAATATGCAAAAATCAACAAGCTACTGAAAAAATACATTGCCTACAATTTGCATTATTTACCTGTGTAATTGACATTTACTATAAAAATAAATAGCGTATATGGAAATTACATTATAAATAAACAGTGTTAATACTTAAGTGAGCAGGTAAAGTATCGATAACAGTGCCAGTGAGAAGAGAAGATGGGGACTGGGGTGCCCCTCATTGGACCCTGCTTAGACCTTTTTCTAGAATTAGTCCAAGCTCCATGGGAAAATTGATCAGGTAAAGCAAAAGTCTCCTCCACAGAGAAGAAAAAAAAGGAGGGGGTGACTTCCCAAATAGGAGGTAGTGGACTCAGTGGTGTATTTTGAAATGGTGCTGCCCTAGGCATGACAGATCACCCCCTAATTTAAATGTACCTGCCCCTTCCTGTTAACTTACACACATTTTGACTGACACACACTCACGGACCAGCACACACTCTCAAATACACTGAAATACAGACATATAAACTCACTGATTTGACACAATCTGACACAAATACAATCATTTAGACACACACTGACAGACACGCACATGCACAATCACTCAGACACACACTCACAGACACTCCGACACACACTCACGCAGTAAAACACACACGCACAATCACTCAGACACACACACATACTCACTGAAACACATACACTCACTGACACATACACTCACTCACTTCCTCACATTCACTGACACACACACACAGTCACATTCATTGACAAACACACATATTTTTCCCTCAACACTCACAATTATTATTTTTTTATATTTAAATCCACGCAGCCTCCCTACTTTTGAAGTAGATGGGTAGATTTTACACCTGGGGTCAAGTTGGGCTGCAGGCCAGGCTGCTGGGCAGGAAGGTGGCTGGACATGCAGGCAGGCACTCTACGTTTTCAGCGAGGGAGCTGCGATCTCTCTGTTCAGCTCCCTCGCACGTCGCAGAGTGATGCTGGTAGCTGGACCGACGTCATATTCCAGCTCCCGGCATTACTGCGGGTCGCACGAGAAAGCTGAGCACAGAGCTCAGGGGAAAGTGCTCCCTCGCCCACCCGGGAAACAACTTGGGGGTGGTGTATTTGCCGCCCCCTAGAAATTGCCACCCAAGGCACAAGCAACAGGCAACTGACATAAGAGGGTATGTGCATATTGAGAAGCAGGTCACATTAATAATACCAAATGATAATAGTATCTCCACTACCCACAATTATACTGTCTTCACCTTAAATAAGAAGCATGGCTGTCTACATCCTCAGCAGTATCAATAATTCCTCAGTCCACAACATGACATAAAGCAGAAATAATTGAGGTAAAAGACTGATGTGTCATGTGTGCCTGTCTATGTTGGTGTAGAGGATCCAGAGCAACCAGATATTGTTAAAGTTACTGAAAGCGTAGGGGCAGTGACAGAACAATGACTCCAAATTCTGCTGTTTTGACCTAGTATATACAATTTAGTTGTTAGATATCTGCAATTTTCAGTTTAGTGAAAAAGCACCATTCCATTTTTTGGACTAGAAGAACCATCGTTTTTTGTTTTTTTTGGATGGAGCTTTAAGTTGTCCTACAGGGAATCATCATTGCATATTAAGATTACATGTCTTATTATCTATTAGACATGTGCAATTCGTTTTTTTCCGATTGTAAATTCGGACTAATTTCGGCAATTTGGACATTCGGATGCTTCCGAATGTTCGAATTTCGGAAGTGCCAAATTACCGAATTTCTGAAGTGCCGAACCGAACTGACGAATTTCGGAAGTGTCTAAGTGCTTCTGATTTCTGAAAAGTGGCAAAACAGGAGAGGGAGGGAAAATTATGTGAATGATGACAGGAATCTAGACCAATAAGCTAATTCCCGGCACTTGGAGCCCTATAAACGTGTAAGTGGTTGCGGTGGCAGTCTGGGCACCTAACCCTACCCTTACACCTAACCCTGTATGTGTAAGTGATTGTGGTGTTTGGGGTAGGGTTAGGGAGCTCTACAGATGTGTAAGTGGTTGTGGTGGCAAGAAAGGGATGCTTACAAATGTCCAAAGTCCCGAGTCGAAGTGAAGAATTCCTGAAGTCCGAATTTCAGAAGTGGCAAACAGAACCAAATCTTTTGCCCATGCACATCCATATTATCTTTGTAGACTGCAATACAATACTACAAAGAAATACAGTTTCATTTACTTAAAAGCTTTACCTTCATGTTCTAATGCTATTGAAATTACATAAAGGTGGTGATAAACTTGAATATTAAGTAAATAAAAATTAAATTAAGAAATAAATAACTAGATGTTTTTATAGAAAATCACGCAGAATAACACGGTAGTTTGGGAATGAACAGCTGTTATAATTATAATAACATCGGAGAATAATCATCTCTATGTGATGCTCTATTTATTTTGATTAATAATAAAAATATCAAACCAAAGGTCTCAAGGTTATTTTTGTGATAACAATTTGAAATCATCTTGCAATCAGAAAGTGTAATTGCACATGAAATGCAAGCATCCAGTGGTGACTTAGGCTAATTGGATCATTAGAATTCTTGTGGGAACACATGCACTTTCTGTTTTTTGGTTGATGCTTTGTTTATTTCTTGCAACACTGGGAGAATATCTTAAATTAAACTTACCAATGCAATCACTAGAATTCAAAAGAGCATTTGGGGGATGGGGGTAGTGGGGATAAAACTAAAACAACCCATAAGTTGGAGAATTTGGGAAAGTCTGTAATGGTCTGCACTTAGAAACATAGAAACATAGAATGTGACGGCAGATAAGAACCATTCGGCCCATCTAGTCTGCCCAATTTTCTAAATACTTTCATTAGTCCCTAGCCTTATCTTATAGTTAGGATAGCCTTATGCCTATCCCATGCATGTTTAAACTCCTTTACCGTGTTAATAGAAACATAGAATGAAGAATGCACTTCATTGAGTATGGTAACTATTGGTTTAGATACGTTCAAGTCAAACTCTATTTGACATTGAGGATTTCTTAAAGGGATATTATAGTCACCAGAACAACTACAGCTTATTGAATTTGTTCTGGTGACTAGAATCATACCCTTCAGGATTTTTGCTGTAAACACTGTATTTTCAGAGAAAATGCAGTGTTTACATTACAGTCTAGTGATAACTTCACTGGCCAATCCTCAGGTAGCTGTTAGAGATCCTTCCTGGGTCATGGCTGCCTAAAATGCATCCAAACATTCAGTGTCTCCTCCCTCTGCATGCAGACACTGAACGTTCCTCATAGAGATTCATTGATTCAATGTATCTCTATGAGGAGATGCTGATTGGCCAGGGCTGTGTTTAAATCATGCTGGCTCTGCCCCTGATCTGCCTCTTTGTCAGTCTCAGCCAATCCTATGGGGAAGCACTGTGATTGGAACATGCTGCCACTGCTGATGATGTCAGCAGACTGCTGAGTAAAATAGCATGCAGATCTACAGCTTCAGGCTTGAATACAGTAAGATTTTGCTATATTTATGGAGGCATGAGGGGCCCAGAGGGGCTAGATGGTGGTTTTAACACCATAGGGTCAGGAATACATGTTTGTGTTCCTGACCCTATAGTGCTCCTTTAACCCCTTAAGGACAAAACCAAACATAAACAAAAACTGGAATTTGAGCTATACGTCTGTTCAGGTGTAATTAGCCTCTTTCATATTACGTGCACCCACACTTATTATATATAATTTTATTCAGGGGAATCGGGGCTTTCATTTAACATCAAATATTTAGGTATGAAACATAATTTAATATGAATAAAATATAAAAAAAATGGGGACAAATAAGAATTTTTAAAAAATGTTTCGTTATATGTGACATTATAACTGTGAATGTCATAATACTGTTTTCTTTTACTGCAATAAAATACACATATTTGTATTCAGCCATGTCTCATGTGTAAATAGTACCCCCTATTTACAGGTTTTATGGTGTTTGGGGAAGTTACAGGGTCAAATACAGCATGTTACATTTTTCAGTTTTGTCACATTGAAATTCGCCAGATGGGTTACGTTGCCTTTGAGACCCTATGGTAGCCCAGGAATAAGAATTACCCCCATGATAGCATAACATTTGCAAAAGTAGACCCAACCCAAGGTATTGCAAATGGGGTATGTCCAGTCTTTTTTAGTAGCCACTTGGTCACAAACACTGGCCAAAGTTAGTGTTAATATTTGAAAATGCAACAAACTAATTTCAACGCCAATTTTGGCCAGTGTTTGTGACTAAGTGGCTACTAACCCCATATGCAATACATTGGGTTGTCTACTATTGCAAATGGTATGCCATCATGGGGGTAATTTTCATTCCTGGGCTACCGTACGGTCTCAAAGGTAACATAACCAACCTGGCGAATTTCAATGTGAAAAAACTGAAACGCAAGCCTTATATTTGACTCTGTAACTTTTGAAAACACCATAAAACCTGTACATGAAGGGTACTGTTATACTCGGGAGACTTCGCTGAACACAAATATTAGTGTTTCAAAAAAGTAAAACGTATCACAACAATTATATTGTCAGTGTAAGTGCCATTTCTGTGTGAGAAATGCAAAAAATACGATATAATTGTTGTAATACATTTTACTCTTTTTAAACACTAATATTTGTGTTCAGTAAAGTCTTCCGAGTAAAGCAGTACCCCCCATGTACAGGTTTTATGGTGTTTTGGAAAGTTACAGGGTTAAATATAGTGCTAGCAAATTAAATCCCCTGAATTTTCGGCCTGGGTTGTCAGGCAGGTCCTGCAAATTGTAATTAATAAAATGACCTAATTATGTAAAATTATTACATAAATATATACGTAGAATTATTATATATATATACAATGGGACCTCGGTTTACAAACGCCTCGGTTAACATAATTTTCGGTTTACAAATGAAAATCCATTAAAAATAATGCCTCGGTTTACAAATTTTTTTTGCAATACAAAGCGAATTTCCCCAGGATGCATTGCACCAGTGAGATTGATAGCACCGCCCCATGCATGCTGGAGCCTCGCCACGTCAAGTGTGGAGGTGTTGGAGCGGCTTTTGCATTGAGTTTTGGAGCCATTCTGGAAATTGTTTGCAGTTGTTTTTGGACTTTTTGGTGCATTTCTCAAGCTGTGGAAAGGTAGTGAGCGGAGCTTCATCGCATGCCTTTTATTGTGTGTTCTGCATTGTGGGTTGGTTTCCATGCCAGTTCATTTTGACTTTTTTCTGACCTTCAGAACGGATTAATTGGTTTACAATGCATTCCTATGGGAAACTGCGTTTCGGTTTACAAATTTTTCGCAATAAGAAACGACCCGGAGAACGAATTAAATTCGTAAACCGAGGTCCCACTGTATGTATATACACTCACACACACTCACAATTTGATTTCCATTTTTTAATTTTTGTGTGATTTTGTTGTCAGCACATTCAACTATGTAAAGAACAAAGTATTTCAGAAGAATATTTAATTCATTCAGATCTATGATGTTATTTTTGTGTTCCCTTTATTTTTTTGAGCAGTGTATATAATATATATATTAATATTAAAATACACTTAGACAGTGTATGTATATTTAAGTGTGTGTGTGTGTGTGTATATATATATATACTTAGATCATATATATATATAATAAATATATATATGATCTAAGTATATATTATTTAATTTTACACTGTTTTAACTTTTTTTTCAGACAGCAGGGGGAGTACCTGTCATAACAGGCACTACCCCTGCTGGCAATGCCTTGGACGGCTATGCCATCCATGTGATCGCGAGGTCCACATGGCCCAGAGAGGGGGAAGAGGAAGGAGGGGGACTCCCTGGGCTCCCAGGTAAGTCCCCATACCGCAATCGCCGCTGACCAGGTAAGTACATAGGACACCGGGGACGTTCTATGTCGCCCTCCGGCGTTTAGAGCCAGTTCCTTAAGGACGGCATAGACCGTCCTGCGTCCTTAAGGGGTTAAAGAAACATTTTCACTATAATTTTTAAAAATCACTAATAGAAGAACTATTGACACTCTTAGATCAGACATCTCAAATTCTCAATAGCATAAACTCCAAGCCCCTGCCACAATGTACAGTGCATTGCAAAAGTATTCAACCCCCTTCACTTTTTACCTATTTTGTTACATTACAGCCTTAAGTTTAATGTTTTATTCATCATAATTTTATGTGATCGATCAGAACACAATATAGTCTAAGTTGGTGAAGTGAAATGAGAAAAATATATACACAAAAGTATTTTTTGAGAAATAGAAAACAGATGAATGAAGCCCATAAAAAGCTCTGGTGCAACCAATTCCCTTCAGAAGTCACATAATTAGTGAAATGATGTCCACCTGTGTGCAATCTAAGTGTCACATGAGCTGTCATTACATATACACACCTTTTTTGAAAGGCCCCAGAGGCTGCAACACCTAAGCAAGAGGCACCACTAACCAAACACTGCCACGAAGACCAAGGAACTCTCCAAACAAGTAAGGGACAATGTTGTTGAGAAGTACAAGTCAGGGTTAGGTTATAAAAAAAATATCAAAATCTTTGATAATCTCCAGGAGCACCATCAAATCTATCATAACCAAATGGGAATAACATGGCAAAACAGCAAACCTGCCAAGAGACGGCCGCCCACCAAAATTCACGGACTGGGCAAGGAGGGCATTAATCAGAGAGGCAGCACAAAGACCTAAGGTAACCCTGGAGGAGCTGCAGAGTTCCACAGCAGAGACTGGAGTACCTGTACATAGGACGACAAGCTGTACACTCCATAGAGTTGGGCTTTATGGCAGAGTGGCCAGAAGAAAGCCATTAATTTCAGCAAAAAACAAAATGGCACGTTTTGAGTTTGCGAAAAGGCATGTGGGAGACTCCCAAAATGTATGGAGGAAGGTGCTCTGGTCTGATGAGACTAAAATTGAACTTTTCGGCCAACCCAAAACATCACATCACATCACATCACCCAAAGAACACCATCCCCACCGTCACACGGTGGTGGCAGCATCATGCTGTGGGGATGTTTTTCAGCAGCCGGGACTGGGAAACTGGTCAGAGTTGAGGGAAAGATGGATGGTGCTAAACACAGGGATATTCTTGAGCAAAACTTGTACTACTATGTGAGTGATTTGAGGGTAGTACGGAGGTTCACCTTCCAGCAGGACAATAACCCCAAACAAACTGCTAAAGCAACACTTGAGTGGTTTAAAGGGAAACATGTAAATGTGTTGGAATGGCCTAGTCAAAGCCCAGACCTCAATCTAATAGAAAATCTGTGGTCAGGCTTAAAGATTGCTGTTCACAAGCGCAAACCATCCAACTTGAAGGAGCTGGAACAGTGTTGCAAGGAGGAATGGGCAAAAATCCCAGTGGTAAGATGTGGCAAGCTCATAGAGACTTATCCAAAGAGACTTGGAGCTGTGATTGCCACAAAAGGTAGCTCTACAAAGTATTCACTTTGGGGGGTGAATAGTTATGCACATTGACTTTTTCTGTTATTTTGCCCTATTTGTTGTTTGCTTCACAATAAAAAAAAAACTAAACAAAAACATCTTCAAAGTTGTGGGCATGTTCTGTAAATTAAATGATGCAAATCCTGAAACAATCCATGTTAATTCCAGGCTGTGAGGCAACAAAACACGAAAAATGCCAAGGGGGTGAATACTTTTGCAAGTCACTGTACAAAGATAAATGCATATGCTACATCTGTAATATACATGGGATTTTACCTATGTTGCTTACATAACAATAATCTGTTTATTATACATTACATGTTTTTGCCTTATTATAAGTGCATACAATGTAGTGCAATAGATGTCCCACTCAAAAGTAGAGCAGAGAATTCTGTTTAGGGTGGTCATGGGCCATTTTATCATGTTCCTGAATGGCACAATGTTTTTATAAAACTAAACAATTCATACTTGGGCTAAACAGTTGTTTGTTTTTGTATATGTTCTTTATTAAATTAATCTACAAAAAACAAAAAGCAGAACACTTGCGTCATTAATCAACCAATTGCAAGCTCTATAGATTGACATTGACCTTTATCAATAAAATTAGAGAACTATAGGCTCCAGTATTTGCTTTACTAAATGTCTCTCCATATTTATAAATAGTCCCATGGGAACAAAAAAGGCTTAACTAAGATTTCCAGTTTTCTCTCAAAGGGTTCTCTTCTACCATTTGCAGACTTAAAAACAATCTATGATTTACTGCCTAGATATATTTTCTTGTATTTACGATTAAAAAGTGTGATCTTGAAGAAGGTTCCAATGTCCTGGAGAGTGGAATAACTTAACACGGGTAAGACACAGGTTTTTTTGCATATTGTCTCTGTTAAGGTCGAAACCATCTCTGTTGCAGGGTTCTCTTACAGGTTTGTCCAGATCAGACCCTAAATGTCCAGCTGGGAAAAGGATAGTGGGGTGGAGAGAGCTCCGAGTCACTGGACTTGATCATTTATGCTTTTCAGGGAGTTACAAGATGCTAAATCAATCAGGAGGCTCACCTTAAACTTCTTTATAGGTGGTACCTTACCCCAGATAGGCTCTGTAGAATCTATAAAATGATGCCCAGTTTGTGCTGGAGATGCAATGCTCACGTAGTAAAAAGGCTCTACTACTTGATATTCCTATTTGGATATGTTTTTCTGGTATACAAACATAAATTTGTATAAAATGTACTTGAAAGAGATATTTGTTTCCAATTTTATAATTTTTTTATTTTTTTAAACTGTTAATAAATGAATACATAAATTTCATTGCATTGTAATAAGACACAACTAAACATGGCTAATATCGTGTAGGATCCCCTCATGCTGTCAAAACAGCTCTGAAGCATTGAGGCCTCGACACCAGAAGATCTCTGAACATGTTCTGTGGTATCTGGCACCAAGACATTAGCAGGAGATCATTTAAGTCCTACAAGTTACAAAGTTGGGCTTCCATGGATTGGAATTATTTTCCAGCACATCCCATAGATGCTCAATTGGATGGAGATCTAGGGAATTTATGGTCAAGGCAACACCTTGAACTCTTTGTTATAATGTTTCTCAATCCATTCCAGAACAATTTTTGCAGTGTGGTAGAGTACATTATCCTGAGAAGTAGGCCACTGCTTCTGGATACTTCTGGATACTCAGCTCAAATAATAATATTTTGGTGGTAATTCCCTCTGTCTCCTGACGTTATTTGCTTAATGAAATGTGTTTGTTTTCTTCCTTACCCCAGATTGTATGGAAATGACAGCTCCTCTATTCATGAGCAAAGATGCAAGATTTTCATGTTCTGTGAGCAGCGTCACTTGATAATTAATTGACATCCAAGAGACATGTGAGCTTATATTTTCAATAACCCATTGGTATGAATTTGTTGGATTGTCATTTAGACTGTTTGGCCCTGTTCAACAGCTGCTTATTTTTGTCTATTTCCTTGAGCAGATGTCTCTCCTGTCTATCAAATGTGTTGCAATGGGCGATGCAGTTGTGATTACTGGGATTCTTCGAGACAATTCTGTCAACTTGGTGACCAATCATTAATGTACATCCTGTGCCACGTGTAGCTTTAAGTGCTGATTTCAGTTTCTTGCTTATACTGTATTTAGCCACTAGTTTTTGTCAAACAAAACCTACTCTGTTTTTATTACTATTATTGAGTCATTTGAACTGGCTCCCACTCTTTTTTCTGGGACCCAAAACTTGAGGTTTTCTAGAAATCCAGGTTGAGTACAAGTAAAATGTGGGAGTGCATGTTTGATGAGTTTTTTTTGTAGCCAGGACTAAGATTGGAATGATTGTTTTCTGACTTTTCATTTGTTTTAAATTTTTAACATACCTTAATATGGATAGACAGTTTCTATGTAAATATGACGTAAAAGAATTGCATATATTGCAGATTATATTTAAAAGAGAATACGATGAGCAATTGGATATGAAAAAAAACAAAAACAGTCAAAATATGTACCAGAATACAGGAGCCGAAGAATTGAGCTTCTAAGTTAAACTCTAGGCATTTCTTCGTATATTTATGTAAGAGAACTATTACGTATCAAGAACAAGTATGTAAAAGGATAGCTCTAGTGATGCTTAAGAAAGAGAAGTTGAAGACTAGCTATAAGGTGCACTGAAATTGCAAAAGCTAGGTGCAGTGTAAGGCCCAGGCCAAAATCAAGGTGAAGTCCTTGTCAGTATTACATAATGAAACCCTCAGGCATAAAAGGAGGGTATATATAAGAACCAGAAACCTATATCAGCTAATAATAGTGACATAACTAAGCTGGAATCATCAATGAGCAACGAAGTTGCATTTTCATAGAAAGTAAAATACCAGAAGGTGGTGGTGCTCCTTAAAGCAGCACTGTCACGCCGAACTTACCTTTCCTCAATCTCTTCCTCTTCCCCCCCTCTCTCAGGATCTGTTCTTCTTTTCTTCCTGTCTTCTTTAGTTTTCTTTAAAATCATAAGAGAAAGTAGGGACTCTTTGCCTTATGGAGGATTCCTCCGCTTGACCAGCTCTGACCAGCGGAGGAGCAAAGTGTGCTTCATTTCCGCTGGTCAGAGCAATTTTCCCATGATCCTCACCTTTCCTCTGTGTTCCCGCGATGCTTCCTGTCATTTTACACGAAACTGCTGAATTGCGTTCTAACTGCATGAGAACAGTATGTTCGTTTGTTTTAGGACGCAATTCGGCATTTTGTTCGGATCGCAATTTCATTATAAAATTTTTTTATAATTCCGATCCTATTCATTGCCGCAGCTGCATCTTGCAGCTGCTTAGCAGATAACTCCCTAATTCCCACGGTATCAGGGAGTTATCTACTAAAAGGCTGAAAGACCTAAATTGGTCTTTCAGCCAACTTTACTAATACTAAGTAAAAATTACTTAGTATTAGTAAATAATATGCCCCTACTCGCGGGCATGTCTGGTAAGCAGTGAGCAGCCTGTGGCTGCTCACTGTAAAAAAATAAACTATTGGCCCCCACCCCTAAACGACGGGTGGGAGCCCTAAAGTAAAATAAGGGGGGAGACCTAATATCCCCCCCCCCCCGGCCCCCACCCCTGCGCGGTGGGTGGGGGTCATAATGATAATGGGGGGGACCTACTGCTCCCCCCGGCCCCCACCCCTGGGCGGCGGGTGGGGGCCATAATGATAATGAGGAGGGGGACCTACTGTCCTCCCCCCCAGCCCCCACCCCTGGGCGGCGGGTGGGGGCCATAAAGATAATGAGGGGGGGGGACCTACTGTCCTCCCCGCCCAGGCCCCCACCCCTGGGCGGCGGGTGGGGGCCCTAAGTTAATTCCCCCCCCCCAAGGTGACTAGGGGTCCCCAAGCCCCTAGTCACCCACCCAAATAAAAAGTCCCTACCTACCCCCCTCACCCTAAAAAATAGTGAGGGGGGAATAAAATAACTAACCTGTGAAATAAAATTAAACTTACCATTCGACGACTTCTTTTTTTCAAATCTTCATTTTTCAGCCCCAAAAAAGGCCAAATAAAAAACCATCATAACCGTTGAATTTAAAATAAAATAAAAATCCCGAGTAATATCTATATGATATAATGCCCAGACTTCCCTTCCAATACACACAATAGCATGCATTTTTTGTTACTTTTTATTGATGAATGATTTAAAACTGAATAAAGACTCTTACCTCCAAAAACTCGAAATATTCTATTGCAGCATGGTAAAGGCCATTTTGCACAACTTGCTCTTTGAAAACTTTGTTTCCTTTTTAAATAATCTCTCGGAAAGAAAGTTATGGCAGATTTGTCTAAGTCTGTAATGGAAAATATATAAATGTTTCATAAAGTCTGATAGAAATCATCATTTACTCATGATATAAGCTTTTATTAATGGATAGGCATTGGCAGGGTCACATGTCATGAATTACTGCATCTGAATTACAAATCAGCTTTTCAGTGCTTATTTACTCATATTATGCAATCTAAAATGCAAACATTCTCAGTGTAAAACATTTTCTCCTAGTATTACATATAATATTTTATGAATACGATAATTTTTTTAGACAGTAGAATGGGTATATTTTACTGTGGGATGTTAGAGGTGAACATTTTCACACTTTTTCATTTTTCAGAAAATCCCATTATTCCTAATTATAACCGCATTGCAATTCATTATTCTAATCATCCTAAAGCAGATATATGCTAAATAATTATCACTTCATGTACATTAAAGTACTAGCTATGGCCACTTTCCTTTTGCAAAATCCTAGTCACTACAAAGTTGTGGACTTCCTTCTCCTCCATAGACATGATTAGCCATTTACAATCACTTAATAAGCCACACACACATACAGAATTATCCGTTCATGTACAGTTAGCCACATTCACACACTTATTTTGCTACTCAAAGAGCATAATTAGCAAAACAATAAAAGATGCATTAAAAAAAAAAAAAAAGGTAGATCACATACAGACACCCACTAGCATACATATATAGCATACTTGGGATTTGCAGGAATAGTCCTGATTATGAGTTCCTGTCCTGTAGACCTGTGTTTGTTCTCCCATGCTTCCGGTAAAACCAAATAAACGTTTTAATGGACATAGTGCAGAAGAAATTTTAGAATAGCTTGCACTGCACAAACCCAGGCTGACATGCCTCTTTTTTTGGACATGACCCATCCGTACTCCAGGTGTATCTGCGTCCCACTGCATCGCCACTGACATACGACTGCACATACAGACACTACCACACAGGTACATAAAGAAAAGCACACACATACACGTTCTTCTCCTAATGTAGTGCAAATTTCTGTAAGAGGCAGAAAGGATAAGGGCTCTGTTGGTCTCTAGTGTTAAGGGAGCAGTAGAATGGTGTAACTGGCAGCTCAGCCTTCCTTCCTGCTCTCCCTCACCACTTTGACCATTTACATAATGCAGGTGCCAGTATATGACCTCACATCCCAACACTTACTGTCTGACTCTGTGTTAATGCGTGGCAGGTGGAGTAGCAGACTGTAACTCTGCACGAGGCAGAGCCTGCACTGCGATTTTGTATTCCAGGCAGACAGTGGCTAAAGCTTTACTTAGCATCCAAAAATATTAGTGTGAGAAACAGTCAAATGTCACATTCAAACCCAGCGAGATTCCAAAGTGCAGAGCCTGGAGGTAGTGCTAAATGAGCAAGAGAAATGTACAAGCGGGACAGAAGGGATAAGCAAACAGCAACAATAAAGTGATAGAGGGGAGATAGGACATATATAAACAGGAGGATTAAGCAACATCAAGGTTTACTTTAAAGCAAAATACATCCCAAATTTTTTTTTCTTAGTTTTACTTACAGTATTTCAATTGAATTGACAAGTGCTCTCAGAATTTCCATGACATAATACATATCTACTTGCCTTGTAGTCTATAGAAAATCCAGCCCTAAAAATTGCATTAAAGGGTTACTCAAGGCATAATAGCTGCTACATCCCTGGGTGCCTGCTGGGCTCCGATTCCTCCCTGGTGATGTGCTTCTGCAAAGCTGCAGAATCTGGAATTTGACGGGGTCAACATACATTGACTGAATGCATCAACTGACTGCTCTCAGTCAATGGCTGACATTGTACATAATTGACTTAAGCCATCCTGGAACTCTAGATCAAAGTGGAACGCTGCACATACAGACAAGAGGCACCATGACCACTTCAAATCACTGCTCAGAGTAACATTTAATTACAATATAAATGAAAAGTTGAAGACTGTGAAATGCTTGGAAAATAACTTTACATGGTCAATAAAATAATGAATTTTGTTACCTGACTGGAAATAGACTCGCTCGATTGTTGTTCTACAGAGTGGACATGAGGTTCTGGCAGGATTGTCTCTTGCAAGTGTTCTTAAACATGGTTCACAAAAGATGTGATGACAAGGGTAGCACATATAAGGGTTAAAATACACATCTAGGCATACAGCACAAATGTAGCTTTCCTTATCATTTGTGTGTTCATTTCCATCATCATCTGTGCTTTGACTGACTCTATTGGTCTGCGGAAAAAGAAAATCAAAAAGTTATTTCCGTTATGCAATTTTTTGCATGCAGAATATTTTGTAAGAGCATGTGGTGACTCATAAACCGCTACTAATATGCAGTCCTTGCTGGTAAGCCAATTTAACAGAGAATTAAAAGGCACGTCACCAACTAACGTGAAAGCTAGTTATTAAGCATTCATAGTATTAAATAGTGAAGGGTGTGAGTGGGAAGCAGAAGGAAGAAAATGGTAGCATGTGATGGTGGCCGAACCTGATACTGGCTTTAACCAGCTAAGCTATAGAATTTTAGAAAAGCATGTTATCGCTGTAAATTGTATATATTACATGTTATGATAAATTTCACAATATAATCAATATTTTCAAGATATTTTCCTAATTTTAAATAAACCATTTTAACAATAGAACACACAGAGGTTTCTCTTGTGCTCAGTTATGTCTTGGAACATCTACAATACAATTACACATTTGAACATAACTGAAAAATAAAAGGAGTACAAGAAAACAAAATATCATTTCAATAAAGATGCACAAATAGTTTTAAACAAAGCGAAGTAACACTTTGAAATATGTTCAAAAGTTCAAATTTTTTCTAGACAGGAAGCCAATTTGATACTGCTTTACTGTGAAGACGATTTCCAGAGAGTCAGTGCATACTCCCAAATTAAGCATCCCCTGAATCGAAACGCCATGTACCTTAAAGGAACACTATAGGGCCAGGAACATAAACATGCATTCCAGACCCTATAGTGTTACAAAAACACATTAGCCCCCTTAAGTAACTAGAAAACTCACCTTATTTCCAGCACCATCCAGTCCACTTTCATAATCAGAATTGATAATCGACTTGGCTGACATAATCAGAATAGATGATCTTAGCCAATCACAATGCTTTTCCATAGTAAAATGCGGGACTGGGTGAGATTGTTAATTCTGATGATCTCATCCAAGGAGGTGGAAACGCCGCCCTGGCCAATCAGCAACTCTTCATAGCAATGCACTGCATTTGTGCATCTTTATGGGGAAAGTTCAACATCTCCATGCAGAGCTTGGAGACGCTGAACCTCAGTTCTGCACACACTGCCTGGGGAGTGGCCACTAGAGGTGTTCCTAGGCTGCAATGTGAACATTTTTTTATGATTCAGGAAGACAGAGGATAAATAAACAAATGGGAGGGTGGGGGGGCATGGGGGCGGGAAGGGGCAATGTTTTTAAATTTGCCGTTATAGATCAACAACAGGTAATAATGCCAAAGCCAAATACTGGGGAACGTATCATTAAAAATGTTAAATGCTAAAGAACTCCACTTGCTGAAAAAATTTTAGGATCTACAGCTGAGCTGCCTGAGTAAAAATCTAAATGCCAAATACCTCAATTATCTCAAACTAGGTTAAAATACTCACAATCATCCTAAAAAAAAAAAAAAGGCCTGACGCACTTCTCTGTGCACATTTAGCACTTTGTGGAAGGCAAATATACTCCTCTGATGCCATCATGTAGTGGGCATGGAAAACAATGACAGTGTACCTTTAAATAACATACATCACATAATAATGTGAAGTGGATGCATCAGAAGGGAAGAGAGTAATTGTTATAATCTATAGAAATAACAAGAAATACTGGGTTGCTGCAACTCATAATGACAACATCTTAATGGAATGCTAAAGATTGATGCTCTGTGAATGCTGGCAATAGTGCAAAAGATAATTAGCTAGACTCAATGGCCAAAATCGTCTGCCAAAAATATAACAAGATAGATAATACATAAAGGTTGCTGCCTGCTTCGGTGACACCTAAAGGGGACAGTCAAGGCATCCGCATGTTTGCTGTAATGTGTCAGCTAGATTACAGTTAGGTAAGAAGCCCCCAAAATACATGAGGTCGTTCCCTGAATAGTTATGATATACCTTGTCCCCAAACTGGGAAACACATTTGTCTTAATTAAGAAACTTGATGAACAGATTTAAAAAGTAACAATATAAGGTTTCATGGAAGACATGGAAACCTGATAATTGCTTTTGGGGTCAAAGCATGGCCAACCAGATCCAAAGGAGGGTTTGTGCTGAGCAGCAATCATGCACCTGGAAACCTGGTAATGGCTTTTGGGGTCAAAGGCCGGTTAAAACCAATCAGATCCACAGGAGGGGTATTTAAACCCAATTCTCCTTTTGCTTATTACCCTGTCATGGTTTCATCCTGATGGTAATCAGAGAGTGCGTTCCTGATCTTGATTTTCTGGTATTTGACTTTGGCTTCATTTTGATTTACCTGAATTCTGGTATCCTTGAGTTTTGGCTTTCCCTCATCGTTGTGTCTGATTCTGTGTTCCTGACCTCGGCTAGTATTTTGACTTTTCTTGGAAACGTTAAGTCCGGCCATTCTAAGGTCCGGTTATATGTTATCCTTAGTCCTAGATGTGACACATGTGACAACTTGTAATCCTGACAGTCTCGACTAGAGTTTGGATGGACCAGCTATACTCTCTGCAGGAGAGTTAGGAAGCAAGCTTGACGGAGGTACTCAGCTGGGTTACCAGGCGGTCTGTCACACTTGCACAGATGCCTATGGACACACTTAAATTTTCAAAGTGGGCCTACCTAAATAGTAGAATCCCCAGAAGGGCATGGCCAGTGCAGTAGTCTTGCCGCCACGTTCTCCCAAGAGTGGATCTGTGCACAGTATTGAAATTATTTTTTTCATTACAGATTCCCTGTTTTTTTTTTTATCATTCTTTATTTATTGGTTTTGTGTTGGTATCAGTAATCAAGGGAAGGGGTACAGAAAGTAAAAAGGTTCGGTGAAGGAGTGGGAATCCCCCAGCAAACTGACTGACAGCTGGAAAAGTGTTATGAATGCCATTTATAAAATTGCATTTTTCTTTTAAAATCTGCATTTTCATAAAATAAAAAAATCAACATTGTTATAAAACAATTAACATACTGATGTGCTTTAGGGAACTGAAGTGTTCCTGTAAAGGTACACAATACTGCCTAAATAACACAAATAAATAAAACTCACTGTTTAGTATATATAACCCCAATGCAAACATATATGCATTTAATTATGTTTTTTGTCAATGGGGTATATTTAAAAAAGCTTGCAAAAGCTTCAGATCTCTTTTCTGAAGTCTTTGCCAGCCCCCCCATTCTAACCCCTCCCCCCCGCAAGTTTTGGCAATAATAATGTGTGCATAATATGTCCATCTTAGAAAAAGTAATTTAAAATCAATTCGTGTATGTGTCTTAATTTACAGAGAACATAATATGTGTAGGATTTCAGTTTATTTTGAAAGTTACAGGTCACAAACTACAAGGTCTAAAATAAAATTTCAATGTAAAACAATTTTAGAAGTTGATATGTTTGACTTGGAAATTTAATACCCATCACAGAAAACAAAATTGCCACACAAAAGTATATATTTATATAAAGTAGACATCACAGGCTATTTACCTAATGTTATTTTGACATGGCCAATCTCTGCTAAATATTGGAGTAAAATTGTGTTTTTTCTCTATTTTGGCATACAAACATCCAACAAGGTTTTTGTAATGTGTATTTCGTAAAGCTGGTGTGTGCTATTCCTGTACAGAACCCCATATTGTATTCAGCTACATCTGCTGAGTACAACAATACCCTGATTGTATGCCTTTGTCACTATTCTGTGAAGCTACAATGCCATATAGGAGACCATGCTATTTCAGTTTCTATAGTTGGAATTTTCATGGATGGTCCTATGTCTGAATTTGTGGCATTATAGCAGTTTGACTATTCAAATAACCCCACAAAGGCCTTCCATTTGAGAAAGCAGACACTCCAGGGTATCTTATTAGACATATATTATACCCTAACTTGTCACCTATATTTTTGCAAATTTATTTCAAATTTTGTGGTGAGAAAAAGAAAATATGAAAGTTTTTTCATACATTTGATAAGTGCCACTGTCATAAATTCCCCCTAAGTATGCTCAGTTACCTCTTCTGAGTAAAACAATATGCCCAATGTATGACTTAGATACTATTTTGATTCTATTGTATTTTGAAATATTTTAGCAGGCTGCTTATTCCAACCACCCCCAACAAGTCATACTATTGCTTAACGAAGACACCCGAGAGTATTTCAGAAGGCATATTTTGTACCTTAGCGTGGGATCATTTTTCTGCTAGCTTGTATCATGTGTAGTGGTAATAAACCTGCCTTTTTGACACACACAGTGAGTTTGTACTGTATATTTTACAAACCTTATGTGTGCTATGGCTCTATAATACTTCCTATCTTGCTTAGCTATGTTGTCTGAGCAGAGCAATACCCCACTAGGTACCTTTACCAGGTATAGGTGGATGTTGAAGGGGCACATTTGAGGCACAGCCATTTAAGTTTGAATTTTTACGCTGGGTCCATGCCCCACTTTTTTTTTTTTTTTTTAGCAGGTTGTGTTTTCCAAGTACTTCACAAAGGCGTACCATTTCCTAAGGAAAACAACCCAGGGTGTTTCAAGTCTAGAGGTAATATGCATTTTTTCCCTTTTTAAACATTTTTTTTTTTACTTTTCTAAAAAATTCTTTTACGGTTAATCCCTAACTAGCCTAACAGTAAATCCCCAATTTCCCCACTAACTTCTACCCACACTATCTAAATAAATAAATATTTTAGTAACTAACTAAAAAAAAATAAAAGTTAACCCTCAGGGGTTAAAAGAAAACAAATCAGATCACAGTGAAATACTGTGATCTGTATTTTGAGCACTGCAGACAGTGATCAAAGGGCAGGGAATGGGTTAAATTTTATTTGAAAGAGGTGAGGAGTGGGTGGGATTTTACAACTAACTTTTTTTTCTTCACAGCAGAGACAGATAAGCACTGATCTGTCTCTCTCCACTTCACAGCTCACATGGAGGTGCAGGGAGGCAGATCGGGTTTCACTGCAGCATGTGTGATCGCTCAGACTTCCGGTCTGAGTGATCACATAGGATGTGAAAGTGAAACTGCTTGCTGTAGTGTGCCTCAGACACGGAGGCACACTACCGGAACATTAACCCCACGATTGTGGCAATCTGGGGTTAATTTTAGCATTGGACGGACATTTTCTGTCCAGCGTCCTTAAGGGGAGGACTGCAATGACGGAAAATTTCCGTTCAGTGTCCTTAAGGAGTTAAAGGGATTCTATAGTGTAAGGAATACAAATTTGTATTTCCTACAATATAACATTATAGCACACTCTGGTCCCTTGTTCCCTCGCACCCCCCCACAACCTTCGGCTCGTAAAAAAAACCCAAAACCTTTAGTCATTTACTCGCTTCCAGCGCCGATGTCAATGCTTTTCTATATAGATTTTACTGATGCTGGAAGTCCTGATGTAGAGCATGAGGACATCCAGCATCAGTTAGGCGACCAACTGTTAGTTAGTCACCAGAAAGTGCCACTAGAGGCAGTCTTAGTCCTGCAATTTAATTATTGCAGTTTCTCAAAAAAACTAAACAAAACAAAACAAAATTTACATTGCAGAACTAAGTTGGACTGAGATGAAGTGGTCTGGGTGACTATAGGGTCCCTTTAACCCCTTAAGGACACATGACATGTCATTATTCCCTTTTATTCCAGAAGTTTGGTCCTTAAAAAGTTTCCAGAAGTTTGGTCCTTAAAGGGTTAAAGTGCCAATTTCTACTAGAATCTTTATTTTTTTTTATAAAATGAAAAAGAAAACAAAAACAAAAAAACAGGACCCACTCTTCACACATAAAAGCATTTTAGTAAGCTGAAGTGCTTAGTAAATGGTTGTGTTATTTACCTTCAATACTAATCTTTCAGTGCAACAAAAGCACAAAAAACAGTCTATAAGGTGAATTGAAAGTGAACTTCACATTTTGTGACAAGTAGCTGATCTTGAAGGGTATCTGACAAAGAACTTTTCCAACTTTTCCAAATTCTAAATTTCTCATTTTAGTAAATAACCTTATGAGACCTTGTATCTGGCAGTGGAAATTACACCACTGAGTAAAACCCTGTGTACATCTTTTTATGTGATGCTGTAATTTCTTTCTAATTTATATTAGAGAGTTAATAAATTACACCACAGCCTATTTAAGTCCTGCAAAGACAGGGCACACACTGCACATCACTTCTTCAGCAAAGAATATCAACTGAACTGTGAATAGCTTAGCCCACGTACCCGGATTCCTCTCCTACAACTGTCATATAGGGAATACTACTCTAGCAACCTACTTTTCTAACCTACCCTTATGTTTTGTGTGACTTTACCCAATTCCCTCTGCTCTTTGAGCATGGTCCTCAACCCCTCTGTTCCTGTGCAACAAATTCTTCTGGTTACAATTGTTTGTTCGTCCGTCCACCCATTGTACAGCGCTGCGGAATTTGTTGGCTTTATAGATAATAATGAGGAACTAGAAAAGCTACAATTTCTGGGGAAATTGTGTGAAGTGTTCTTGCCTCCACCAGTAGTCTACAACTGGAGTGGGCGGAGTAACTGTTATCATTTATATAGCACATTTAATTGCAACGTTGTTGCACAGTTACATTAAACCATACATTTATAAAAACATTGGCAGGTGTTCAAAAGGCCCTGTCTATGACATCACTTGCTGCTGCAGCCTGGCACAGGTCAGAGTATTTTGGCGGTTGCCATCTTCAAACGGTCGTATTTTAAAAACTATAAATCCTACAGCGAAGAGGTTTATATTGTGAGAATCACAAGACCCAGACCTAGATTTTGATGCATAGTATGTCTCTGAAGTATTAAAAATGTAGGCACAGTCGCAGTTTAGAAATTGCACTTCAAATTTGAGCCTTGTAGAGTATAGTTTCAATGAATGTCAATGGACGGTGTTAGTTGCAAACAAATGATTATATTGTGAAAACTATCAGGACTATGGCTTAGCCGTTGACATGTTTAGGCAGCAGGGGTCTGGCAGCAGGGATAGCTGAACGTTTTGATATAAGATTTGTGTAGGTGGGCCTGAAAATAAGGGAGTGGTGGCAGTTTAGAAATCATGTCCTGATTTTTCAGCTTTTGCCATCTCCCACTCTAGCTTTGACATTCATTCCTATGGGACAAATTTCGCCACAAGAATGACGATATTCAGCGAAACGTTCCACAAAGTAATAGCAATCCGATCGGGTACAATCTGCACGTTTTGGTACATTTTTGTCTATGTAGTGTAAAAACTGTGGGAGGAGTTAGGGTGGCAAATTTGGCTATAATAAGAATAATAATATATATGTGAGATAACAATAAGTGGTCTTGCTATGCAAGAACACTTAACAGAAACATTGCTTTATTTCTCCTCTTCATTGTGTGTAATGCTTTGGGCTATAAGCCCATAAGCAACTTATGCAGTGCAGCTGGGTCCAGGTAGTGTAACGGGTTAATTGAAACTGTTTCTGGACTGGGCGGTTTGAATTTTGCAGTTGGTAAGTATAATATTTGTGATTTTATTGGCTGGCTCTATTTTGCAATTTTATTGGCTGGCTCTATTTTGCTCATGCATTGGAATGTATTGAAGGGACTTAGGTGATTGGCTAATAGCAGGGCAAGGCTCAAAATTGGCACAAAGTGTAAATATATATATATATATATATATATATATATATATATATATATATATATAGAGAGAGAGAGAGAGAGAGAGAGAGAGATGTTTTTAGTCCTTTACTTGCCTGTGCCAGAGGCTGTCCGAGTAGTGCCTGTGGGAGCTATATCACAAATGGCCCCACTCACCCAACCCTATAAATTGTGCAAAAGGTAAATGTGTATGTATTGGTTATTTATTTATATGTAAATTAAATCTTCTTTTATTATTTATTTATTGCCACGGTGTATTATTAGGGTAAGGTTGCTCTTCTTTAAATGGGGGAACAGACTGTTATGGGAATTTTGTTTGTTAAGGCAGTCAGTTCATATAGTGAGGGCAAAAAGTATTTGATCCCCTGCTGATTTTGAACGTTTGTCCACTGACAAAGAAATGATCAGTCTATAATTTTAATGGTAGGTGTATTTTATCAGTGAGAAACCGAATAACAAACAAAAAATCCAGAAAAAAAAAAAGTTTTAAATTGATTTGCATGTCAATGAGTGAAATAAGTATTTGATTCCCTATCAATAAGCAAGATTTCTGGCTCCCAGGTGTCTTCTATTCAGGTAACAAGCAGAGATAAGGAGCACTCTCTTAGGAGTGCTCCTAATCTCAACTTGTTACCTGTATAAACAATACCTGTCTACAGAAGCAATTAATCAGTCAGATTCCAAACTCTCCATTATGGCCAAGACCAAAGAGCGTCCAAGGATGTCAGGGACAAGATTGTAGACCTACACAAGGCTGGAATGGGCTACAAGACCATCGCCAAGCAGCTTGGTGAGAAGGTGACAATAGTTGGTGCGATTATTCGCAAATGGAGGAAACACAAAATAACTGTCAGTCTCCCTCGGTCTGGTGCTCTATGCAAGATCTCACCTTGTGGAGTTTCAATGATCATGAGAACGGTGAGGAACCAGCCCAGAACTATATGGGAAGATCTTGCTAATGATCTCAAGGCAGCTGGGACAATAGTCACCAAGAAAACAATTGGTAACACACTATGCCGTGAAGAACTGAAATCCTGCAGCGCCTGCAAGATCCCCGTGCTCAAGAAAGCACAGGTACAGACCTGTCTGAAGCTTGCCAATGAACATCTGAATGATTCAGAGGAGAACTGTGTGAAAGTGTTGTGGTCAGATGATACCAAAATTGAGCTCTTTGGCATCAACTCAACTCGCCGTGTTTGGAGGAGGAGGAATGCTGCCTATGAACCCAAGAAGACGATCCCCACTGTCAAACATGGGGGTGTTTTTCTGCTAAGGGGACAGGACAACTGCACCGCATCAAAGGGATGATGAACTGGGGCCACGTATCGTCAAATCTTGGATAAGAACCTCCTTCCCTCAGCCAGGTCATTGAAAATGGGTCGTGGATGGGTATTCGAGCATGACAATGACCCAAAACACACAGCCATGGCAACAAAGGCTTGTGGCTCAAGAAGAAGCACATTAAGGTCCTGGAGTGGCCTAGCCAGTCTACAGACCTTAATCCCATAGAAAATCTGTGGAGGGAGCTGAAGGTTCGAGTTGCCCAACGTTAGCCTTGAAACCTTAATGACTTGGAGAAGATCTGCAAAGAGGAGTGGGACAAAATCCCTCCTGAGAACCTGGTGGCCAACTACAAGAAATGTCTGAACTCTGTGATTGCCAACAAGGGTTTGCCACCAAGTACTAAGTCGAAGGGGTCAAATACTTATTTCACTCATTGACATGAAAATCAATTTATTACCTTTTTGACATGTGTTTTTCTGGATTTGTTTGTTTTGTTATTCTATCGCTCATTGTTAAAATACACCTACCATTAAAATTATAAACTGATAATGTCTTTGTCAGTGGGCGAAGCTTCAAAATCAGATATGTTTTCCCTCACTGCATACAGTACGGTCCAGAAATATTTGGACACTGACACAAGTTTTGTTATTTCGGCTGTTAACCAAAAACAAATTCAAGTTGTAGTTAAATAATGAATATGGGCTAAAAGTGCAGTTTCTCAGCTTTAATGTGAGGGTATGGACATCCAGATTGGAGAAAGGGTTTAGGATTACAGCTTTTTAATATGTAGCCTCCTCTTTTTCAAGTGACCATAAGTAATTGGCCAATTAACTCAAAAGCGTTTTCATGGATAGACGTGAGCTATTCCTTCATTATTTCTTTATCAATTAAGCAGGTGAAAGGACTGGAGTTGATTCCAAGTGTGGCATTTGCATTTGCAAGCTGTTGCTGTGAACCCACAACATGCAGTCAAAGGAGCTCTCAGTGCAAGTGAAACAGGCCATCCTTACGCTGCAAAAAAAATGTAAAAATCCATCAGAGAAATAGCAGAAACATTAGGAGTGGCCAAATCAACAGTTTGGTACATTCTGAGGAAAAAAAGTACTGGTGGGTACTGGTAAGCTCTGCTACATAAAAAGGACAGGACGTCCACAGAAAACAACAGTGGTAGATGATTGTAGGATCCTTTCCATGGTAAAAAAAAAAAGAATGAGGTAGGCATATCATTATTAAAGTCTACCATAAAAAGAATATTTCACAAGAGCATTTACAGAGGGTTCACCACAAGGTACAAACCATTCATAAGCTTCAAGAATAGAAAGAGCATATTAGACTTTAGCAAAAAAACAAAAGCCAAATGATGATTGGAAGAAAAAGTATGGAGAAGGCTTCGAACGGCTAATGATCCGAACCAAACCACATCATCTGTAAAACATGATGCATGGCATGGGCATGCATGGCTTCTAATTGCACGGTGTCACTAGTGTTTATGTCCTGTCCTACTGTGTTTTACACCCCACCTCCTATAGAATGTAAGCTCGATTGAGCAGGGTCCTCTTCAACCTATTGTTCCTGTAAGTTTATTTGTAATTGTCCTATTTATAGTTAAATCCCCTCTCATAATATTGTAAAGCGCTACGGAATCTGTTGGCGCTATATAAATGGCAATAATAATAATAATAATTTATTGATGATTTGGCAGAAGACAGAAACAGCTGGATGAATTCTGAGGTGTATAGGGATATATTGTCTGCTCAGATTCAGCAAAGTTGATTGGACTGCGCTTCACTTTACAAATGGACAATGACTCAAAACATACTATGAAGCAACCCAGAAGTTTTTTAAGGCCAATAAGTGGAAGATTTAGCAATGAGTCCATCACCTGAACGCAACTAGATTGAGCATGCATTTCACTTGCTGAAGACAAAACTTAAGGCAGAAAGACCCATGAACAAACAACAACTGAAGACAGCTGTAGAAAAGGCAAGGCATCACAATCAGGAAACCTAGCGTTTGGTGATGTCCATGTGTTCCAGACTTCAAGCAGACATTACCTACAAAGAATTCTCAACAAAGTATTAAAAATGTACATTTTATTTATGATTGTGTTAATTTGTCCAATTACATTTGAGCACATCAAATAATAGGACTGTGTAGAAAAAAGGTTGCAATTTCTAAAAGTTTCACACAATATTTTGTTCAAGCCCTTGAATTAAAGAGGAAAGTCTGCACTTTAATTGCATCTCAGTTGTTTCATTTCAAATTCATCGTGGTGGCATACAGAGCCAAAATTATCAAAATTGTGTCAGTGTTCAAATAATTCCGGATCTATCCGTATGGATAATGTGTTATAAATATAAATGCTAAAGCTAAAATATGGTAAACGTATTTCATTGTTGTTTATGATCTGTGCAATACAAATCTTTATGTGCCGAGCTAGGTGGATAACAAGATCACACTGTAACAGCTTCTGTAACATGTCAATATCACAGTTCCATATTCTGTATTATCAACTCTAATTGTGACGCCGAGTGAAAACGTGTTTAAAACATCCCTTATCTATAAAGATAGCATTGGTGAAATATGATAAAGCTTTTAAGCCTTTCCTG
>OW240916.1:250710889-250746745 GCA_933207985.1 Pelobates cultripes
TAAAAAAATCCTGGAGAAAGTGAAAAAGAGGAAATGCTATTAGAAAACAGGAGGGAACAATATTAGTATTTAACATAAATATGAGAGCATCAAAAACATACACAAGTGTTAAAAAATTTTAATATAGTATATTTTCCATACTATATAAAATCTAAAAACAAGTAAATTCAAGGGAGCATTTAAACCTTGTGGCATGAGGGTTAAAGATCCATTTCATCTCTGTGTTACTAAGGAGATTATTTTTATCTCCACCCCTTTAATGTACCTTTATTTTCTCTATTCCTAGGAATTCTAATCCACTTGGATCCCCATTGTGGAATTCCATAAAATGTTTAGAGTCGCTGTGATTAATAAATGTACGATTAATATTAAAAATATATTCCCTGATCCAAATTTTTCAAGTGCATATCAGCATATAAATAGCGTCCTTGGTATTGCACGTTATAAAAGATTAATATCATAGTCTTTCTTAGTTGCAAATGAAGTGAATTTCAAAATCTTTTTGAAATTATCCTCTCAATTTGCAACCTCTACATTCTCACCAATAATAAAAACCATTTTGTTCTTTTAAAAAATGACTTGTATTTCCTTCATTCTCTTTATCTAATAAACTTTTAGTTAAAATTCTTTGCTCCTCTGAATATGAATCTAGGTTTTTCTTCTTCTAAAAAAAATGGGATAATTCTTCATCGGTCTTAAGGATGTTCCAATTCTTAATTTTCCGCAAAGTTTGATTGTTTGCACAAAAATTAAAAATAAGTGGGACTTTATCTCTGTCTGGATTTCACTTTTGAACTTATATTCTAGAAGTTGTTGTATTTTTGGTTTGTTCTGAAAATGATATATTTTATCCCTTTTCTAAAAATTGTTCTTTTAAAAGCTTGGCTTGTTTGATATATTCTTTATATTGATATAATTCTTTATTTTCAGTACAATTGCGTTTAAGTCTTAAAAACTGCCCTTTCGGGATTTTATTTAACCAAGGTTTAAAATGTCAGCTAGTACAAATCAATAACACTATTAACATCTAATGACTTAAAAAAAAGTTTTACTTTTAATCCGTTTGCCTACTATATAAATAGATAGATCTAAAAAATTAATTTGGGAGGAACTTAAGTATAATGTTCCACTCATTAACATTAAGGGAATCTATAAATAATTTTAAAGACTCTTCACTACCTTTCCAAATAATAAAAATATCATCAATGTAACGTTTATAGAGGGCCAGATTTACCCCAATGTCTTTTCTGGAATAAATAAAAAGTTTTTCCCAGTAAAACATAAAAAGATTTCCATAACTAGGTGCAAATCTGGTCCCCATTGTTGCACTTTTAATCTGGAGATAAAATTTACTGTTAAACCAGAAAAAAAAAAAATTAAATCGAATTTATTCCCTCAATTAAAAAAATCTATTTGAGAACTGGAAAATTTAGTTAAAAAATGTCTGGTGGCCTCGCAACCTTTCTCATCCTGAATGTTGGTGTAGAGGCTACTAACGTCACAAGTGGGCATAATAAATGTATTTTAAATAAAATTAAAAAAAATTGCAATAGTTCCAGCCTGAGTTTGTTTACCGGATAATTTACACATCTCAGACTTCAAAAATACAATCTCCTGCCGCAATATAGAGAGCTGTCTACAGATCAGACAGCATCCAAATCTACAAAAAGTGGAACGTGAAACAAATGCTTAACTATTACACGGAACTAAGTTTGCCATTTTAATGAGGTGAGTAATTAAAACAAAATAATCTTAACTTTTTTTTTTTTTTTATCTCCTTTATACCTCAGATTACTTCAATTTATCTCCAGAATATATCCAACCTAACAAGCTAGCAGCAACCAAGCTATATTAGCCAAGCTAACAACCACAACCCTTATAGAACTCCTAAAATCACCACCCACTAGGAATGTTTAACACCTGGGTAGGCCTATGCTTATTTGCAAACAATAGCTAATTAATCAACAATCAATAGCAAACACCTCACTAATTAAACCAAATGCCTTACCAATTATCAACAGGAAATCAAACCTTGTGCAATCAGTAACCTTTTCCTATAGACAAATCTTACCTGTAACAGTAAAAAGAAAACTCTTAGCAAAATCTTAGACAGTTGAAGTATCAGTAAAACTCTCCAAAATATCTCCAAGCACACACTTTGAAGCAGCACTTAGAAGCAGCAACCAAGCAGTAGTTTCTGGATGAGGGCTTTTGGATGAGAGTGGAGGTTGTTTCTTGAAACCCTTCCAAATACCTTGTGGTGATGTATGTGACGCTGGATTGTAGTTTTGGAGACTTTCTGACCCCAAGACACAACTAACTTTTGCAATTCTCCAGCTGTGGTCCTTGGATATTTTTTTGGCCACTTAAACCATCCTCTTCACAGTGCTTTTAGACAAAACAGACACGTCCTCTCCAAGGTTGATTCATAACATATCCAGTTGACTGGACCTTCTTAATTATTGCCCTGATGGTAAAAATGCATTAGAGAATAGCATGATCCAGGCACTCAAGATCACTTGTGCAGTAGTTTTATTGGAATAACATAACATACAGAAGAAAAAACGTTTCGACCTACACAGAGCTTGACTAGGTTGTATAGGTTAAAACATTGCTTCTTTTGTCAGTTATTCCAATAAAACTGTTGCACAAGTGACCTTAAGTGCCTGGATCATACTGTTCTCTAATGCAAGTATAGGGGCTATCCAGCCCCAGGTCTGGTAGCACTGAGATCATCATTTTATAAGTGTGCGGATACCTCTCTTTATTTAAATAATCTGATGCTTTTTCTGTTTTCTTATAGCCACGTCCAATTTTGTGACACTCAACAACCTTTTGCCGCACATCACAACTATATTCATTGGTCTTACCTATTGTAATGAATGACTAAGGGAAGCTGGCCTACATGCTACATAATATTTATACACGAGTATTTTTGTGTATTTTTTGAACAAAAGATCAATGTTTAACAATAAAGACAAGATTAGTGGAGGACACTATATAGGTAGTCCTCACCTAACGACTTACTTGTTTACCGACTGCTCTGACATATGACCAGCTCTCTACTGCGGGGAATGCCCTGAATCTTAGGAATTTTAGGCATTGTCTGCACTAGAGAGCTGGTCTATGTTCAAGGGAATGTCAACCAAACAGATTTGAAGGATTCCCTGCACTAGTGAACTGGTACATTTTCGTGGGAATTCCTCTCTTTAGCACATGTGAGACTTGCTTGTCGCACTGGTGTGAGGCATCTTTGCGTACCAACCAATTCAAAGAACTGATTTCGGTCAATAAGTAAGGAGTACCTGAATATTTTAAAGATTACTCCAACATACACACTACAAGCACTATGATCACTTCGAACCAGTGAAGCGGTCATGGTGGTTGGTGTAAGCCTTTACAAAATATGTATTTGCAATGTGTTTTACAATAAAATTAAATGTAGAAATCCCCACTTCTTTATCTTGCAACTGGGCTACTCTATCATAGCTCCCATTCAATCATTGTTATAAGCCCAGTCTTTTGCACCTGGCATTCTGCAGTGAAAGTTTACAGAGAAGAGGGAAATTGAAACTTTTTTATTTTCTCCTCGATATTTGCAATGTTTGCCCTGGCTTTGCCTTATCTGAACTGAATTATGATGTAATTTGCTATACTTTTAATATAAAATTTAAAGGAAAATGGAGCTTCTCATAAAAAAATAAATAAAATAGTAACACAATGTATAGGCGATTCACAATGTTTTAGTTAATTATGTAAATCTCAGAGAACTGACCGTTCCTGTTTAAGTTACAGAAACAAACAATTAATAAATTATCAGCTACGTCCTTATGTAAGTGAGTATAATGATTTTATAAGTCATCAATGTGATTTGTGCACCTAAAGAGTGATTATACCACATTTCGTTTACTAAGGGAAAGCTGAGGAAAACATTTTTTTTTAGAATGATCTCAACATTCATATTTTAGAACTTGCTGTTTTTTTTTTTTTAATTCTTTATTTTGATAGTGCATGAGGTGAACAAAATAGACAGGAGATATTCGTACAGCGATAAGGAAGGTATACATAAGTCATACATATCTTGCGTCGTGCACTTTTTTTTATAACATGGTAACTAAATGTAAAGGGCAAACATAGTGGGGTAAACAAGCGTGTAGGCATTAGTCGATAGAAAGCCCTAATTTTAGAACTTGTTTATGGCAACCCACTCAAGCTTTCACAATAAGTAATATTTATAGGCCTAGAATATTGTGTTCAGTGACCCCCTCCTGCTGGCACACATCCCAGTAAGATATAGCATGCACTGTTAATAGCAGTCACAGAGATCACTCCACAGGACAATACTGCTCCACATCAGACATCTGGGCGGTGGAACCTTCATATCCATAAGAGGATGGATAATCATAAAATATGTTGGGCACTAATAAAGTATGTTGCTTTATAAATATGGTGGCCTTTATTACTAACGGCTATTTGCAGTTTAATTTTAGATTTCTTATTAGTGAATATGTGTGTTTATGTGTTCTACAAAATATTTGTATAAAGCATTTATGAGATATATTAACCTGTTTAAGCATTTGTGTGAAGTTAATAAACGTTCTATAAAACCATTTATATGATGCTCTACTTTCAGAACTATAAATGGTTTAATCATTAGTTTAAAAGTAATTAGAGTTAAGCAACTATTTAAAATGTATCTGTAAGAGGCTTTGAAATGGTAGAACAAGTTATGCTGCCCTCTGCTGTTAATAAGTAAATAAGCTGCAGTAACTGAAAAAATGGTTAAGCATATTTTAACAGTACAAAACCAATGTTATTGTTTGAGAGTCTAAAGAATGAACAATACCTCTGTTGCATACATTACTAAACTTAAAATAGACGCATTTATTTAACTGAATAAATAACAGTCCAGTTAAAGACGTCTCAAGTTCCACTGGAACCTATTATTTGTCTGCAAACGCTTGACATGATTTTTTTAGGTCTATTTTACTTCTGTGTTAAAAACATACTGGAGTGCATTGAAAAAAAAAAAAAAAGCTGAAATGTTACAGCACATGAATAAAAGTATAAGCATCCTAGCTATGTTAATTTTTTTGTTCAGATGAGGCACTTCAGAACACCTAAGGTTGTATGGACAGAACCTCCAAAATCCTACGAGGGAGGCAACACTGTTTACAAAAAACTAAAAAATTGTTTTTTTGATGGGAAAAGTCAGATCCTGGTGTATAACTATAATACAAAGCTTAAGCCTCGTAGGAGACTAAATATTTATACTATTCCTACACTAAGTTAGATGCTCATGATAAACCAGGCGACACAGTAAGACCTTCTGTGACATATTAATCATTATGACTGCAAATTATTACACCACGACAAAAGCCTAGCAGGAGGTGGAGGAGTAGTGCTGTCTTACTTGCCTCTAGGATGGGTGTGTGTGTCACTGATGCAGGGCGGGCTACTGGAGGAAAATGCTGAACATACATCCTTAATTATTTTCACTCTCCTTTAGTAAGATTATACGAGCACATACTCAGATGATTATGAATAATTGCTAAGCTAAGAAGGTAAAAATGTTATACTCTGCCAACAGTAGGTATTTAGAAAGGTTTTTAATGAATACACACATTTATGATTTTACGACTACTAATCTTCTTTGGCTTGGATGTTTCAGGAAAATAGTTATATTACACTGTACTATATAGGTAAGAATAAATCCTCTGATAACTTGAGAAGCATATAGTGAGTCAGTGAACAGTTACTCTGAATCACTTGTAATGCAAATTTGAGATATAAAGGAGCGTAAACTATAGCCACAGATAAATGTAATCTGTGTATGCAATAGTTATATTAACTCCCGAGTGACCAGACCGTTTTTCAATATTCTTACCGTTAAGGACCAGGGCTTTTTTTACATTTCTGGGGTGTTTGTGTTTAGCTGTAATTTTCCTCTTACTCATTTACTGTACCCACACATATTATATACTGTTTTTCTCACCATTAAATGGTCTTTCTAAAGATACCATTAATTTCCTTATTAATTACACCCGTACTAAATAGTTTCTAAATTTTGTCTTGAGTTTAGAAATACCCAGTGTTAACATGTTCTTAGCTTTCTTTTTTTGCAAGTTATAGGGCTATAAGTATAAGTAGGACATTGCTGTTTCAATATATATATTTAAAAAAAATGTATCAATAGTGACATTGTGACACTTATCTGTCAAATCTCTGAATCACACCTCACATTTACATATTTTTTTTTTTTTTTAAAGTTAACAACCCAGTTCAATATGGGGCCACTTAGTCACAAACACTGGCCAATGTTAGCCTCTCCCAGGCTTTTATAGGTTTGGTGGTTAACGTATAATCAATACACTATTTTAGTGTATGGTAATAGTATTTGGACTATATACCATTTTAGCATTTTTTTCTAATAAAGGTTGTTTATCCTCTTCTATGTGACTATTTACATTATGAGGTACTTTGAATGAGGCTAGGCATTCCACCCACTTTTTTGTGAGTGGACTGTATGCCCCATTTTTCGTCTCTTTTTCTTTTCCTAGCATTTATATTTGTTTGTGTGTTAAAAATGCAAAAATCTATTATGAACGCTAACTTTGGCCAGTGTTTGTGACTAAGTGGTTACTAAAAAAGACTTGACATACCCCATCTGTAATTCCTTGGGTTGTCTACTTTTGCAAATGCTATGCCATTATGGGGGTAATTCTCATTCCTGGGCTACCATACGGTCTCAAAAGGCATCATAACCTATCTGGCAAATTTCAATGTGAAAAAACAGAAAATCAAGCCTTATATTTGACCCAGTAACTTTCAAAAACACTATAAAACCTGTACATGGCGGTACTGTTATACTCGGGAGACTTTGCTGAATACAAATATTAGGGTTTTAAAACAGTAAAACGTATCACAACAATAATATCATCATCAGTGAAAGTGACCGGGGAGGCACCATTAAAGCGAATAATACACTTCCATTTCGTGAGTGCTACCATTAATGCGTGTCATTGATTACTGTATCTAACAATATTATATTATGTATGTATCCTTGTTTAGGAACTAACAGCTGTATCCCTAAAGTTCTGTGTGTGTGTGTATATACTGACACATACACATAGACAGACACACATATACAGAACCATACTATCACACATACATAAGCTGGGGCTGTACAGTAAATGTATATATATATATATATACACACACACACACACACACACACACACGTCCATGGATTAGATGCCTCCTCTAGGTCAATTCTGAAACAAGGTACAAGGTGTGATAATTGTGATAAAATCCAATTGACTAATTAAGAATGATTGATTGGCAAGCTAGAGGAATACAGGATCTTCAGGAAATATGGAAAACATGAGCAAGACTCGACCTGGGTAGATGTAATATTCTTTGCAGAATTGATGCTAAGTATCCCCTCCTCTTCTCCCCATTGAGGAAAGAAATAAGTTTTGCTCTGCTCACACTATTGACTAGTCATATTAAGGACAGCAGGAGATATGTATACCAGCCACAATTCCCTCATTTTTTTTTTGGCACACTGGAAGACAGACTTTGTGTATCTATGTTAAACACAGCAGGAGTTACTGACAGTAACTCTGCCTGACAGAAAGCCATTGAAGTCTATGGGTGCCAGATTGCCAGCTGTTAAGATACAAGCATACAGGCAGACTCAAACTAAAACTAAAATTAATATATATATATATATATATATATATATACACACACACACACATATACACACACACACACAATAGCACACATACAGACACCTGTATGCACAAATAGCATGCATTATAGTTTAATATTACATTACAAAGACAAATACTGACACATACACATAGACAGACACACATATACAGAACCATACTATCACACATACATAAGCTGGGGCTGTACAGTAAATGTTGGTGGAAGCCCTTTGACGTGCACTACGTATCCATGAGTGGCTCATATTCATTTCTGTGGTGGAAGCATTGCAATTGTGATGTCACAATCGCACTGCATCCCCCATTACAAAAATGGTAGACTGTGGTTAATAAAGATATCTCTGCAGAGGTCACTGGAAAATCAAAGTCTGGGGACTATAATAATAATTAAAGAGAAGTTTGCAAAACGCATATATATTTGTTAATGGATTTAAACCACACAGTTAAAGAAACACATTTAAAGGGACACTATAGTCACTAGAACAACTACAGCTTATTGAATTTGTTCTGGTGAGTAGAATCATTACCTTCAGGCTTTTTGCTGTAAACACTGTCTTTTCAGAGAAAATGCAGTGTTTACATTACAGCCTAGTGATAACTTCACTGGCCACTCCTCAGATGGCTGTTAGAGATCCTTCCTGGGTCATGGCTGCCTAAAATGCATCCAAACATTCAGTGTCTCCTCCCTCTGCATGCAGACACTGAACTTTCCTCATAGAGATTCATTGATTCAATTCATCTCTAAGAGGAGATGCTGATTGGCCAGGGCTGTGTTTGAATTGTGCTGGCTCTGCCCCTGATCTGCCTCCTTGTCAGTCTCCACCAATCCTATGGAGAAGCACTGTGATTGGATCAGGCCCCCACTTCTGATGATGTCAGCAGACTGCTTGCTAGGCAAACAGCATGCAGAGCTACAGTTTCAGGGTTGAATACAAGTAAGAGTTTGCTATATTTAGGGAGGCATGAGGGGTCATGGGGGTCTAGATGGTGGTTTTAACACTATAGGGTCAGGAATACATGTTTGTGTTCCTGACCCTATAGTGTTCCTTTAATAATTGTGGGGGGAAATACTTTTCTCAGCTTTTTTTTTATTTTTATTTTAATATGTTATGCCCCCTATTTTCTCAGCACAAACGTCTTTGTTTGTGATGGGCAGTATCCAGTGCAATGCTTCCCCCATAGAGAAGCATTGTGAACACAGGGTGCATAATATTTAATGAACACTTAATGAAATACCAGTTTAATTGTTCATTTGGAATCTATGAAAACATAGATGAAAACAGAGATTAGAAAAAAAGCTTCCCTGATTAAAGCATTCTGATGATGTAAGCCAAAGAGGCGGATTAGGGGCGGGACCAGCGCTTGTAGACCTGTGGAGAGTTGAAAACAAGGTAAATTTAAACCCTTTCTAAGGGGGCACCTAAATTGTGGTCTTAACGCTATAGGGTCAGGAATACATGTTTGGGTTCCTGACCATATAGTGTTCCTTGTCAGATTCTCATATTTTGAGGGCAAAATGTTTTTGGCTTTTTCTTCATTATATACACAGGGAAATTGTATAGCTGGCAGCAAGCAGAGGTTTTGGGCTAGGGCTGCATATATAAAATCATTTAACTCCTGTTGAGCAGTAATATTGCAAGGGCATGATTTATACACAAAAACTACGTAATAAAGCTGAAGTGGCTTTTGGTGTTTAGATTGACCCTTTCAAGCCTATTTTAATGTACATACTGCATAAGTGGTGTGCATATTTACCTGGGGTGACTCTTTAAATTCATATTTGCATTCAACATAACTTCTGTTTGGACTGCAACGTTATAAGTTCTGCTTAGGTTAACCTTTCGAAACATGTTTAAATTAACATCATAACCACTAGAGGTCACTGTAGTGGTTATGGTGCAAGGAGTGGCCTGGCACCCTCCCAAAGCAAAACCATTTAAGAACGGTGTGACTACTTATTCAGTGTCTGCCAAGCACCTGCAGCCACTTCTCTGGTGTATACAACTAAAATGATGTTGCTCTGGGTTACACCACAACCCAGTGAGGTCACAATCTCTCCAGCATTCCAGTTAAGCATTGAGCCTCAAGGTTTGTTAAAACTGGATGAGATGTCTGTGAAATAAGCTCACACTTTTAGAGTGTTATTCACTAAAGTGAGAATAGCAGGGAATTCAAAGTGCATTTCACATTTAAGTTTAAAATATCTGAACTTGGAAAAAAAAACATCCAGCAGACAACAAGTAAAAACAATAAATACACTTAGCTTCCTCTAATCTCTGAATTCCACCATATTGACTAATTTCAAAGAGCCTGGAGGAGTCTAGTTTCCTACAATCCAGAAATTTTGCAATTACAAATACTTATTTTTACCTTTAAAAATTTAAAGGGACACTATAGTCACAAGCACAAATATAGCTTAATGCAGTTGTTCTGGTGAGGATAATCAGTCCCTGCAGGCTTTTTGCAGTAAACGCTGTCTTTTCAGAGAAAAAGCTGTGTTTACATTACAGCCTTGGAACACCTCTAGTGGCCACTCAGACAGTCACTAGAGGTGCTTCCTGGGTCAGTGTAGCACTGACATTTATCATCTCCACACTCTGCATGGAGAAACTGAACTTTCCCAATAGATATGCATTGATCCAATGCATTTTTATAAGGAGATGTTGATTGGCCAGGGAGGCATTTGGTTCCGCCTCTGGCCCACCTCCTTTGCTTAGATCATCAGCAATTATGATGTCAGCCAAGGAGGTAGATCGGGGGCAGAACCAGTGCAGGCAGACCAGTGCAGCTCTGGAAAAAAGGCTCTGATGGCATTTGTTGCATACGACATCATGTCAAAGTGCTATTAGTGTAACCATACTGTTGTCTGTAATATATGTTTCTTTTACATTTTCATTTATTAAATAAATAGGCCATTTGGTATACAGTACCTGGTGCTGAATTATTGTGTTTCTCCAATTCCATTTCCTACATCCATCACCTAGTCCCTACCTTTTCCCCATATTTTCGTTATCCAAAATCTTTATAGAAATCTGTTGTAAATATCCCAACTGTCACGGCAGCTAGTGTGGTCCAACACGCAGAAACTATGTAAATATATACATACAAAAGAAAAGGAAAATAAAAGGACAGAGCGTAAACCGGACCTTAGAATGGCCAGACTAGAGATAGAGAATGGTCAAAGGGAAAGCCGAGGTCAAGGAAGCCAGAAATACTCAAATACTGTTTACACAAGCCAAGTCAGGGGAACCAGAATTCAGAATAACCAGGGAAAAGCCAAGATCAGGATACCAGGAAGTCAAATTCACAAAGATAAACACACTCTCAGGAACCAGGAACAGGAAACCACGACAGGGCAAGGAAGTAAAGTGAATTAGGGATTTAAATATCCCTCTCTGGCTTCTGATTGGCTTACGTTGTGACATCACGCGCACGTCTGTATTCAGTAGAGTGGCGTAGCTTAAGATGGAAGTGACCACGTGGTCTGCACCATCTTTGATTTGGGCGCAATGCCTAGAGAAGGCAGCGGAGCGGCTCGCCGACGAGCAGGTAAGCTCGTGGTGTCAGCGAGATCGTGCTGGTCGGATACGGCTGCGGCACCCGGCGGGTCGGGAGCCGCAACACCAACCTTGCTATGGGCCTACAAAATAGCCAATGTTTAAGATAGAAATGCCTAAGAAATAGTCAGTAGAATTTGTCAAGCTTAATAGAAATAAAATCTGCAAATTGTGGATTAGAACTATGCAAAAATGTGAATGTCAAGCTTGAGAGAACTTCATGTAATTCTATATTTACCCATCCACACTGAGTTTAGTATCCTATGGTTTTCCAAAATCTTTATTTTTCCTAGCAAATGTATGTGCAAAATATATATCATACTTGTAATATTTCCTTTTATCATATTGTTCAGTAGGTATTTTTTTTAAAGAACAAATCAAAGCACTTGTGCATTAAAAGGCACATTATTTTCACCAAGATACACTAAAATATTAATCTGAATTTTCCAATCTTCTTAAATTACAAACAGTGCATTAGTATGTAACCAAACTAAATTTCTAATGTACCTTTTTCTGTTCTTGCAGCCATTTTTCTCGCTTCTTTTGTTTTCTTCGAATGCTTTTCAATTTGTTTATTTCTCTTTTACTTAATCGGTGAGTGACAGTATCTGTGCAGGTAGGTGCAGATTGGATGACTTCTGAAGACAGCACCAGCTGTTGCTGCATATAATCGTCTCTTGTGGCTGAGACGGATGGAGTGTTTCCTATCGACTCTGATACTTCAACTGTATGGCTATATTGTGTCCTTGAGTCCATGGGCACCGGAGGATCACTAGCTGTTGGCACACTTTCTGGAGGTCTTCGAAGTGTTTTATCAATGTCAAATCTGTGCTTACCTGTAAATTTCCTGAAGGACTCATTTGTACTTTGGCTGTTGCTGTTTTCAAATGAAAGCTCAGATTTGCTCTTGCTCAGATATTGAGCTGGCTGTGTTTCTAATAGCTCTTTGTTACGGCAAACTGAAGTATTTGATGTTTTTACAAAAACATTTGTACAGAGGTGACTAGCACCTGTGTCCTTTTTATCTGAATATGCCGCTAGACAAAAGTCTGTGAGAGGTAGTTTTTTTCTTCTGGGCATAAAATGTCCATTGTGTGAACGAATTTCTAGACACAGTGCCTCTACCAAACTCCCAGTTGAATCCATGTTTGTGTTCATGGTCAGCTGCTTCTCACTCCTGTTCAGTCCATATTTTTTTTTTTTGTCCAGACTTGTTGGAGCTTTAAAAATTGGTAGCAGCTCAAAAAATGGTTTTGGTGAATGTGATATATCATAATCAATCCTGCTTTTGCTGAGATGTACGACGCTCAACTGGCCACATGGGTTTTTAGTGCTGCCTATAAAATTAAAAGCTCCGAGACGTGCCCCACAGTATGGACAGTTCAGTCGACCATGTGTCCAGTGACGCTGAAACATAAGAAAGAGAAGGAAATGTCAGTATAGTAAACTACAAAACAAAACTACTGCACTGACAATTTGTTTGGTCACAAAAGAATTCCCTTTTCTGGCCTGCTTACTGTGACATAATAGACATGTCAGCAGACAGCACAGAGTTGAAAGAACAGTTCTAAAGCAAAGAAAACCCTAGAATATCATTACAAAAGGTATTAATGTCAAAAATTCTTCATGTGTAAATCGTTGTTTTAAATCAGTCTGCTGTCCACGGGTTTAGTTGAGGGCTGCCAGATGCATGTACAAAGAGTTATTTATCTAAAAAAATATATGTATAACAGTTACTCTTAAAGTCTAGTAAACAAAAACTAAAATGAATGAAAAGTAAATTTGAATAGTCATAGTGAAAACCACTATATGATGTGGTTAAAGGTATAAAAAAAAAAAATTAAAAAAAAAAAAAAGGGTCATTAAAACTCTCAACCAAAAATCCATTATAAATTATTACACCTATGAAACGTAATGTTATCATGTTTGTATTGTATGGGTAATTATTAGCACACAAGAAAGAAAAAAAAAGATAATTTAATGATCAATCAATAAAGTATGATACAAAAATGCTTGTTTTCATTTGTATGTGGTACATATTTAAAAAACATTTAGAGCATAAAATGTCCTGATGTCACAATCTCTAGCCCTGTTAGTAGCCATTCACACTTAACAGCTGTTGTAATAATGAATAGCAGTGAAGATGTGAAGCCAAGCAAATGGACTTTACTTCTGTTTGTTTACCATGCTTGACATGTTAGGTCTGTAGATTACAGGTACAGTTGGATTAAATATTTGGACACCAAGTAATGGGGAAGTTCATCAAGGTAAAAAAAGTGCTAGTTTGGATGCAAAGTGCTAGAATAGTGAAAAACATTCTATAGGTTTCCATGGTGATTGCTTCTAATATAGCAAACTTCCACAGAACAGCATCCTGTTTTGTTATTTTTGTTTTTTATATTTTATGTGCAGGTACGGCAGAAATAGAATATCAGACAAACAGGGAAAACCTCAAGAACACTAAAAACCTACATAAAAACGAACATATTAGAAATCATAAAAATGGTTTTATTAATCATAGTCTGTCTAAACACTTTTTAGATAATTCAGTTCCAAAAAAATTCAAATTCATTGCCACTGATAAAGTTAGTCAACATTGGAGAGGAAGTGATGAATCTAAAGATTTAAGTTAAAATTAGATGAGATGGATCTTTGAACGACACATCCTGGCTCCTCAATTTGTTTTTATGAATGTTCTTCTAATTATGTACTATGATTGGACCTTTTGCCCCTTAATTTACCATTATAAAACATGGTGCATGTGCAACGCACTGACTCAAGAATATACCAGATATGATGTATTCCAAATTAGAGAAAGCCACATAAAGCTGGAAGTCACATGACTGGTGATATAGTTGGACACAAGGACGCAGGATGTGAACGCGGAAGCATGTGCAAGATGGCACACATAGAAAATTAATTATGTGAGGGTACGCATCCCATTTAAGACTGGTATAAAACGAGATGGCTGGCAGATTAATATGCAGGGAAAAGCGTTATGCTGTGTTTTGTACTGTCTATAATAAATGTATACTTACGTACACTCTGGTTCCTGGCAAGTTCTCTTCAAGAAAGGGGATCCAGTATGTTCCGCTGGACTTTTGGCCCAGCCAAACATCTATTGATAAGGTTGGTTTGCTGCCTTTACATTTTATAGTTTATTTATAATAGGCTCTTAATATTGTGAGTGTTCAAGTTGAGTTAATTTAATCGTATCGCCTTACACACTACACCAGGGGTAGGCAACCTTTTAGCAGCACTTTGTCCCGAAATAAGATTGTTATGGCCCATAGCATGCCGGTCCTATTTTTTTTAAATTGAGGTGTGCATGTTGCCATATTCCGTTTGTGTTATTTATACTGCAGTTGCTTTGTATCGTTGTATTTGTGCATGTATGAGCCATTATATTGTATATGTTCATGATTAGCATGTGGTATTGTGTAAATAAACCTATGAATGTGGGCCGTGCATGGGGACTGCTTGTAGAATTGTGTGTGTGGATGGATATGTCACATTGTATGTTTGGTAGTGTATGTATGTGAGGGACTGTTTGGGGTATTGCATGTGAGAGGCTGCATGTGGGGTTGTGTGCATGCATGTGGATTGTCAGTGGTGATGCATTTGTGTGGATTGTGTGTTTGTGTGTGGGCTGTTTGTATTATTTGTATGAGGGGAGGGTTATTCTGCATATCTCTGTATATCTAGCAGTGTGGGTGGCATCCCTGTGTTTCAGTGAAGACCAGGCTGGCCAGATACAGCTCAAGGACAGGAGCTGCAACAGCAGCTGTGGGGTGCTCTATTACAGTGTGGATTCCCATTCACAAGTGCTGGGTGGAAGTGATCTGAGATCCCCTCTACGTGCTGCAATGCATAAATTGAGGATTGTCCTTCAACAGCTTTTCGTATTAGCATATATCTGAGGTTTTACTGGGACTCCTGATAGGCCAGAGCCTGTTTGGCTCTAGCAGCCTTGAGTGCTGTGCAAAGACACCTTGAGTGCCGTGCATGGCACTAGTGCCATAGGTTGACTACCCCTGCACTACATTATGATGTGTTTCTTCTGCATTTTTATGTTATAGGATTTGTCAATAATCTCTGTGTAATATTGGGTAACTATAACCATCGTGTGCGCCATCACCATATTTATATGCATATTGTATCTCTAGGCTGGCACACATGCTGGGCTAACAAAGCCCATGTTTGCCAATTGCTACAGCAATAATGAAAAAATAAATAAAAATAAACATAAAAACATACGACAATCAACTCCTTTAGTAACAATGGGTATGGTGCATGAAAGTAAATGCTTACAAAAGTATCAGTCTATTGTTCAATGAATCATAAACAGTAGATGTAATACATAGATTAGCCATCACCTCATAAAGTAACACAAAAATAAATGAATTTGGAAACTTACAAATCCCTATATATTAAAAACGATAGAACGTGTGAAGAAAGAATAAAGGGAAGCATAGGCACACTAGAATTGGGGCATAAAAATACTGAGCCCCATATAGTGAGGTAATAGGTAATGCTATCCCTTAGGTGTATGGTTGATACACTAAATATAGAGGCTAGTCATCTCATCTAGTAGTCTATAGCATTAGAGGAGTATGTCTAAGGAACGAATTGTGATGACACAGGATGGAGAATATGGGGAAGGGATACTAAGGGGTGCGTTCCATATCCAACAATGGAGACCATAACTGAACCTTAGTGCAATTCCTCAAAATAACCTCAGTAGCGTAGGTTTCGACAGCCATTTGGGCTGATGTGCGCTTTTTACTTTTAAACTGCACTTTTCTTATTTTGTGGGGCACTTTTGATGGGATACGCAGGGGTTACTTTACCCTTCATCCAATAACGCAACTTAGGAGTTATTCAATTGATCTAGCATAGGTTGCCTTGAAGCAGCGTTTGTCAGCTGATCAGTTTAGAGCAGCCCAGTGTGTCTTTTTCTGTATATAGCTTACACTTATCGATTTTTAGAACAGGCTGCCCTGAAGCAGTGACTGACAGCTAGACCAGTGGAGAGTATCTTATCGACCTTCAGTTGAAGCCTACGCTACTGAGGTTATTTTGAGGAATTGCACTAAGTTCAGCTAAAATCTCTATTGTTGGATATGAAACGCACTTCTTCGTATATCTGCTGCCCCACAGCTTCTATCCTGTGCAAATATATACCTGAAACAGTGACTGACAACTAGGCCAGTGGAAAGTACTTTTACACACCTGTAGTTCAAATCTATGCTACTGTATTTACTATGAGGAACTGTATGGGGTGGACTTAGGGGACGTCGAGTATTAAAGGTACACTATAGTCACCTGAACAACTTCAGCTTAATGAGGTTGTTCAGGTAAAAACTATAGCTCCCTGCAGCCTCTCTCATGTAAACACTGTATTTTCTGTGAAAATACAGTGTTTACATTGAAAGCTAGGAACATCTCCAGTTGCAGTCACTCAGAGTGAACCAGAGGGACTTCTGAGTTGATGGAGACATAATATCCTGTGATTCAGTATCTCCTCCCACTGCATGCAGACACTGAACTTTCCTCATAGAGATTCATTGATTCAGTTCATCTCTATGAGGAGATGCTGATTGGCCAGGGCTCTGTTTGAATCATGCTGGCTTTGTCCCTGATCTGCCTCTTTGTCAGTCTCAGCCAATCCTATGGGGGAAGCACTGTGATTGGATCAGGCTATCACATGTCAGCAGACTGCTTGTTTTTCCTGAGTCTAACAGCATGCAGATTTACAGCTTCTGGCTTGAATACAGTAAGATTTTTACTATATTTATGGAGGCATGATGGGCCCAGGGGGGCTAGATGGTCGTGTTAACACTATAGGGTCAGGTATACATGTAGTTGCACTGGTGACTATACAGTCCCTTTAAGTATATCCACTCTATGACATTCCTAAGGTTCAGCTAAGTTCTCCATTGTTCCATTTGGAATGCACTCCTTAGTATCCTTAACCCATATTCTCCATCCCGTGTTAATATATACACACACCTCGTCACAATTTGTTCTTTAGGCATACTCCTCCAATTCTCTAGACTACTAAATGAGATGACTAGCCTCTATATTTAGTGTATCAACCATACACCTAGCAAAGGGATAGCATTACCTATTAGCTCACTATATGGGGCTCAGTATTTTTATGCTCTGATTCTAGTGTGCCTATCCTTCCCTTTCCCCACATTCTTTCTTCACACGTTCTATCGTTTTTAATATAAAGGGATTTGTAATTTTTCATGTACACTTGTAAATAAAGTTGTTTATTATTTTCTGTTCACCATTACGTTGAATGATTTATACTTTAGGTAATTTTAGTGGGGTTGTATCCTACCTAATCTAGTTAGGTTACTTCCCCTTCCAAAAGTTTTATACAGTCTGAGAAAAGGGAATGCATATAGGCACCAAAACCACAACATTATGATGTAGTGGTTGTGGTGCCTAGAGTGTCCCTTTAACGCATTCACATGAAAGAAAGAATAGGTACACACAAATAATGAGTGGTGCTGTAAGCCACAAGTGTTTACATGGAGGGTAAGATTTATACATGCAAAACCTTTACATATCGGCTCTTTTAATACATTGGGCTACTAATTCAGGTTTTTATCTTTAGGACTGTGGACAGCATGGTCTTGCTTTAGAGGCACCAAAAAAATCAGTCTTTTATTAACATTTTCTTCTTTTTTATTTTTCTTACCACTGAATCTAATTTTGACATATTAAGAAGTGACTGTCACATTTCAGATAAGATCATTTTGATAATCATGCACAAAATACTAGCTATTACTCATGACTTAAAAAAACAAAAACAAAAAAAAACACACAACTAGATGACTGATTTCTTTAATGGTATATTAAATGAACATCAGAATTGCCTTGTGAAAAACAGACTTTGAAGCATACTTTGCTTTCATTTGACATATTTTAAGATACACTGGGAGAGAATGCATCATCCACTCATGATCAAGTGATTGCAAGCATCAGGCCTTCAGTGATTAACGTAGGAACTCTGTTTATACGATTTGCATTTATTCCAATATATATATATTGGAATATGTTTCTGTGTGTGTGTGTATATATATATATATATATATATATATATATATATATATATATATATATATATATATATATATATATATATATATATATATATATATATATATCCACATCCACAAGGAATATGGGAACATGAAGAAATTATAGCTCTCATAACCAGCTCAGTCAACAAAGAGGAGTTGGATTTATTTATAGTTGTGTTTGATATTTAAGTGAAGCTATAATTATTTGAATATTAAAAAAGTAGTTTTTCTTTAAAGGTTTAGCAAAACTTGAATACCTTTTCAACTTCTTGTTTAATCCAGTCTGGAACCGCGTCTTCATTCATATGCCATATAGGACAATTACTATGATGCATTGTTGAACCAGAACTGTACTGTAAAACACGAATGAATGAATGAATATACAAAGCAAGATTAAACTGAAAAATACTAGTCCCAGTCCCTGTTGCATAAGTTGAATATCACCGGACATTAAAAAAAGAAAACATAGCCTTTTTGTTGTGAGAGTGCTCTATTTTTACCCCTGCAAATAGTACTGAAAGATTAATATTGTTGGTATGAGCCGCTACGTACAATACCTTTGCTCCTCTACCAGGTGATGGCAACTGGATTCATGGGGCATTTGTAATTAGGACCAAATGTCAGTCCGTGCCAAACAAGACTATTTACAAACCAAGAACCCTGCGCACCTAAAGATATAAGCCAAAAACATGATAAAAAGCGACTTACTTTAAAAAAGTTTGACCACATGAAAATCCTTATAAATGTAAAAACCAAACAGAGCAGTAACGTTTGTCCCTGTCTAGAACACAGCAAAGCAAGCACAATATGCACCCACATGTAAAAACTCCTATAATAAAACACAGAGTCTTTGTATAATGCCTTATAGATATTAAACGACTATAAGGATTCCCCATTCTCCGTCCGTAGCTCAGTGACAGCTATTCGTCACCTCCACCTCTCTCACAGGCTCATTCAGGTCCCACTTGTAGCATGTCTCCCTTTGAACTGGTCTTATTTTTTGCAAGTGAATTCAAGCTCGCTGCTGTCAGAGCTATGGTGTCCTACAGGTGCCACAAAAAGGAGCACTGGATTGGACCATCAGTTCCAGAACTTGATACAATCGTGGGAGGGGAAGCGGAAGACCGTGCAGAGGGAGTCTCAATGCTGGAGAACATGTAAGTAAAAACATTTTCCCTTAACTTCTCTGTTAGACTTTCACCTAGTTTCCAATCTTTCCAAAAAATCATTGAAAACTCACTTTTTCAGGACAGCATATCAATTAAACTGCTAACAGCTTTCACTCCCCTTACCTTCATTCCTCTTCTGCAACGGTCATTAAAAAAACCAGTCTTTTTACAGAGTAAAAAACGAACAAAAAAACACACACACACTGACGCCCTGTGTAAAGAGTATTCTAGCAACCATAGATTTCTGTCCTACCCTTACCTTTTTGTGTCACTGTAACGCACTACTTCTAGCATGTAAGCTCATCGAGCAGGGCCCTCAACCCCACGATTTCTGTCCATCCATCTTGTCTGGTTTTAACTACATGTCTGTCAGTCTACTCATTGTACAGGGGAGGAGGAGAATAACAATAATTTAAGGCCATATAAGCTTCATCTCCATGAGTGCCCAGCATGTGACCCTTATGTAGAAAAAAAAAAAAAAAAAAAAAAAAAATCCCCCCAAAAAATAAATCACATGGTTATAAATTAGTACTGCCATAATAGCGATAACATTCTTTTTTTAATTTCTTTAATTTACAAATTTTGAGAAAAGGTGCTGCATCTATCTTAGGCAAGCTGCAGCAAGCAGAATTTGGCATACATTAAATATAGCAGACTTCTGTTGAATAGCCCGAGTAATTATCTAACTGTATACTATTCCATTCTATCCTCTTTCTTAAGATCACACTTCCAAAGATTACAGTTCTTTGGAAAGTTCACAGTCAGTGTTAACCCAGTTTTAATTTATTTAGTGATTAAAGGCTTGAGACAAGGACAACAGTCACGCTGCACATTTCTGCAGGGTTTGCTAGATCTTAGTGATGAATATAGGCACTAAATCCCAGTATAGGGTGTCAGTAACTTGGAGCTCAAGCAGGATGAATAAGAGAATAACTGCTGCAACAAGGCAAAATACAGAAAACCATAGCAGAACTGAACCACTCACTGCCACAGCTGCATGTGAGAAAATAAAAGTTAAATTTAATAGGATTATTCGCTATAGTGAGAATTGAAAGTGAATTTCAAATTTAAGGCCAGATAGTTGAACTGGAAGCATAACTGACAGTTTGGCTATTTTTACCTTAAAAGGAACACTGAGGGCACAATAAAAAAAAACTCATAAAACTTAAGTTGTTATGGTGCTAGGAGGTCACCGGGCACTTTCTTACCAAAGTGGGTTAAACCGTTCTCGAAAAGCAATCGACTTTTGAAATTGACTATCAGGAACCGCAGATTGTGGCAGATAATTGCACACAAATAGAGCTGCAAAACATTGCACATTTCCCTACAATAAGTTACATAAAGTAAAAGAGCTGTTTGGCTGAAACCAACAATAGCCCAAGAAGGAAATAGAGGAAACCAAAAAGCAGGGACAGTGGAAACCATTATTAGGTTATTCAAGTAGGATGGTAGTAACCCAAATGACAGTGAAGTCACTCTACTGCCCCCTGTTGCCTCCCACACATCTTTTCCTGTTGATCCACGTAACCTGTAACAGGGATACAAATAAAGTGCTGGATGGTCCTACATATGTATGGGCACCACAAATGTGGCAGGATATAACAGAATTGCTCTGATTAATACTGGAGCATATAATATTGTGTGTTTCCTCCACTATCACAATATATTATACCCAGGATACATTCCAACTCCTGTGTAAGAAAAAAGAAACACTTACAGGGACTCCTTTTCAAACTGCATCCACAACTGTGGCCTGGCTACAGCCATTAATTCCTTCTCTCACTCATTACTGATATGCCTACTACGGTGATGTAAAGAGTGAGACATGGTCTCTCACTTGGGAGAAAGTGGGCAAGAGATCGGTGTTGGCATCTAAATTATACTATGGATGCAGGAGTTTAACTCCTATCATACTCCCAGTGCTATAATGAGATTAAAACCTCACTATAAATAGCGTCAAGTAACACTGTGCTGTCCAATAAGACAACAAGCATATCAGGTTGTATGTGTAGACAGACAGACAGACAGATTCTACGCGATACAAGACAAGGTAAGAAATCATGTCCAGTGCATGAGTTAGGGTGCTAAACATATACCAATTAAAAAGTAAATACTGTGATTAAAAGAACTATTTTTTACTGATGTATGAATCTAAGAGATCCAATCTAGTGAGGCAACCACTTGCTAAACAGTTTATGTGGAATATAACGCCACTCAACCTCTTGCAGTGGTTGGTTGAGACAAATTATCGTTTCTATGGAATTCCCTTACTTTTCTCCGTTAAACTTTCACCTAGTGTCCAATCCTCCAAAAATTATTGAAAACTCACTATATATGGTGTGGAATCCTCTTCTGACTAGTTTGATGTTCTACACAGATAGGTGCCCGCCAATTGGGGTCAACTGCTTGCACATTTATTATAGTGGTTACATTGTGTGTATGTTTATTCAAAGTACCAAAGCTTGTGAAAAGGCATTCTTTAAATGAACTGGTAATTGGGGAGTCAAGGGAGAGACACCATGTATATAAAAACAGTGAAGCAAATCACAATTTCTTATCTTATAGTATTTATAATATTTTAAGAGATTTCAAGTGCCACTTTCTGGAAAAAGTAGCATAGTTTGCATTTTGCTCAAACCAGTGACAGGCACTAAAGGCACTTCTTTAATCAAAGACTTGTGATTTTCAAATGTCTTTATGTTCAATACCATCATGCACTGCATGACGACATCAAATGCACCCAACACTTCCCATAGAGAAGCACTAGCTTCAGTGCTTCTCGTGAGTACCTTTGGATTTGCACAGCGATTGCATGTGCTGTTGGTTCCCGGTGGTTCTGTATTATAAGTTATGGAAAGCATAAAGTATCAAGTGTGATGATCTCAGAGTAGATTTTTGTTATTGTTCCTTCCCCCCCTACAATTGTATAATTAAATGTGTGAGAGGGGACCAAGAATAGAAAAAAAAAAAATGGGATACCTGAAAGTTAAAAATAAATTGATTTATTTTAAAACTAAGAGTGTTCCTTTAACATTTGTAAACATTCAGCAGATTTTGTGAAAAAAAAAATACATAAATAAATAATTGATTTTGACCTACATGCAGTTGAACTCATGTGCAAATGCTTTTCAAAGGAACACATCTAAACCTTCTTACATTTCTTGATTTCAACATCAATTAAAATCACAGAATTTTAAAAAAGGATTTGAAAATAAGCAACCAGTCAGAGAAACTCTTTTCAACTTGATTATTAAAACATATTTACAGCTGAACCATTAAAATATTAACTAAACATTTAGATAGTTGTTAATGCTTACTTGATTTACTTTTTAAAAGGGAAATCAACATGTTTTAGAAGTCACGGTAATGAATGGATTTTAGGATGCTAAATTTGATTTTGGCCTTCGCTTGACAAATTCAGAAAAAACACAGCCATGGTTAATATAATTTTACTGCTGTTTTTACTCCAGATATTTAATAGAGATTCATTTTAAAAGTATTCACTGTGAAATAAACTCACATCTAAATAACATGGCATTTCATTTATATATCACTGTGTTGCAGATTTAGCAACGGACCATACTTCAAGAATCACATACCTAATGTAGTTCTATTATTAAAAGGTAATTTCTCTATATATATATTGCTAAATAACTCACACCAGGAAGTTCTGAATGAATTGCACGACTTTCTGTAAATAGTGAATGTATAAAACAAAAAGGGTTACAAAAAGTTCAATATAAGTAACAGGTAACAGGGTCAACAAAAAGTTAAATGTAAGTGGACTTCACAGTGTTAAAGGATAGTTGCAACTGGCCTTCAAATAGAATATTCTACATATATAATGTGTGTATTTAAACATGAGGCATACAACATTTTAGCACACTGATGAGACAGAGAAGAGAGTGGATTGTACAGGATTTAGCTGGAACTTCTACAGCAAAGTAATTTAGATCTAGCCAGTGGCGTACATACCGGGGTCGCTGCTGCCAGGGGGCCCGACCGCCCTGCGACCCCGGTATGTACCCAGCCTCTTTTCCTGGGGGGCCCAGGAGCTGGCCACCTCAGGGCCCCCCCGAGGCTGGCCCTGGTGTCATACGGCGGGCAGGCGCATTCTCCCCTGAGTGCTTCCTCTTCAGCTCCCTCGCGTGCCACGTACTGATGCCGGACGTCATCTTCCGGCTCCGGCATCAATACGCGGCGCGCAAGGGAGCTGAACAGGAAGCACTCAGGGGAGAATGCTCCCTCGCGCGCCCGCCAAGTGACACCACAGGACCACAGGGAATCCCCTCAGCATTCCCAAAGGTAGGGGAGGCTGGGGGATTAAATTTTTTTTGTGTGTGTTAGAGTGTGTGTGTTAGTGAGTGTGTTACTGTGTGTGTCTGTTACGAGTGTTAGTTTGTGTGTGTCTGTTAGTGAGTGTGTGTTTTGTAAGTGAATGTGTATGTGTCTGTTAGCTAGTGTGTATGCGTGTCTGTTCGTGAGAGTGTGTGTGTGTGTGTGTCTTAAGCACTTACCTTTCTCCAGTGCCGGACTCCCTTGGCGCTGGGGATCTCTCCGCCCGATCCGCAAGAGCCGCGCACGCATTCAAACCTCCCATAGGAAAGCATTACTCAATGCTTTCCTATGGATGTTCAGCGTCTTCTCACTGTGATTTCCACAGTGAGAATCGCGGAAGCTCCTCTAGCGGCTGTCAATGAGACAGCCACTAGAGGCTGGATTAACCCTCAGTGAAACATAGCAGTTTCTCTGAAACTGCTAAGTTTTCAGCTGCAGGGTTAAAACTAGAGGGACCTGGCACCCAGACCACTTCATTGAGCTGATGTGATCTGGGTGTCTGTAGTGGTCCTTTAAGTGTATGTGTATCTGCATGCACTGGCGTACATACCGCGGTCAGGTGCCCGCCGCCATGTGTTGTGGCCCCAGCCCGCGCAGAGTAAGCGCGGGGGTAGGGGGCACGGATCAGTTTTCACACCGGGGCCCCATGGGTTGTGTGTACGCCACTGGATCTAGTTTAAAGAAAGCAGCTATTAACAATATAATATTAGAAATTAATCGCTAAATGGATTCAGAACTGATTTTTTTTTTTTTTTTTAATGGTAGCATGAAGAGTCCCTTTTTTAAAATGGACTCTGCACACCATAAACATTGTTGCTTATTGTAGTTATTTTGGTGCATGTAGTCTTTGGATTCTGTGGCACCCAGGACTCTACCAACAACTAAAGCCTGGGTCCTCTTTTGCTACTTGACTACTTTATCTGTCGAACATTGGATGGTATTGATAGGCCGATCCAATGCTGATCAAATTAAAGAACATTGGTTGACAGATAAAACAAACCAGGAGGTGGTGGAGCAGTCACCATATTTCCCAGCTCCAACAGCCTGGGAATAAATCTGCCAAATATCGGACACATCGAGCCCTTACCGAGCGAACCAGATCTCTAAGGAGGGCATCTCGCTGAACCCGTCGATGCCTTTTTCACACCGCGACAAAGAAAACCGCAGCCGCAAGGCCTACCGCGTGGGAGGCCTCCCATTCGATACGGACTGGGTTCCCCTGGGAGTGGAGTGACCTTGGCCAGATCGACCCGATCCCGGACTCACCCACAGCAGAGGAGATGGGGCAAAAGTCTCAGAAACCACCACCAAGCACCCCAAAAACGCAACAGGACATAGGCCAGAGGCTGCAAACACCAGTGCCAGCCACGGCCCAGGCCCCACAACCAAGCTCCAAGTGAAGCAGAGAGAACCACCCCACACAGGGCAGAAGAAATAGCCCCTGCAACTAAGGGAGACATACAAGATATGCTAGCCCCCTCCAACAAATGTCAGAAGCAGACCTGGCAGCATTTAAAACAGAGGTACAAACAGTGCCAGCACGCACTCAAACTAATGAAGAGGACGTACTTGTCTTGAAACAAGGCCTCACTGCACTTAACGACCAGATGCAACAGCTGCAATCAATCCAAGCTACTATCCTTAACCAAGTCAGCCTACTGGACGACAGGGGCAGAAGGAAAAACATTAAAACAAGAGGAGTTCCAGAGACTGTACCCTTAGAAGAACTGCCACACTTTCTTAGACGACTGGTGTCCACCCTCATTCCAACAAGACAAGCTAAACACTTTCTTTGACGGGGTCTACAGAATAGCTAAATCCCCGCAAGCCCCTACCACAGCAACACACATCATCCTCCTACGGTGACATATGCTAACCGACAAAATGGGCCTGCTAGCCGCCCTTAAAGGAAAAACACCATACAAGTTTGAATGCAGCCATATCTCCTTCTTTAAGTAGATACACTGTGTTATGGCGCAAAGGAATGCAGCCCATCACCAAACTCCTCCAAACCGCAGGACTAACTTACCGATGGTAGACTCCCAGATTGCTGTTGGTCATCAAAGAGGGGAAAACATACAAGGCTTCAGACCCAGCGGATGGCCCTGCCTTGCTGGCAGCATTGGGTCTCACTTCACAGGGGTTACCCACACCGGGACTATCCAGCACTCACCCAAGAAACACCGAGGATATCCCCACTTTCGTGCCCAGAGAGGGAAGAAGCCCTGCAACCTGAACCCAAACAAGCAAAACGCAGTCCACAATGTATATGTTTTTACTATGCCAAGTCACCCACATTCTATTCATTTTAGTTTAAAGTTTCTCCTGTTGGAATAAGTTAATATTCCGAGCCCTTATGGCAGTTGTTCCGTGCTCCGATTACATAACTCCCCTCTCCCCCCTTAGTGCCCCAGGATCAAAGGACATAGTAAACAATGGAGCACTACACTCAACACCTCCAGTCTAGCTTACAATGGACACATAGCCTCATTAAGCAGCCACAACGGGTCGAGCCCTGCAACTGCAAAGACACTCATGCTCCGACTTACACTTCACCCTCACATAGACGACTTCCCGATAGCTAACCAGACTAACACTCCGAATCAGCTCTTCACCTTTGGGTTACAATAGGTCTTACTGCTACAGAGCGGCTTCTGTTTGTACGACAATTGTGTTAATGTATTACATATTATGTTCTTTCCCTTTTACTTTTAATCTTCATATGCATCGCTGCAGCACTGATATAAGGGTTTTACATGACACAAATGAGAATGCTAACACACAGTGCTGACAGGTATGCTACGCCACAGGTTCCCATCGTTACCAGCGCCACTTAACCTGACAGGTGGCTTACAAGCGCAAAACCCTGTATCGTTACTACACCACCACTAATGTATTGAACCAAAGCATTGTTATATGTAGCCCAATTCAACATTATTAAAGATGGCCAACTCGTTACAACTACCCAGCCCACCATATATAAAAAAAGAAAATGTGCAATGCCTGTTTCAGCCAAGTCTCTACATTGACATGTTCATTGTTATGTCTCATACATATGCGGTTGTGGCTTATACAAATGTGTCTGTACAACTGTTATTGCACTGAAAATAAAGAATTAAAAAAATAAAAACAGGCAAAGGGACCTTAAAACAAGGCTGCTGCACACCTCACATTTTAAAGGGATCCTATAGTGCCAGGAAAACAAATCCGTTTTCATGGCACTATAGGCTCTTAGAGTGCCCCCCTCTGTCAGCGCTGAAGGGGTTAAAACCCTTTCAGCCACTTACCTTAATCCAGTGCCGGGCTCCTTTGGTGCTGGTGACCTCTCCTCCCCGCCGACGTCAGCTCCCGAGTGGAGCCAGAGGCGCGCGCTCATTCAAGCCCGCTCATAGGAAAGCATTACTCAATGCTTTCCTATGGGGATTTTATTTGACGCTGGACTCTGTGAGGACGTCAGATAAGTGCGATTTACTCAGTGTAAATCAGGGAGACAGCCACTAGAATTCAACTTAAAATGCAACTCATAATGACTACTTCTCCAATCCTTCACAACAGCACAAATGTGCAAAACAGGTGTTGTCTCGATCAGACCTGATGCAAATAATTAAGGGCTTAATTAGTTGCACCAGGTGTGCTTGAGCTGGAAAACTTTAAATTCCTGAACTGGCCAGGGGTTTGTTGAGTTTCATGTTTCACTGCATGTTAGAACTATGGCTTAGTCAAAAGAATGGTCCACAAAGTTAAGAGAAGAGATCATCACCCTTCACAAACAAGGAATAGGATACAAAAAGATAGTGAAGGCCCTGAATGTTCCTTAAGACACTGTTGGAAGATTGAACATTCAAAGTTGAAGCAACAGTGGTTACACTACCTGGACGGGGCAGAAAAAGAAAGCTATCAATGGCTGCACCATTTTTCTAAGAAGACTGGTTGTGGAAAACCCTTGAGTGGCTGCAAAAGATCTGCAGAAAGACTTGGTGGCAACTTTTTTGCCCAATGGATCAGTAATATGTCTGGAGGAAGAAGAATGAAGCATACTCTGAAAAGAACACTCTGCCTACAGTTAAGCATGGTGGTTGTTCGGTGATGCTATGGGGCTGCTTTGCATCATCTGGCACTGGAAACCTGCAGCATGTAGAAGGTAAGATGGTATTAGGAAAAACTAAGATAACACATCATGCCGTGTGAGAGAAAGCTGAAGTTTGGGCATCACTGGGCCGTTCAACAAAACTATGATCCCAAGCATTCCTCAAATTTTGCCAAAGACTTGCAGAAGAAGTCTTCAAAAAGTCTACAGTGGCCAGTCACAGTTTCACCCCAACTATACTTGATGGTGCTCTACTAAGTACTAAAGATGCCTGCCATGAAGTGGTTAAATAATTTTGATACCGGAGAAGACATTACAAATTGCATTTTCAGTTGAATTTAGGGAAACCACCTGGAACATTTGTTGTATAGAGCTTTTTCAGTTGCTTTTGTTTAATTTGTTTAATGCAAACACCTGAAAGTCTGTAAATTTTGACAATAAATCTTATTTTAAATGGAGTGGGGGTGGGATTTATCATTTTGATATAGATAGATAGATAGATAGATAGATATATATTGCATACTCACTTGGTTTGGTGTACGTGCCGGATCAATGATGAGACAATTTGAATTTGATACACAGTTTCTACATTTTCTGCACCGTAAAATATATTTTGCCTCCTCATTAATCATAGTGGACCTTTCCATAGTTTTCTCCTGTAAAACAAAGAAAATAATGTATAAAACAAGGTTAGTTCTTACAGTTGCCAAATATCTAAACCCTATACTCTCCTATTCGGAGAAACACATAATACTTTCAAGATTATTCACTAAATTCCAAACTATAACAAACTAAAATTAAATGGATTTTGAAAAAAAAAAAAAAAAAAAGAACTGATCTTGAAAAATTCTCCAACTCACTATTGTCACAGGTTGCGTATTTTAGCCTTAATTTTGCCATTTTGATTTCAATTTGATACATTTCAAAGTTTAGAGGGAAAAAATCCCTTATTTTACTCAAGTAATGAGCTTAATAAGGTTAAAATTGTCATGGAAACTCGGGCACATAGCTAAACTAGAAGCAATGGCAAAAAACAACAAAGATATGTAGAAATAACAAGTGTAGGCTGTCAGCCCCCATCACAAATACAAACATATTCCCATCATGCAAAAAACACACTGGCCAAACAGACAGACCAATGCCACAGCACATAAACAAACACATCACACATACTAACTACTGTGTTGCCGCTCCTTCTGAGATAATGTTACTGGATTGCCTGCAGACATATACAATTATAAACACCAGTAGCCACTGGGCTCCTATACAAATTTAATTTTTTTTTGGTTTTAAAAGTATAGCCATATTGAAATTATAGGAAGATCATGTTGGAGCACGTGGACAAGTTAATATTGATAACTGTGGGTCCATTTAGAGTGGTGTAATCACTAAAAGTTAGTTATGATGAAATGAACACCAGATTATTAGATGTGGCTACAGGGATTATTCACCAACCCGTGATTTGTCAGGAATTCATGGTAATTCAAATTTTAGATCAAAGTAGTTAAACTGAAAAAAAAAAAAAAAAAAAGAAGATGCTAAGCATCAATGTTTCCAATTCGGCTATTGTTATCTAAACTTTGAAATCCCCAAAAAGATAGATTTTCTTATTTAACAATCATTTTTTTTAATACGGCAAGTTTAATCAGATTACATAAATTGTCAATATTCAAAACATTTAAGCATTTCAAAACTTCACATAGATAAATACAAAAGCATATCGGAACTGCACACTTCAAGGTAGGTTTTGACAATCACTACAGTTTCACCCCAACTATACTTGATATATTGTTGACCTTACTGAAAATTTCCATTAAAAGAAAAGATCATACTTGACCCAACTAGTCCATAGACTTATGAAGACCCAGGTTTGATGAGTCACTTGCACATAACCTTATCTATAGGGTAAAGTTTCCATGTGATCACCGAAGTGTGGGTTAGGGTTGCTAATCTGTCCTTCTCCACCTTAGGGCAGGCATCTCTTCCTTTACAGTTGCAATGTCCACTTGATATAGCAGCCTGATATTTGTCAAAAGATCCTTCATGCCACTATTTGTTTCGGGAGTCTTTTTTTCTCATCCAAGTATGTCTTATAAAGGCCCCCTGTTCTTAGGGATCTTGTAATTGTTATCAAAAGTATTTGACACCAATAAATCAGAACATGTTTCTGCATGTGGCCACCGGTCCCTTAAGCCCTATTACAGCAAATCTGGTAAGATGCCCTCTTCTCTTGTACTTGAAACAAGTGGAAATATCAAAAAGTAAAAGTAAACTGTCCATTCTTGATAAAAGCAAAGTCCTAGTCAGGGTTATCATGGTAGGTGGTGAATATTATTAGGTGAGATGTCCTCATAACTTTATAAAAAAATAAAAAAAAAGTTACTGCTGGTCCATAATAGAGGAACATTGAGCAAGGAGCTAATGTAGCTTTTACAAAGACAACCTGGTGACCATTAGGATTATAAGATTTGAGTCCACGGACATCCTGGAACCAAAGGAGACTCGATGCGGTGTTTAAGATGATCTCCTTGATATCTTTAACTGAAAGTTAAACTCTACCTGCATAATTTGGAACTGTTAAAACATGGCAGGAAAATTAGCTGTTGAGGTAGTACCCTGTTCTTACAGTATAGAATAGAAGACGTAGGGTGTTTGCAGAGGGGCAGCAATAAAGGTGAGGCATGGAGGAGGTTTTGTGTATCAATGGTAACTGTTAAATATTGATTTTTATCTGTATGATTATACATGTCTCCTAATTCAAATCTTTTATTCAATGAGAAGGCTAGTCAGGCTATATGGGCTATCAGGAAAAGGAGGGGAGAAAGAGACACATCTTGGGTTACCTTACAAGCTAGACTCAGCATGGTCACCTGACATCTGGGATCCTACCAAGGTCAGTAAAACATAATAGCAGATGACCTGTTACTGTGGGATTATATCCTGCAAATGTCAACCCAGCTGCTTGCATAAAATGACGTGGGCTGCTACAACCCCATATGTATTATATCTTTATGGAAAAATATCAGCTACTACAAAATATATCAAATGTGTCAAACACTTCACAACGACAGCACCTATTAGAAATGAGCAGGACTGGGCAGATTTTATTGGGAATAATAAGAAATTTAAAAGTATAATTTAAGATAATTCAAAATTGTACACATATTAAAAAAGGTATATTATACTACAAAACACACAATGCACTTTGCATTTACCCCAAGTTAAGGTTTATAGCATATAGTGTGTGTTTACTTAATATTTGTCTACACCTGTATACTTTTGGCGTTTTACAAAGCGAGGCAAGTAAGATAGTAACATGTGATGTTTACAAACTTGTTTCTTATACAGTGTGTTAAAACTAATGTAACGGCTGTAAGTTCCTTCTAAAACTTAAACTACCGTGTACAGCACTGAATGTGTGGAATGAAAGCACCTCTGATGTGCCAAGCTGTCCTTTCGGTATATTCGTGTCCTCTGCTTCCGATCTGTGAAGTCAGCCCGGTCACCCAATGTACCATACCCCAGGTAGCAGGGACCAGTATTGGGATCAGCCAGCTTGCCTCCTGCTAATACAGCAGAGAGTCTGAACTGGGCTCCAGGCACTTCCTGGAATCTTGATGTCAGTGGGTAGTCATCACGTGATGCAGCCTTATCCAATGGCTGAGGGCTGATCTTAACCCGTTTGGAATGCAGTGTTTGTGGAGGTTCTGTTTGTAATTAATTGTTCTAAGTGTTTGGATACATCATAGGCGTGCGCAGCCTATTGCATTAGGGTGTGCACCCTAAATCACAAACACACGCCGCGCGTGTGTGTGTATATATATATATATATATATATATATATACGTATATATATATATTCACAGACACACACACTCACAGACACACACTCACACTCACAGAAAGACACACACACTCACACACACTGACACACACATACTCACACACTCACAGACACACACACACACACTCACTGACACACACACTCACAGACACATACTCACACACTCACAGACACACACTGACACACACTCACAGACTCACACACACATACTCACACACTCACAGACACACACTGACACACACACACACACACACACACACACACACACACACTGACACACACTCACACACACACACACACACACTCACACACACACACTGACACACACACACTCACACACTGACACATACTCACACACTCACTGACACACACACTCACAGACACATACTCACACACTCACACACACTGACACATACTCACACACTCACAGACACACACTCACAGACACACACTACACAGACACATACACACTCACAGACACACACACTCACTGACACACACTGACACACACACACACTGACACACTCACATACTCACACACTCCACAGACTTTACACTCCACACTCCACACACATACTCACACACTTTCTGGGCCATACTCACACACTTACAGTGCACGCTCCACAGACACATACTCACGCTTTCCACGGAACACACACACAGACACACTCCCTACAGTACACTCACACACACACACTGACACACTCTCAGACACACATACTCACACACTCCACGAACACACACACTCACAGACACACACATACTCCACACACTCACAGACACACACTCCACAGACACACACACACACTGACACACACACACACTCACTGACTTACACACACACACTCACTGACACACTCCACTGACACACACACTGACACATACTCACACACTCACAGACACACACAAATTATTATATTTTAAAAAAAAATTTAAATGTCCACCCAGCCTCCTACCTGGAGTGCTGGTGGACTTGTCCCTGGGGTCCAGTGGGGGCGGGCGCCTCTCTGCAGCTCAGCGCGCGGCGTGGGAGCTCTCTGCTTCCTCTCGCCGCGCGGGCTGTCTGCTCGAGCTGGGAGCCGGAATATGACGTCATATTCCGGCTCCCGGCATCAGCGCGCGGCGAGAGGGAGCAGAGAGCAGAGAGCAGAGAGCAGAGAGCTCCCTCGCCGCGCGCTGAGCTGCAGGGTGGGGGGGGGGGAATCATCACCTCTTGCCCTCCCATGACAGTGGCAAGAGGTGAGACGGGGGACACTGAGTGCCTGCAGGAACAGCGTTCCTGCTCAAAAGAGTGCAGGAACGCTGTTCCTGCAGGACTCAAACCATAGGCGTGCGCACGGGGATTAGGGTGTGCCCAGGCACACCCGGCACACCCCGTGCGCACGCCTATGGGATACATTGATTCTCAACTCTAAGTATTCCAGCTGCTGTGAGATGCTGTTCACCCGGTGTCGAACTAGATAGATCATCTATGAGTCTTTCTGGGAATGGTGTGAGTGCAAACTGTTCTGTTTTCAGCTGTAACAATCCACTGCATGAAACTGTTTATTAGACTGTCCAGTGACCCAGGATACCATGTAATCCTATTTAAATACATACATTCAAAAACAAAGAAAAGTGTTGCTTGAGCCCTATCCCAAATCCCTGTGCATATTTAAAGGGACACTCCAGGCACCCAGACCACTTCTGCCCATTGGAGTGGTCTGGGTGCCAACTCCCACTACCCTTAACCCTGCAAGTGTAATTATTACAGTTTTTTATAAACTGCAATATTTACCTTGCAGGGTTAACAACACCTCTAGTGGCTGTCTACTAGACAGCCACTAGAGGGCTCTTCCGTGTCCATAGCACAGGAAACCTGTGCTAGAGCGTCGCTGGACGTCCTCACGCTGTGTGAGGACCTCCAGCATTGCTCAATTCCCCATAGGAAAGCATTGAAAAGCATTTTCAATGCTTTTCTATGGAGAGCTCTAACGCGTATTAGGTTTCCTCAGCCAGCGGGCGGGATCAGTCTCACCCACCGGCTGACGTAATCACTGGGAGGAGCGGCGGCGAGCAGACACCACCGCCGAGGGACATCGGTGGGGTCTCAGGTAAGTGACCTGAAGGGGTTTTCACCCCTTCAGCTACCGGGGATTGGGTGGTGGGAGGGATGTAAGCTCACTTGCCAAGTCAAGACAGAACCTCTTATGTGAGTCCTATGCTAACAACTCACCTTGCTGTCCTCAGCTATAAGAAAAAGTCTCTAATGAGCTAGAAGAGTATTTTTCTAAAACCTTATACATTTATTAACCCTTAATAGGGAAAACGTGGATAAATACATGTATTTCTTGCTTTTATGATAACTTGAACCAGGGCCGCCATCAGGGGGTGACAACCACATGGATCGGTGGAGCATTTAGGGCCACCCAATGGGTCCTATTATCTTCAGGGGCCTGATAAGCTCTGTAATAGCGCGTCTGTATGCATGCATGCATGTATGTATGTATGCCTGCCTGTATGTATGTATGCCAGTATGTGTATGTATGTATGTATGCATGCCAGTGTATGTATGTATACCAGTATGTGTATGTATGTATGTGTCTGTCAGTATGTATATGTGTCTGTCAGTATGTATGTCTGCATGTATGTGTGTGCATGGGCATAGGAACCCCCCAAAATCTGAGGGGGATAGCATTTTTACTCGCCGGGTATATTCTTATTCCGTAAACTAGGAGTTGTTTATCCCATTTTGCAGCGCTACGGAATTTGCAGTTGCTATATAAATGATTAAATAATAACATTAAAGGGTCACTACAGGGAAGGGATTTTACTTACCCGGATACAGCGCCGGGATCCTCCTGATGCCGCGCCCCCTATTTTATCAAAATGATGAAATAGGAGGGTGCGAGCAGGGAGCAATAAAACGCTTCTATTCAGAAGCGTCATTGCTCTCTGGTGCGCATGCGCAGCTTTGCCGCACATGCGCAGATACTTCATAGGGCGGCAATCATGTCTCGACTAGGAAGCACCTCTAGTATCCATCTGAGTGTCCACTAGAGGTATTCCTCAGCAGTAATGTAAATACTGCCTTTTTACGAAATGGCAGTGCTTACATTAAAAAGCCTGCAAAGACATGCTATAGACACCAGAACTACTACGTTTAGCTGTTGTGGTTCTGGTGACTATAGTGTCCCTTGAATATAGAGAGGAAAGAAGAATCATCACAAATGTAAGAAATAAAATGTCTGTATCATTATTCTAAAAATTATTTTAAAAAAAATAAAAAAATATGCATATTCCTAGCTTAATTTTTAGCACGACATAAGACACAAACATTTTGTACTTTGCAGATTACTTTTAATATTTTTTTTATACATATACAGATTGTGTAATACTGCCCCTGACTTAGGGTGACCACATTTCCTAACTGTCATTCAGTGACACTGTCAGAAATGCATTCCATAAATTTTACTACCCGTCTCTACCCCTTCCATTTATATTAGAACCCCACCTACCCCTTCCATGAATATTAGAACCAAGGGGTGCATTGTCTTTGTGTGTAAGGGGTGCATTGTGTGTGATTGTGTGTGTGTGTGATGGATGTCAATCTCTCCCCCCTCCCTTGTCACTCTCTTCTCCCCCCTCTCCCTCCCTTGTCACTCTCTTCTCCCCCCTCTCCCTCCCATGTCACTCTCTTCTCCTCTCTCCCTCCCTTGTCACATTCTTCTCCCCCCCTCCCTTGTCACATTCTTCTCCCCCACTCCTTGTCACTTTCTTCTCCCCCTCCTTGTCACTCTCTTCTACCCCCCTCCATTGTCACTCTCTTCTCCCCGTTTGTCCTCTCTTCTCCCCTCCCCTCCCCACTCTCATTCCCCCTCCCTCCCGTCAGATTCCCTCCTGTCAATTTCTTTCTCCCTCCTCCCTCCCTCCCTGTCAATTTCTTTCTTCCCCCATCCCTGTCAATTCTTTCTCCCACCCCATCCCGTCAATTTCTTCCTCCCCCCTTCAATTTCTTCCCTCCCCCCTCCTGTCAATTTCTTCCTCCC
>OW240916.1:250746845-250759809 GCA_933207985.1 Pelobates cultripes
TTTGTATTGGAAATCATTTATTGAAAATTTGCATGTAACTCCTTTTAATAGCTTTTGATGATACATATTAGAAATTCTCCCATTGTACAGCACTACGGAATTTACTGGCGCTATATAAATAATAAAATAATAATAATAACAATCAGGAGTTACTGCATGGTTTTAGCATTTATGTGTTAGCGTAATGCCCTATGGCAAGTGTAATATTTCAGGGAATCCCTATTTCCCCTTATACTAGCTAGGTCAACTACAAGATGATCTCTAATAAGTACATAAATGTTATTATCTCTTCTGCTTCCTTACAGTAACATGATCCCTTTGGCCACGTCCTAACATACAGCGATTTTCTCTAAAGTCCATATGCCCTTGTATTGAATGCGGCAAAACTATCCCGTGCTGTATGGGGCCATTCAGACTGCAAAATCCTGATATTGTTCACGCTATAAAACAATGTCTGGATTTTTCACTGGATTTGATTCGAACCAAATGCTGCTAGACTTTCCTGACTGAATCCATTGTTTAGTGAAGTACCCTACTAATTTAGGTATATAGGGACATGATCAAAAAAAAAAAGAAACTCATTGAGAATAGACAAAAGTGTAACCCATTAGGGTCCAGACACTACACTGTGCTGTAATTACAGTCAGGTATTTAAAGGCCTCAGCAGCATGTGTCTGGTAATATATCTGTTAAAAATGAAAAGGCAAACAATATTTCAGGGCACACTGGTCTTATCAGTGGGATCAGTATCATGTCACTGTTGCTTTAATTGAAGAACAATCACTGTGAAATATATACTGTATCCACCTGTTGTTATACATATCATTATATGTGAGAGTTGGCATCATTATGTCCAACCAACCACTGTGAGCTTTCAAAGTATTGATGACGATCACAGGGTAATTCACAAAACGGCGGATTTTGTCTGGATGGAAAGTGATCAAATTCCAACTGGAATGGCATTTCTTATATTTACTAAAGCCGACCGAATCTGTAGCAATCAGCCAGATCCACTTGGTGTCTGGATTAAAATCAGTGCTTTTGAATCCAAACCATATACATAGTATAGCATTTGGAATATTCATTCAAAAATTTGGAACCAAATGCATCCAGCAGGCTGCGTGTTTGCAAATTATCATTCAGTTGTATTTCCCAAGTGAACATTAATATGAAGTACCATTTGCCCACTGGGTGACTTTATTACAATAATTGTAATCATGAATAATCATTAATTAATATAATAATTGTAATACTACAAAATAATAAAACTAATTATAATAAAGGAGGACCTAATGCCCCCACTCATGAGCTGTGGGTGGTGGTTGTTAATTTAATACAAGTTATGGAACCTAGTGTCTTCACCAGCTCCCATCCACAGGTGGCAACTGGGGTATCTGATAGTCTCCTTCCTTACCTTAAAGGGACACTCCAGTGCCAGGAAAACAAACCGTTTTCCTGGCACTGCAGGTACCCTCTCCCTCCCACCACCCATTCCATGTTGCTGAAGGGGTGAAAACCCCTTCAGTGAGTTACATGAGACCCCCACCGATGTCCCTCGGCAGTGGTTTCGGGTCCGCCCACGCTCCTCCCCCACCAATGATACGTCATCCGGCGGGGGAGACCAATCGCCCATGCGCGGCCGCCAGCGGGGGAGACCTAATGCGCATGCGCAGACAATGCCGCGCGCGTGCATTAGACCTCTCCATAGAAAAGCATTGAAAATGCTTTCAATGCTTTCCTATGGGGAATTGAGCGACGCTGGAGGTTCTCACACAGCGCTTAGGACATCCAGCGACGCTTTAGCACAGAAAAACCTGTGCTAGAAAGCAGGAAGTGCCCTCTAGTGGCTGTCTAGTAGTAAATGTCTAAATTCCATAATACCCAAAAATCACCCAATGCTCACAAAAACCCAGTAAAAAAATGTTAGGGCTCTGTGTAGATTGAGCTGCATGGCATAGAAAAGCCTTTATAAAGCATTACAGGCTTTCAATGCTTTGAATTCTCATTACAGTTCTCAGATTGTTTGGATGGTAAGCCAATGATTCAGAGTGCTCTGACAGACAAGCCTTGCTTATCTTGCATCTTGCCATAGGATTTTCGAGTAACATTAAGGGATTCTATAGTGTTAGGAATACAAATCTGTACTCCTAACACTATAGAGCCCTCTGATTGTTCCCTCACTTGCGCCCCATCCTCCTCCCCTCCATCCCCCACACACTCCCTACAGCAGTTAAAGAGTTAAAAAACCCTTTAGTCACTTTCCTGATTCCAGCTATGATGTCCCTCAGCGCTGAGTCGGCGCTTCGCCTTCTATGACATCATGCAGCAGGGAGGGCTAATGCACCTTTGACCCTTCCCAAAGGAAAGCAGTGTTTCAATGCTTTCCTATGGGGATTTTACTGAAGCTGAATGTTCTCATGCAGAATGCGTGGACGTCCGGCGACAAACGACTAAAAGACTGTTAGCAACCAGGAAGTGCCCCTAGTGGCAGTCTTACACTTACAAAAGCTGCAATGATTTACATTGCAGGACTAAGTGGGACTGGGACACTGCGCCAAGACCACTTCAATGAGATGAAGTGGTCAGGGTCAGGGCACCACCAGAAATGTTGGGGCCCCTAACTCAGCTCAGGGTCTGGGCCCCCTGGGGCACGCCTCCAAATAGCGCCCACTGGGTCCGCCTCCAAATACCGCCCACAGGAATACACACACAGACACAAACACACACGCATACAGGCATACATACTGACACACACATACTCATACTAACACACATACAGACACACATGCATGAGGACATAAAGACACATACATACATACAGACACCGACATACATAAATACACACACACATTCATACATACAGACATACAGACACTGAAATCCATACACACATACATTCATAATGGCATACAGACATACATTCATAATGGCATACAGACATACATACATACATTCAGACTGACATGCATGCATATATACAGACATACTGACAGACATACATGCATACAGACATCAATACACACAGACATACGTTCATAATGATATGCAGACATACATTCATACTGACATACAGACATACATATATATACATATATAATAACATACAGACATACATACATAAATACAGACATACACATACATACATACAGACAGACATAGATACATAGACATGCATGCATACAGTCAGACATAGACATACACGCAGACATACATACACGCAGACATACATACACACAGACATGCATACATACAGACATGCATGCATACATAGACATACGGATATGCATACATACAGACATACATACAGACATACATACATAGGCAGACAGACATACATACACAGACATACAGACATACATGCATATAGACATACATGCATACAGACATACATACATGCATGCAGACAGACATATACAGACAGACAGACATGCATACAGACATACATACATGCATACAGACAAACACACACAGCTCATTTTCCAGCCACCCTCCTGTCTCTTACCTTGTCTTTGCAGGAGGGTGGCTGGGGATGATGGGAGTCGGTGCAGCTCCCTCTTCACTGCCTGGCTATCCCTCTTCACTGGCGCGCGCTCCTCCCGCGCAGAGTGAGCTGGGAGGAAGTGACCACTTGCGGCTGCTTTTTTTTTTTTTTATAAAGGGGCCCGGTCGCGCTATATCACGGCCACAGCGCTGACCGGGCCCCTGAAGATATAGGGCCCATTCGGTGGCCCTAAGTGTGTGGGCCACCCGATGGGCCCACAGGGCCGCCCGATGGGCCGCCGGCCCGTGCCAACCGTTATGGTTGTCACCCCCTGATGGCGGCCCTGGTCAGGGTGATTATAGTGTCTCTTTAGTACAACATAACTAAGGATTCTGTATAGCCTGCTACTAGAGGAGGTTCATGGGGCAGTGATACCATGAGGTACTGCACCAGTGCTGAAAGGGTAATTCACAAGGGAAAAAAAGAATGCCACCTGTCTTGTATTGAATAACATCAGAAACATGAACAAAGAGAAGGAATCCAGATAACAGTAAAATCTTACCAACATTAAGATCCATAAAATGTGTTTAATGTATATAATGCATTACCTGTGAAGGATAGCGTTTTGGAAATTCAAGAAATCACTGTGAGACACCTGGCATCCGAGTGCAAAATAACCTTCCAGATGAGACAAAATGCTCTAGAGATTCTAAAGGCAATTGCAAAGCACAGAAGTGGAAAATGGAAACATATGTGCACATGTTGATATAATGGGATGATAACCAACACACAAAACCTTACAGGGTTATAAGCTAAAACACTTTATTAATAATATAAAAATTAAAAAAAAATAGATTTACCATGCATTAAACAGACAGATTCAACTGCATGTAGACCACATTGTAACACTGATATCTGTCAGGAATCCCTTAATAACCCTTCAAATGCATTTATTTTTTTTTAAAATAAGACAACTTAAGGTATTAAACTTGGGGTATTTTGACTCTTTTCATGCAACCATTTTACCACCGATCTATGTCAAATTTAAAAAACAAATAATTGCAGATTTTTTGGACACATATAGCAATTAAAGAATACATGTACGGAGAACTTTAACCCCTTAAGGACCAAACTTCAGGAATAAAAGGGAGTCATGACATGTCATGTGTCCTTAAGGGGTTAAGGGTTACTACCAAAGAACACCCCAATATGTGTTCAGCAACATCTTCTGAGTACAGTGATACCCCCCCATGTATAGCTGTGTCGGGTTCTCTGGGGGCTCAAAACCTTATTTGGAGGGTGCGCATTCCAGGTTTCCAACTTGGAATTTTTTCAGCAGGTCATCATGCACCCATGTCCTATTTGGCACATTTTTGAAGCCGGCCAATTACCCCAATCAAACCATATATTTTTGAAAAGTAGACACCCTAGGGTATTTCAAATGGTGGTGTTTTAACACTTTCCATGCACTAATTCTACCACCAGTCTTTGTCATCCTTTTGGGTAGCCTTTTTTGTGTGTAATTTTTTACACACATTGTACTTTAGGTATGGATTCGTAGCTCCTGTTATGTAATACTGCCAAAGAACACCCCAATATGTGTTCGGTAACATCTCCTGAGTACAGTGATACCACCCATGTATCACTCTGTCGGGTTCTCTGGGGGCTAAAAGACCGTATTTGGAGGGTGCGCATTCCAGTTTTCCAACTTGGCATTTTTTCAGCTGGTCATCATGCACCCAAGTCCTATTTGGGACATTTTTGAAGCCGGCCAGTGTAATTTACCCCCACCAAACCATATATTTCTGAAAAGTAGGCATCCTAGGGTATTTCAAATGGTGGTATGTTAACATTTCCATGCACTAATTCTACCACCAGTCTTTTTCAAACTTTTGGGTAGTCATTTTGTGTGTGTTATTTTTCTCTCACATTGTACTTAAGGCATGGATTCTCAGTTCCTGTTATGTGTTACTGACAAAGAACACCCCAATATGTGTTCAGCAACATCTCCCGAGTACAACAGTGCCCCCAATGTACACGTTTTATGGGTTTTTGCAAACTTACAGGGGTCTTTGCACATTGAAATTTGCCAGATTGGTTTGCTGGGCCTATGTTGCCTTTGAGACCATATAGCAGCCCAGGAATGAAAATTAACCCCATCATGGTATACCATTTGTAAAAGTAGACAATCTATGGTATTCAAAATGGGGTATGTCCAGTCTTTTGTAGTAGCCACTTAGCCACAAATGCTTGCCAAATTAAGCATTCATATTTGTTTTTTGCATTTTATTTACCCAAAAAATGCACTTTTACTGGTGATTTTATCGTCCTGATAAGTTTTACTGTTTTAAACACTTATATTTGTGTTCAGCCAAGTATCTAAGTATAACAATACCCCCCATGTGCATGTTTTATGGTGTTTTGAAAAGGTCCAATTCAGTTTCCCAGATTGATTTGCTGGGTCTGTGTTGTCTTTTGAGACCATATGGTAGCCCAGGAATGTGAAATAGCCCCATCATGGCATACCATTTTCAAATGTAGACAACCCAGGGTATTCCAAATGGAGTATTTCCAGTCTTTTCTAGTAGCCATTTAGTCACAAACACTGGCCAAACTTAGCATTTTTATTTGTTTATTATAAATTGTTTTTTTTTCAATTTATATATTATATAATATATATATAGTTGAAAGAAAAAGTATGTGAACCCTTTGGAATGATATGGATTTCTGCACAAATTGGTCATAAAATGTGATCTGATCATCATCTAAGTTACAACAATAGACAATCACAGTCTGCTTAAACTAATAACACACAAAGAATGAAATGTTGCCATGTTTTTATTGAACACACCATGTAAACATTCAGAGTGCAGGTGGAAAAAGTATGTGAACCCTTGTATTTAATAACTGGTTGAACCTCCTTTGGCAGCAATAACTTCAACCAAACGTTTCCTGTAGTTGCAGATCAGACGTGCACAACGGTCAGGAGTAATTCTTGACCATTCCTCTTTACAGAACTGTTTCAGTTCAGCAATATTCTTGGGATGTCTGGTGTGAATGGCTTTCTTGAGGTCATGCCACAGCATCTCAATCGGGTTGAGGTCAGGACTCTGACTAGGCCACTTCAGAAGGCGTATTTTCTTCTGTTTAAGCCATTCTGTTGTTGATTTATTTCTATGCTTTGGGTCATTGTCCTGTTGCAACACCCATCTTCTGTTGAGCTTCAGCCGGTAGACAGATGGCCTTAAGTTCTCCAGCAAAATGTCTTGATAAACTTGGGAATTCATTTTTCCTCCGATGATAGCAATCCGTCCAGGCTAAATGAAAAACAATCACTGTATAATGTGTCCCCTGCTGTATAGTCCAAAACCACTGCACGATGTCTTTGTGCACCAAATACTGGCGAGATGGCACTGTGTTGAAAAGTCCAAACAGTGTCTGTGAGTTAAAATGGCCGCCATCCATTGTTCTCACCATGTGCTTCATCCATTTTCTCACCATGTGCCTCTGATACAGGAAATGGTGGCCACCCAGTAACTCTACAGTATGTCCCCAGATGGTTCTTAAAGGGCCAGCAGCAGCACAACACAAATCCCTTATGCCCAAATCATGTCTTTAAAGGGCAATACATCCCAGGGGCCATAGTCACATGGCAGGAGGCTGGCAATCAGTCTTCTCCAATGCCCAGTGGCGAGGTCGGTTTCGCCACAGTTGGGATGAGGTTTTGATGTTGGTGTGCTGTGCTTTTTTTTTCGCCACACATAGTGTTGTGTGTTTCTTCCAAACAACTCAACTTTGGTTTCATCTGTCCACAGAATATTTTGCCAGTACTGCTGTGGAACATCCAGGGGCTCTTGTGCAAACTGTAAACGTGCAGCAATGTTTTGTTTGGACAGCAGTGGCTTCCTCTGTGGTATCCTCCCATGAAATCCATTCTTGTTTAGTATTTTACGTATTGTAGATTCGCTAACAGGGATGTTAGCATTTGCCAGTGACTTTTGTAAGTCTTTAGCTGACACTCTAGGATTCTTCTTTACCTCATTGAGCAGTCTGTGCTGTGCTCTTGCAGTCATCTTTACAGGACAGCCACTCCTAGGGAGAGTAGCAGCAGTGCTGAACTTTCTCCATTTATAGACAATTTGTCTTACCGTGGACTGATGAACAGCAAGGCTTTTGGAGATACTTTTTATAACCCTTTCCAGCTTTATGCAAGTCAACAATTCTTAATCGTAGGTCTTCTGAGAGCTCTTTTGTGTGAGGCATCATTCACATCAGGCAATGCTTTTTGTGAAAAGCAAACCCAGAACTGGTGTGTGTTTTTTATAGGGCAGGGCAGCTGTAACCAACAACTCCAATCTCATCTCATTGATTGGACTCCAGTTGGCTGACATCTCACTCCAATTAGCTCTTGGTGATGTCATTAGTCTAGGGGTTCACATACTTTTTCCACCTGCACTGTGAATGTTTACATGGTGTATTCAATAAAAACATGGCAACATTTCATTCTTTGTGTGTTATTAGTTTAAGCAGACTGTGATTGTCTATTGTTGTGACTTAGATGATGATCAGATCACATTTTATGACCAATTTGTGCAGAAATCCATATCATTCCAAAGGGTTCACATACTTTTTCTTGCAACTCTATATATATATACTGCTCAAAAAAAAGGGAACACTTAAACAACAAAATGTAACTCCAAGTCACTCACACTTCTGTGAAATCAAACTGTCCACTTAGGAAGCAACACTGAGTGACAATCAATTTCACATGCTGTTGTGCAAATGGGATAGACAACAGGTGGAAATTATAGGCAATTAGCAAGACACCCCCAATAAAGGAGTGGTTCTGCAGATGGTGACCACAGACCACTTCTCGGTTCCTATGCTTCCTGGCTGATGTTTTGGTCACTTTTGAATGCTGGCGGTGCTTTCACTCTAGTGGTAGCATGAGACGGAGTCTACAACCCACACAAGTGGCTCAGGTAGTGCATGTCATCCAGGATGACACATCAATGCGAGCTGTGGCAAAAAGGTTTGCTGTGTCTGTCAGCATAGTGTCCAGAGCATGGAGGTGCTACCAGTAGACAGGCCAGTACATCAGGAGATGTGGAGGAGGCCGTAGGAGGGCAACAACCCAGCAGCAGGACCGCTACCTCCGCCTTTGTGCAAGGAGGAACAGGAGGAGCACTGCCAGAGCCTTGCAAAATGACCTCCAGAAGGCCACAAATGTGCATGTGTCTGCTCAAACGGTCAGAAACAGACTCCATGAGGGTGGTATGAGGGCCCAACATCCACAGGACGTCCTGCAGGACGTTTGGCATTTGCCAGAGAACACCAATATTGGCTAATTCGCCACTGGTGCCCTGTGCTCTTCACAGATGAAAGCAGGTTCACACTGAGCACATGTGACAGACGTGATAGAGTCTGGAGACGCCGTGGAGAACGTTCTGCTGCCTGCAACATCCTCCAGCATGACCGGTTTGGCAGTGGGTCAGTAATGGTGTGGGGTGGCATTTCTTTGGGGGGCAGCACATGTGCTCGCCAGAGGTAGCCTGACTGCCATTAGGTACCGAGATGAGATCCTCAGAGCCCTTGTGAGACCATATGCTGGTGCGGTTGCCCCTGGGTTCCTCCTAATGCAAGACAATGCTAGACCTCATGTGGCTGGAGTGTGTCAGCAGTTCCTGCAAGACGAAGGCATTGATGCTATGGACTGGCCCGCCCATTCCCCAGACCTGAATCCAATTGAGCACATCTGGGACATCATGTTTCGCTCCATCCACCAACGTCACGTTGCACCACAGACTGTTCAGGAGTTGGCAGATGCTTTAGTCCAGGTCTGGGAGGAGATCCCTCAGGAGACCATCCACCACCTCATCAGGAGCATGCACAGGCATTGTAGGGAGGTCATACAGGCACGTGGAGGCCACACACACTACTGAGTCTCATTTTGACTTGTTTTAAAGGACCACTATAGGCACCCAGACCACTTCAGTTTAATGAAGTGGTCTGGATGCCTGGTCCAGCTAGGTTTAACCCTTTTTTCTATAAACATAGCAGTTTCAGAGAAACTGCTATGTTTATATCAGGGTTAATCCAGCCTCTAGTGGCTGTCTCATTGACAGCCGCTAGAGGCGCTTGCGTGCTTCTCACTGTAAAAATCACAGTGAGAAGACGCCAGCGTCCATAGGAATACATTGTGAATGTTTTCCTATTAGACTGGCTGAATGCCAGCGCGGCTTTTGCCGCGCATGCGCATTCAGCCGAGGAGGAGGAGAGGAGGTGGAGGAGAGGAGGTGGAGGAGAGGAGGTGGAGGAGAGGAGGAGAGCTCCCCGCCCGGCGCTGGAGAAAGAGGTAAGTTTAACCCCTTCCACCCCCTAGAGCCCTCAGGGCACTATAGTGACAGGAAAACGAGTATGTTTTCCTGGCCCCATAGTGGTCCTTTAACCCCTTAACGACGAGGTCCGTCACTCAGGGGATTGCCATAACGACGAGTTAAAATTAACCCCGGATCGCCGCTATCGCGGGGTTAATGGTGCTCCGGTCTGCCTCTGTATTAGAAACAGACCGGGAGCATGTGCTTAGTATACTTACCTTCCGCCTCCCTGCACTTCCTGGTTCTGTGTGAAGTGCAGGGAGCCGGAACAGTGCTGATCCTGCCCCCTGTTAAAAAAATAAAAATAAAGTTTATTTAAAATCCCACCCCCCTTTACTCATTCTAATTAAAAATGAACCCCTTCCCTGCCAATTGATCACTGACTACAGTGATCAATTGGCAGGGATTACATTTTACTGTCATCTGATTTTTTTTTTAACCCCTGAGGGTTAATTCTTTTTTTTTTTTAACCCTCAGGGGTTAAATTAATTAAATTAATTAATTAAATTATTTTTAAATTATATATTTAGATAGCTGGGGTAGGTGGAAGTTAGTGGGGAATTGGGGGATTTGACGTTAGGCTAACTAGGGGTTAACGTTAAAAAAAAGTTTTAAAATAAACTTTAAAAAGTTAAAAATTAAGCTTAAAAAAGTTGTAATAACGTTTCAGTAAAAAAATTTAAAAAACGCCCCCCTTTACCCAGTCCAAATAAAAATTAACCCCTTCCCTGCCAGTCGATCACTGCCTACAGTGATCAAAATACAGATCACAGTATTATACTGTGATCTAATTTTTTTTAACCCCTGAGGATTAACTTTTATTTATTTTTTAACCCTCAGGGGTTCAATTTATTTAATTAATTAATTTAAATATTTTATAATTATATATTTTGCTAGCTGGGGTGGGTGGGAGTTATGGGAAAATGGGGAATTTACTGTTAGTGCTGCTTACTGCTAGTTAGGGGTTAACAGTAAAAAAAAAAAGCTTAGAAAAATTTTACATCTGTAAAAAACATTTTTAAGAAAGTTAAGGAAAGTTTAAAAAAAATTAATAAGCAAAACAAAAGTTTTTTAAAAGTAAAAAAATACATTTTAAAATGCTCATTATCACTACACCTGGAACAAACTAGAGAAAAAATGATCCCACGCTAAGGTTCAAAATATGCCTTTTGAATTACCCCAGGGTGTATTCTTTAATAAATAGTATGTGTTTGTGGGGAAGTTTCAATAACCAACCGTCTAAACTATTCCAAATTGGAACATGGACACAGCGTAAAACTTCAAAGTTTGAAAAAAACTGGAATGGCTGTGTCCCAAATGTGCCCCTCCGATGTCCACACATACCTGGCAAAGGTATATACGGGGGTATTGCTGTACTCAGCCGACATAGCTGAGCAACATATGAAGTAATATACAGTCGTAGCACACATACGGTTTGCAAAATATACTGTGCAAACTCACTTTGTATGTCAAAAAGGCAGAAAAAACGCTTATTACCACTACATCTGGTACAAGCTAGCGGAAAAATGATCCCACGCTAAGGTTCAAAATATTTATTATATATTGTTATCAAAATACAGTTAGAATAAAATTATATATATATAGATATATATATATATATATATATATATATATATATCTATATATATATAATTTTTAAAAATTATTTTTAGTTTTTTATTTATCTTTAATTTTTATTTATTATAGTTATTTTATATATTATATATATACATGTGTAATTTTACTCTGTGTATTTTTATATTAATATATGTATCTATTAATAAAAAAAATACACTTAGTATGACGTCATATATAAGATATATATACACCGTATATACTAGAGTATAAGCCGAGTTTTTCAGCAAATTTTTTTGTGCTGAAAACCCCCCCACTCGTGTTATACTCGAGTCACTGTCTGTATTATGGCAACTTACATTGCCATAATACAGACCAGGACCGCCGGGCTCATTAAAAGCCTGGCGGTCCTGTTGGGGGCTGGCAGAGAGCTGTAACTTACCTTTCCTGCAGCTCCTGTCAGCTCCCTTCTCTCTCCTCCGGTCCGTCAGCTCCCCTGTCAGCTCCACTGTAAGTCTTGCGAGAGCCGCGGGGTCAGAGCGTTGCCACGGATTACCGTGGCAACGCTCTGCGCGGCACTCAGACTGCAAGACTTGCAGTGGAGCTGACAGGGGATCTGACCGGACCGGAGGAGAAGGGAGTTGACAGGAGCTGCAGGAAAGGTAAGTAACAACCCTCTGCCAGCCCCCCTCCTACACAGCCAATGCCACTGGACCACCAGGGAATGAGAGCCCCCCTCCCTGCCCATGTATCAAGCAGGGAGGGGGGACAAAAACAAATATAAATAAAAATTTAAATAAAAATATTAATAATATTAAAAAAAAATAAAAATAATAATAATTAAAAAAAAAATGCCCACCCCCCCCACCAAGGCTCTGCATCACATACACAAACACGCACTGCATTCATACACAAACACGCACTGCATTCATACACACACACTGCATTATATACACACACACACACACTGCATTCATTATATACACACACAGTAAATAAATATTCAATTAATATAATTTTTTGGGGATATAATTTTATTTAGAAATTTACCAGTAGCTGCTGCATTTCCCACCCTAGTCTTATACTAGAGTCAATAAGTTTTCCCATTTTTTTGGGGTAAGATTAGGGGTCTCGACTTATATTTGGGTCGACTTATATTCGGGTCGACTTATATATAGCAAATGAACAACGATGCACTCACAGGTCTTGAAAACAGGAAAAAGCTGTGTACATTCAATCAACATTTCGACCCCATTTGGGTCTTTTTCAAGATCTTGATAAAAAGACCCGATCTTGAAAAAGAACCGAATGGGGTCGAAACATTGATTGAATGTACACAGCTTTTTGAGATTTAAAAATACAAGTTTTCCTGTTTTCAAGACCTGTGAGTGCATCGTTGTTTATTTACTTTCTAAATATATAATAAATGTTGACTGTTGGCACCCAGGCAAGCTGCAAACTTGGTGGAGTGCCAAGTTATCTTGAGAAGTAAGTATATATATCATATATTCATATATATATATATATATAT
>OW240916.1:250759909-250813035 GCA_933207985.1 Pelobates cultripes
AAAACACTTTTTTCACTGTTATAGATTGAATAGCAGTTAGTTATCTTCAAGCAGGTGTGTCAGCCTACAGCGTGTACTCTGCCAGTACGCTGCCACCTTCTCTACTCCTCCTACTCCATCCTCTTCCATAACCTCCTCGGCTTAGTCCTCTTCTGCTGCTGCGTCTTGCTCCACATCAACGGATAGGGGGCGTAACAGTGATTAAGCTGATAACAATAGTACTAAACACACCACTCACTCACTGGTGTCACAATAGTTACACTTGGCGCAGTGCCAAATTTGTTGTGATCTGTAGGTAAAGGGTAAGCGATTCGTCCCATACAAGTAGGTTACGCGGCAGCTTTTGAGGGGCCCACACCACGCTATGCACACTCCTTTTCAATGGCAGTGAATATACTTCGCTGTGTGCAAAGTTTACGGCTTAGTTAAGCCCGGGTTGCTAGCCACCATCTGCTCCGACTTGGCTCAATACTGCTCCCAATCAAGCATAGAAGCGTCTGTATGGGCCGAAAGTGTTTAGTTGGATCAGGAGAAGAAAGTACAGGTGATTTAATGAGCGCCGTCTTGAGCTGTTGGAAGGCCTGTTCACATTCTGGGGCCCATACTACTATCTTGGGGAGGTTTTCACACGTTTCTATATGGCACTTACTGGGCTTTAGGGTCAGTCCGGACTCCCTAATCCGGTCTATTACGGCTCCTATGTGGGTCAGGTGTTCGGGCCAGGAGCTGCTAAAAATGTCTATACCATCCAAGTAGGTGTGTATCAGTGTGTATCAGGGATCCTTAGGACAGGTGTCAATCCATATCTGTAAAGTGACCCTATGTTGGGGTAACATTCCCTATTCTGATCTGTGTCGAGGGTGTGTATCAGGGATCCTTAGGACGGAGTGTCAATCCATATCTGCCAAGTGACCCGATGTTGGGGTAGCATTCCCTATTCTGATCTGTGTCAGTGTGTATCAGGGCTCTGAGGGACAGGTGTCAATCCATATCTGCCAAGAGTGACCCGATGTGGGGGACCGGTCCCTATTCTGCTCTGTGTCGGTGTGTATCAGGGGAACCTTAGGACAGGTGTCAATCCATATCTGCCAAGTGACTATGTTGGGGGTAGCATTCCTATTCTGCTCTGTGTCAGTGTGTACACGACCACTGATAGGAGACGCGGAAGGTATTAAACTGATCAGAACAATACTAAACACACCACTCCTATCTGGTGTCACATTGGCTTGACAGCGCAGTGCCCCAAATTTGCAGTAAGAGGACCGACCAAGCCTCTTCTTCCATCTCCCTGTTACAAAAATCAATGCCGTGTACACGTCCACTGATAGGAGAGGCGGAAGGTATTAAACTGATAAAAATAGTACTAAACACACCACTCCTATCTGGTGTCACATTAGCTTGACAGCGCGGTGCCCCAAATTTGCAGTATTAAGAGAGGACCGACCAAACCTCTTCTTCCATCTCCCTGTTACAAATCAATGCAGAGTGTACCACGACCACTGATAGAGGAGGCGGCGGAGGGGTATTAAACTGATCAGGAACCAAATACTAAAACACACCACTCCTATCCACAATTTGCAGCGCAGTAAAGCGACCCGGCACCCAGATTGCCCCCAAAATTTGAAAGATGGGGAAGGACCGTAAGCATCTTCTTCATCTCCCTGTTACAGAAATCACTGCCATATCCATACAAATTGTACAGAATGTCCAGGATAGTTTTTCAGGGACAAATGTTGTCGCCTGTTGAACGAGGTGACCTTGCTCGGGTCCCAGGTGTACGGTTCCTAAAATGGCTACCATATACACGTCCACTGATAGGAGACGCGGAAGGTATTAAACTGATCAGAACAATACTAAGCACACCACAAATAAGGTTTCTCTCCTGTATGGCTCCTCAAATGATGCTTAAGATTAGAAGCGGCTGAAAAGCATTTCTCACACTCAGAACAAAATATATTTTTTTAACATTCTCTCCACTTTGAACGAAATGACGTTTGGGAAGAGATTAACATAATTAAACACAGGCAGTAAAAATACAGTTTTTAGCCATACCCTGTAACTTTAAAACTACACATCCATCTTCATAATTACATATTTGGAATCAGCACACTTAAAACATAAACATAACCAAAAATCAGCCAAATCCATCCAGGGGTTAAAAAGTTAGCTGGAGGTCCCTTTATGACCGACTGCAAGCACATTTTCCTGCCCAAAACAGTTCCATAGATTTGGGCTGTGAGGTCGGTCTATTTCGGGCTGAAAAAACGACTAAGTCCCATCGCCGAATGGGACTTAGTCTCTGCAGCTGAAATAAGGATGAAAAAAACGGCTGAAAAAAAGACTAAGTCCCATCGCCGAATGGGACTTAGTCTCTGCAGCTGAAATAATTTCCCATTTACTGAACCAAGTGGGAAATAGCAAGGCAGGCACAAAGGTTTTGCACCAGGTCTGGGGACACAGGGGACACCGTCTTAAAGGGGCAGTGTCCCCAACAAGTCTGGGGACACGGCCTTAAGGGGCAGTGTCCCAATCTTCCCTGATGTCCCAAAAAGGTGTTTAAAGTGTTACAGCACCAGTCATAAAGGGTCCATAAGCCCCAATATGTTTACCGACAGTCTTAAGGGCCATACACACCAAATAAAAGTGCATACATTTCACAATCTCCCAGGGGCCATAGTCATGCGGGGAGGGAGGCTGGCAAGTAGGCTTCTCCACAACCCAGGGGAAAGCAGGGCAATTTGCCATTTAAAGGGCCCGTTACAAATAGCAGTTTGTAACAAGGTCAATCCATATCTGCTGCAGTATTGACCCGATGTAGGGGGACCAGTCCTATTCTGCTCTGTGTCAGTGTGTATCAGGGAACCTTAGGACAGGTGTCAATCCATATCTGCCAAGTGACCCGATGTAGGGGGAACAGTCCCTATTCTGCTCTGTGTCAGTGTGTATCATGGTCTCTGAGGACAGGTGTCAATCCATATCTGCCAAGTGACCCTATGTAGGGGGACCGGTCTCTATTCTGCTCTGTGTCCGTGTGCATCAGGGGCTCTGAGGACAGGTGTCAATCCATATGTCGAGGTGTCAATATGTCATATGTCAGGTGTCAATCCATATTGATTGTGATTTAGGAATGTTAGGTGATTTCTGCCCTTTATGGATTAAAACCAGACTCTGTATCAACTGTGTAATTTTCCATGGGAGTTTTGCCATGGATCCCCCTCCGGCATGCCACAGTCAGGTGTTAGTCCCCTTGAAACAACTTTTCCATCCCTATTGTGGCCAGAAAGAGTCCCTGTGTGTTTTAAAATTCGCCTCCCCATTGAAGTCAATGGCGTTTCGGGCGGTTCGCCGGTTCGCGAACATTTGCGGAAGCTCGCGTTCGCCGTTCGAGACATCACTATTCCTCAGCAGTAATGTAAATACTGCCTTTTTACGAAATGGCAGTGCTTACATTAAAAAGCCTGCAAAGACATGCTATAGACACCAGAACTACTACGTTTAGCTGTTGTGGTTCTGGTGACTATAGTGTCCCTTGAATATAGAGAGGAAAGAAGAATCATCACAAATGTAAGAAATAAAATGTCTGTATCATTATTCTAAAAATTAGTTTAAAAAAAATAAAAAAATATGCATATTCCTAGCTTAATTTTTAGCACGACATAAGACACAAACATTTTGTACTTTGCAGATTACTTTTAATATTTTTTTTATACATATACAGATTGTGTAATACTGCCCCTGACTTAGGGTGACCACATTTCCTAACTGTCATTCAGTGACACTGTCAGAAATGCATTCCATAAATTTTACTACCCGTCTCTACCCCTTCCATTTATATTAGAACCCCACCTACCCCTTCCATGAATATTAGAACCAAGGGGTGCATTGTCTTTGTGTGTAAGGGGTGCATTGTGTGTGATTGTGTGTGTGTGTGATGGATGTCAATCTCTCCCCCCTCCCTTGTCACTCTCTTCTCCCCCCTCTCCCTCCCTTGTCACTCTCTTCTCCCCCCTCTCCCTCCCATGTCACTCTCTTCTCCTCTCTCCCTCCCTTGTCACATTCTTCTCCCCCCCTCCCTTGTCACATTCTTCTCCCCCCTCCTTGTCACATTCTTCTCCCCCCCTTGTCACTCTCTTCTCCCCCCTCCTTGTCCTCTCTTCTACCCCCCCCTCCATTGTCCTCTCTTCTCCCCGTTGTCCTCTCTTCTCCCTCCCCTCCCACTCTCCCATTTCCCCCTCCCTCCCGTCAATTCCCTCCCTGTCAATTCTTTCTCCCTCCCTCCCTCCTGTCAATTTCTTTCTTCCACCCCATCCCTGTCAATTTCTTTCTCCCATCCCCATCCCGTCAATTTCTTCCTCCCAGCTAATTTCTTCCTCCCCTCCCTGTCAATTTCTTCCTCCCCTTCAATTTCTTCCTTCCCCTCCCTCCCCCTATCAATTTCTTCCCTCCCCCCTGTCAATTTCTTCCTCCCCTTCAGTTTCTTTCTCCTCCCTCCCTGGCTTCAATTTCTTTTCTCCCACCCCATCCCTGTCCAGTTTCTTCCTCCCCGTCCAATTTCTTCCCTCCCCTTCAATTTCTTCCTCCTGTCAGTTTCTTCCCTCCCCTTCATTTCATGCTCCCTCCCTCCCCCTGTCAATTTCTTCCCTCCCCTGTCATCCCCTTCAATTTCTTCCTCCCCCCCACAATTTATCCCCCCACCCTCCCCTACCTCTGTTGTAGCATGGCCGAGCCCTGTATGGTCCGCGGGTACAGCGAGCTTTTGTTTCCTGTACCCAGCCGGACTAACAGGAAGTGCACACTGACTCAGTGTGCACTTCCTGTTAGTCCGGCCGGGTACAGGAGACAGATGCTCCCTGTACCCGCGGACCATACAGGGCTCGGCCACGCTACAGTGAGGGAGTGACAGGAGGGAGCGCTGAGCGCTTCCCTCCTGTCAGCCCCTCTCCTCATGCTACGCCCGGGCGGTGTGCCCTCCTGGACACACCAGCCCAGGCAAAGCTGCAGCCGCCTGAGGCTCTCTGCAGAGCGCTGGGGCGGCTGCAGCATGAGGGGGGCTGGCGGAGCTGGGGGGGATTTCTCCATAACCTGTCCCCCCGCATGATTTGCTGGGGGGGATGCGTCCCCCTATCCCCCCCGGTTCCCACGCCCGTGTGTGTGTGTATATGCCAGTATGTGTGTGTATGCCAGTATGTCTGTCAGTATGTATATATCAGTATGTGTGTATGTATGTATGTCTGTCAGTATGTATGTCTGCGTGTGTGTGTGTGTGTGTGAGTATGTATGTATGTATGTCAGTGTGTATCTGTATCTCCTTATGCATGTGTGTGTCAGGATGCCTGTATGTGTGTATGTCTGTTTCAGTATTTGTATCTGTTAGTATGTGTGTATCTTTCTGTGTGTGTCTGTGTCCGTTTGTTTCTGTGTGTATATCCTGTGGGTGGGATTTGGAGGCAGGCCCCTAGTGGGCGGGCTTGGAGGCGGGCCCCCAGTGGGCCCCCAGGCCTTGAGCTGTGTCAGGGGCCGCAAAATTTCTGATGGCGGCCCTGACTTGAACCCCACTAAGCCTCTTAATAAGCACTTCCTGTAAAATGATTAAAATACATTTTTATAAATAAAACATGAGCTTGATACATGAGCTCCTGGGTGTCCATTTAAACTTTACTATTTCTTTAAGTTAAATATGATGTTAAATATCACAATGCAATGCTTTTAATATTTACTAATTTAATAGTGTATGTTCGTAACTGTAAGATAATTCAAGATTTCAGTTTTTATTTATAAATAAAACAAAAATGAAGCATGTGGGACTTCATTTTCAGGTCTTGTATTATACATAACAATACCTTAAAATTTCATCTTGCAAAACTTTTTCTCTTTACCTTAATATTTATTTGAATAATTCCTATTATTTACATGTAATAAATGTGGGAATGAGAGCAGTGCAGTAGTTTTGTATTGGAAATCATTTATTGAAAATTTGCATGTAACTCCTTTTAATAGCTTTTGATGATACATATTAGAAATTCTCCCATTGTACAGCACTACGGAATTTACTGGCGCTATATAAATAATAAAATAATAATAATAACAATCAGGAGTTACTGCATGGTTTTAGCATTTATGTGTTAGCGTAATGCCCTATGGCAAGTGTAATATTTCAGGGAATCCCTATTTCCCCTTATACTAGCTAGGTCAACTACAAGATGATCTCTAATAAGTACATAAATGTTATTATCTCTTCTGCTTCCTTACAGTAACATGATCCCTTTGGCCACGTCCTAACATACAGCGATTTTCTCTAAAGTCCATATGCCCTTGTATTGAATGCGGCAAAACTATCCCGTGCTGTATGGGGCCATTCAGACTGCAAAATCCTGATATTGTTCACGCTATAAAACAATGTCTGGATTTTTCACTGGATTTGATTCGAACCAAATGCTGCTAGACTTTCCTGACTGAATCCATTGTTTAGTGAAGTACCCTACTAATTTAGGTATATAGGGACATGATCAAAAAAAAAAAAGAAACTCATTGAGAATAGACAAAAGTGTAACCCATTAGGGTCCAGACACTACACTGTGCTGTAATTACAGTCAGGTATTTAAAGGCCTCAGCAGCATGTGTCTGGTAATATATCTGTTAAAAATGAAAAGGCAAACAATATTTCAGGGCACACTGGTCTTATCAGTGGGATCAGTATCATGTCACTGTTGCTTTAATTGAAGAACAATCACTGTGAAATATATACTGTATCCACCTGGTGTTATACATATCATTATATGTGAGAGTTGGCATCATTATGTCCAACCAACCACTGTGAGCTTTCAAAGTATTGATGACGATCACAGGGTAATTCACAAAACGGCGGATTTTGTCTGGATGGAAAGTGATCAAATTCCAACTGGAATGGCATTTCTTATATTTACTAAAGCCGACCGAATCTGTAGCAATCAGCCAGATCCACTTGGTGTCTGGATTAAAATCAGTGCTTTTGAATCCAAACCATATACATAGTATAGCATTTGGAATATTCATTCAAAAATTTGGAACCAAATGCATCCAGCAGGCTGCGTGTTTGCAAATTATCATTCAGTTGTATTTCCCAAGTGAACATTAATATGAAGTACCATTTGCCCACTGGGTGACTTTATTACAATAATTGTAATCATGAATAATCATTAATTAATATAATAATTGTAATACTACAAAATAATAAAACTAATTATAATAAAGGAGGACCTAATGCCCCCACTCATGAGCTGTGGGTGGTGGTTGTTAATTTAATACAAGTTATGGAACCAGCTCCCATCCACAGGCGGCAACTGGGGTATCTGATAGTCTCCTTCCTTACCTTAAAGGGACACTCCAGTGCCAGGAAAACAAACCGTTTTCCTGGCACTGCAGGTACCCTCTCCCTCCCACCACCCATTCCATGTTGCTGAAGGGGTGAAAACCCCTTCAGTGAGTTACATGAGACCCCCACCGATGTCCCTCGGCAGTGGTTTCGGGTCCGCCCACGCTCCTCCCCCACCAATGATACGTCATCCGGCGGGGGAGACCAATCGCCCATGCGCGGCCGCCAGCGGGGGAGACCTAATGCGCATGCGCAGACAATGCCGCGCGCGTGCATTAGACCTCTCCATAGAAAAGCATTGAAAATGCTTTCAATGCTTTCCTATGGGGAATTGAGCGACGCTGGAGGTTCTCACACAGCGCTTAGGACATCCAGCGACGCTTTAGCACAGAAAAACCTGTGCTAGAAAGCAGGAAGTGCCCTCTAGTGGCTGTCTAGTAGTAAATGTCTAAATTCCATAATACCCAAAAATCACCCAATGCTCACAAAAACCCAGTAAAAAAATGTTAGGGCTCTGTGTAGATTGAGCTGCATGGCATAGAAAAGCCTTTATAAAGCATTACAGGCTTTCAATGCTTTGAATTCTCATTACAGTTCTCAGATTGTTTGGATGGTAAGCCAATGATTCAGAGTGCTCTGACAGACAAGCCTTGCTTATCTTGCATCTTGCCATAGGATTTTCGAGTAACATTAAGGGATTCTATAGTGTTAGGAATACAAATCTGTACTCCTAACACTATAGAGCCCTCTGATTGTTCCCTCACTTGCGCCCCATCCTCCTCCCCCCCATCCCCCACACACTCACTACAGCAGTTAAAGAGTTAAAAACCCTTTAGTCACTTTCCTGATTCCAGCTATGATGTCCCTCAGCGCTGAGTCGGCGCTTCGCCTTCTATGACATCATGCAGCAGGGAGGGCTAATGCACCTTTGACCCTTCCCAAAGGAAAGCAGTGTTTCAATGCTTTCCTATGGGGATTTTACTGAAGCTGAATGTTCTCATGCAGAATGCGTGGACGTCCGGCGACAAACGACTAAAAGACTGTTAGCAACCAGGAAGTGCCCCTAGTGGCAGTCTTACACTTACAAAAGCTGCAATGATTTACATTGCAGGACTAAGTGGGACTGGGACACTGCGCCAAGACCACTTCAATGAGATGAAGTGGTCAGGGTCAGGGCACCACCAGAAATGTTGGGGCCCCTAACTCAGCTCAGGGTCTGGGCCCCCTGGGGCACGCCTCCAAATAGCGCCCACTGGGTCCGCCTCCAAATACCGCCCACAGGAATACACACACAGACACAAACACACACGCATACAGGCATACATACTGACACACACATACTCATACTAACACACATACAGACACACATGCATGAGGACATAAAGACACATACATACATACAGACACCGACATACATAAATACACACACACATTCATACATACAGACATACAGACACTGAAATCCATACACACATACATTCATAATGGCATACAGACATACATTCATAATGGCATACAGACATACATACATACATTCAGACTGACATGCATGCATATATACAGACATACATGCATACAGACATCAATACACACAGACATACGTTCATAATGATATGCAGACATACATTCATACTGACATACAGACATACATATATACATATATAATGACATACAGACATACATACATAAATACAGACATACACATACAGACAGACATAGATACATAGACATGCATGCATACAGTCAGACATAGACATACACGCAGACATACATACACACAGACATGCATACATACAGACATGCATGCATACATAGACATACGGATATGCATACATACAGACATACATGCATACATACATACATAGGCAGACAGACATACATACACAGACATACAGACATACATGCATACAGACATATAGACATACATGCATACAGACATACATACATGCATACAGACAAACACACACAGCTCATTTTCCAGCCACCCTCCTGTCTCTTACCTTGTCTTTGCAGGAGGGTGGCTGGGGATGATGGGAGTCGGTGCAGCTCCCTCTTCACTGCCTGGCTATCCCTCTTCACTGGCGCGCGCGCGCGCTCCTCCCGCGCAGAGTGAGCTGGGAGGAAGTGACCACTTGCGGCTGCTTTTTTTTTTTTTTTATAAAGGGGCCCGGTCGCGCTATATCACGGCCACAGCGCTGACCGGGCCCTTGAAGATATAGGGCCCATTCGGTGGCCCTAAGTGTGTGGGCCACCCGATGGGCCCACAGGGCCGCCCGATGGGCCGCCGGCCCGTGCCAACCGTTATGGTTGTCACCCCCTGATGGCGGCCCTGGTCAGGGTGATTATAGTGTCTCTTTAGTACAACATAACTAAGGATTCTGTATAGCCTGCTACTAGAGGAGGTTCATGGGGCAGTGATACCATGAGGTACTGCACCAGTGCTGAAAGGGTAATTCACAAGGGAAAAAAAGAATGCCACCTGTCTTGTATTGAATAACATCAGAAACATGAACAAAGAGAAGGAATCCAGATAACAGTAAAATCTTACCAACATTAAGATCCATAAAATGTGTTTAATGTATATAATGCATTACCTGTGAAGGATAGCGTTTTGGAAATTCAGGAAATCACTGTGAGACACCTGGCATCCGAGTGCAAAATAACCTTCCAGATGAGACAAAATGCTCTAGAGATTCTAAAGGCAATTGCAAAGCACAGAAGTGGAAAATGGAAACATATGTGCACATGTTGATATAATGGGATGATAACCAACAAACAAAACCTTACAGGGTTATAAGCTAAAACACTTTATTAATAATATAAAAATTAAAAAAAAATAGATTTACCATGCATTAAACAGACAGATTCAACTGCATGTAGACCACATTGTAACACTGATATCTGTCAGGAATCCCTTAATAACCCTTCAAATGCATTTATTTTTTTTTAAAATAAGACAACTTAAGGTATTAAACTTGGGGTATTTTGACTCTTTTCATGCAACCATTTTACCACCGATCTATGTCAAATTTAAAAAACAAATAATTGCTGATTTTTTGGACACATATAGCAATTAAAGAATACATGTACGGAGAACTTTAACCCCTTAAGGACCAAACTTCAGGAATAAAAGGGAGTCATGACATGTCATGTGTCCTTAAGGGGTTAAGGGTTACTACCAAAGAACACCCCAATATGTGTTCAGCAACATCTTCTGAGTACAGTGATACCCCCCCATGTATAGCTGTGTCGGGTTCTCTGGGGGCTCAAAACCTTATTTGGAGGGTGCGCATTCCAGGTTTCCAACTTGGAATTTTTTCAGCAGGTCATCATGCACCCATGTCCTATTTGGCACATTTTTGAAGCCGGCCAATTACCCCAATCAAACCATATATTTTTGAAAAGTAGACACCCTAGGGTATTTCAAATGGTGGTGTTTTAACACTTTCCATGCACTAATTCTACCACCAGTCTTTGTCATCCTTTTGGGTAGCCTTTTTTGTGTGTAATTTTTTACACACATTGTACTTTAGGTATGGATTCGTAGCTCCTGTTATGTAATACTGCCAAAGAACACCCCAATATGTGTTCGGTAACATCTCCTGAGTACAGTGATACCACCCATGTATCACTCTGTCGGGTTCTCTGGGGGCTAAAAGACCGTATTTGGAGGGTGCGCATTCCAGTTTTCCAACTTGGCATTTTTTCAGCTGGTCATCATGCACCCAAGTCCTATTTGGGACATTTTTGAAGCCGGCCAGTGTAATTTACCCCAACCAAACCATATATTTCTGAAAAGTAGGCATCCTAGGGTATTTCAAATGGTGGTATGTTAACATTTCCATGCACTAATTCTACCACCAGTCTTTTTCAAACTTTTGGGTAGTCATTTTTTGTGTGTTATTTTTCTCTCACATTGTACTTAAGGCATGGATTCTCAGTTCCTGTTATGTGTTACTGACAAAGAACACCCCAATATGTGTTCAGCAACATCTCCCGAGTACAACAGTGCCCCCAATGTACACGTTTTATGGGTTTTTGCAAACTTACAGGGGTCTTTGCACATTGAAATTTGCCAGATTGGTTTGCTGGGCCTATGTTGCCTTTGAGACCATATAGCAGCCCAGGAATGAAAATTAACCCCATCATGGTATACCATTTGTAAAAGTAGACAATCTATGGTATTCAAAATGGGGTATGTCCAGTCTTTTGTAGTAGCCACTTAGCCACAAATGCTTGCCAAAGTAAGCATTCATATTTGTTTTTTGCATTTTATTTACCCAAAAAATGCACTTTTACTGGTGATTTTATCGTCCTGATAAGTTTTACTGTTTTAAACACTTATATTTGTGTTCAGCCAAGTATCTAAGTATAACAATACCCCCCATGTGCATGTTTTATGGTGTTTTGAAAAGGTCCAATTCAGTTTCCCAGATTGATTTGCTGGGTCTGTGTTGTCTTTTGAGACCATATGGTAGCCCAGGAATGTGAAATAGCCCCATCATGGCATACCATTTTCAAATGTAGACAACCCAGGGTATTCCAAATGGAGTATTTCCAGTCTTTTCTAGTAGCCATTTAGTCACAAACACTGGCCAAACTTAGCATTTTTATTTGTTTATTATAAATTGTGTTTTTTTTCAATTTATATATTATATAATATATATATATATATATAGTTGAAAGAAAAAGTATGTGAACCCTTTGGAATGATATGGATTTCTGCACAAATTGGTCATAAAATGTGATCTGATCATCATCTAAGTTACAACAATAGACAATCACAGTCTGCTTAAACTAATAACACACAAAGAATGAAATGTTGCCATGTTTTTATTGAACACACCATGTAAACATTCAGAGTGCAGGTGGAAAAAGTATGTGAACCCTTGGATTTAATAACTGGTTGAACCTCCTTTGGCAGCAATAACTTCAACCAAACATTTCCTGTAGTTGCAGATCAGATGTGCACAACGATCAGGAGTAATTCTTGACCATTCCTCTTTGCAGAACTGTTTCAGTTCAGCAATATTCTTGGGATGTCTGGTGTGAATCGCTTTCTTGAGGTCATGCCACAGCATCTCAATTGGGTTGAGGTCAGGACTCTGACTGGGCCACTTCAGAAGGCATATTTTCTTCTGTTTAAGCCATTCTGTTGTTGATTTATTTCTATGCTTTGGGTCATTGTCCTGTTGCAACACCCATCTTCTGTTGAGCTTCAGCTGGTAGACAGATGGCCTTAAGTTCTCCAGCAAAATGTCTTGATAAACTTGGGAATTCATTTTTCCTCCGATGATAGCAATCCGTCCAGGCCCTGATGCAGCAAAGCAGCCCCAAACCATGATGCCCCCACCACGATACTTCACAGTTGGTGTAACGGATCACCTGGCACCCCGACTGGGTACCTCCGTTGAAGGATGCTCCTAGCACTTCCTGAGGACTCCAAGCACTGCAGCAGACACCAAAACCACAGAACCGTAGGAGCATATGAATGCTCTCAAGCATATGAATGTTGTATACAGCCGAATAGGAAAAACCATGCGAATAGGTTTACACTCCTAGCAATCAAACTGGAACAGCATACAATAAATCCTCCCCCAATAATGAGACGACACTTCACTTTGAGGGTTAAGCAGGAACTCCTGGACTGGCACATACAGCCTCTTTTATTCCCAATCCACAAACTTAGTACTGCCCACAGGGATTTACAGAACAACCAATAACACGTACAATACACTTAGACACTCCCACACAAAATCCTCCCCTCTGCCTGTAATACAATTACCTTACACAATGGGTAATCTAATTATCACAGACAGAGAAATACAGTTTCATAAAACACATCACAGGGACCCCAAAACATGCAATAACCCCATATATCCTTGGAACCGGGGGATCTGGGTGAACCACATATCCAAAATTCACCCAGATCTGTTAGGTACTTTGGAAGATACAGTTTAATGCAGATTCTGCAGAACATATACAGGCTAAATGAAAAACAATCACTGTATAATGTGTCCCCTGCTGTATAGTCCAAAACCACTGCACGATGTCTTTGTGCACCAAATACTGGCGAGATGGCACCGTGTTGAAAAGTCCAAACAGTGTCTGTGAGTTAAAATGGCCGCCATCCATTGTTCTCACCATGTGCTTCATCCATTTTCTCACTATGTGCCTCTGATACAGGAAATGGTGGCCACCCAGTAACTCTACAGTATGTCCCCAGATGGTTCTTAAAGGGCCAGCAGCAGCACAACACAAATCCCTTATGCCCAAATCATGTCTTTAAAGGGCAATACATCCCAGGGGCCATAGTCACATGGCAGGAGGCTGGCAATCAGTCTTCTCCAATGCCCAGTGGCGAGGTCGGTTTCGCCACAGTTGGGATGAGGTTTTGATGTTGGTGTGCTGTGCTTTTTTTTCGCCACACATAGTGTTGTGTGTTTCTTCCAAACAACTCAACTTTGGTTTCATCTGTCCACAGAATATTTTGCCAGTACTGCTGTGGAACATCCAGGGGCTCTTGTGCAAACTGTAAACGTGCAGCAATGTTTTGTTTGGACAGCAGTGGCTTCCTCTGTGGTATCCTCCCATGAAATCCATTCTTGCTTAGTGTTTTACGTATTGTAGATTCGCTAACAGGGATGTTAGCATTTGCCGGTGACTTTTGTAAGTCTTTAGCTGACACTCTAGGATTCTTCTTCACCTCATTGAGCAGTCTGCGCTGTACTCTTGCAGTCATCTTTACAGGACGGCCACTCCTAGGGAGAGTAGCAGCAGTGCTGAACTTTCTCCATTTATAGACAATTTGTCTTACCGTGGACTGATGAACAGCAAGGCTTTTGGAGATACTTTTATAACCCTTTCCAGCTTTATGCAAGTCAACAATTCTTAATCGTAGGTCTTCTGAGAGCTCTTTTGTGCGAGGCATCATTCACATCAGGCAATGCTTCTTGTGAAAAGAAAACCCAGAACTGGTATGTGTTTTTTATAGGGTAGGGCAGCTGTAACCAACAACTCCAATCTCATCTCATTGATTGGACTCCAGTTGGCTGACATCTCACTCCAATTAGCTCTTGGAGATGTCATTACTCTAGGGGTTCACATACTTTTTCCACCTGCACTGTGAATGTTTACATGGTGTGTTCAATAAAAACATGGCAACATTTCATTCTTTGTGTGTTCTTAGTTTAAGCAGACTGTGATTGTCTATTGTTGTGACTTAGATGATGATCAGATCACATTTTATGACCAATTTGTGCAGAAATCCATATCATTCCAAAGGGTTCACATACTTTTTCTTGCAACTCTATATATATATATACTGCTCAAAAAAAAGGGAACACTTAAACAACAAAATGTAACTCCAAGTCACTCACACTTCTGTGAAATCAAACTGTCCACTTAGGAAGCAACACTGAGTGACAATCAATTTCACATGCTGTTGTGCAAATGGGATAGACAACAGGTGGAATTTATAGGCAATTAGCAAGACACCCCCAATAAAGGAGTGGTTCTGCAGATGGTGACCACAGACCACTTCTCAGTTTCTATGCTTCCTGGCTGATGTTTTGGTCACTTTTGAATGCTGGTGGTGCTTTCACTCTAGTGGTAGCATGAGACGGAGTCTACAACCCACACAAGTGGCTCAGGTAGTGCATGTCATCCAGGATGACACATCAATGCGAGCTGTGTGCCCTCAGGGCACTATAGTGACAGGAAAACGAGTATGTTTTCCTGGCCCCATAGTGGTCCTTTAACCCCTTAACGACGAGGTCCGTCACTCAGGGGATTGCCATAACGGCGAGTTAAAATTAACCCCGGATCGCCGCTATCGCGGGGTTAATGGTGCTCCGGTCTGCCTCTGTATTAGAAACAGACCGGGAGCATGTGCTTAGTATACTTACCTTCCGCCTCCCTGCACTTCCTGGTTCTGTGTGAAGTGCAGGGAGCCGGAACAGTGCTGATCCTGCCCCCTGTTAAAAAAATTAAATAAAGTTTATTTAAAATCCCACCCCCCTTTACTCATTTTAATTAAAAATTAACCCCTTCCCTGCCAATTGATCACTGACTACAGTGATCAATTGGCAGGGATTACATTTTACTGTCATCTGATTTTTTTTTAACCCCTGAGGGTTAATTCTTTTTTTTTTTAACCCTCAGGGGTTAAATTTATTTAATTAATTAATTTAAATATTTTAAAATTATATATTTAGCTAGCTGGGGTGGGTGGAAGTTAGTGGGGAATTGGGGGATTTGGTGTTAGGCTAACTAGGGGTTAACGTTAAAAAAATGTTTTAAAATAAACTTTCAAAAGTTAAAAATTAAGCTAAAAAAAAGTTTTAATAACGTTTAAGTAAAAAAAAAAAAAAAACACCCCCTTTACTCAGTTCAAATAAAAATTAACCTCTTCCCTGCCAGTCGATCACTGCCTACAGTGATCGAAATACAGATCACTGTATTATACTGTGATCTAATTCTTTTTTAACCCCTGAGGATTAACTCTTATTTATTTTTTAACCCTCATGGGTTCAATTTAATTTAAATATTTTATAATTATATATTTTGCTAGCTGGGGTGGGTGGGAGTTATGGGAAAATGGGGAATTTACTGTTAGTGCTGCTTACTGCTAGTTAGGGGTTAACAGTAAAAAAAAAAAGCTTAGAAAAATTTTACATCTGTAAAAAACATTTTTAAGAAAGTTAAGGAAAGTTTAAAAAAAATTAATAAGCAAAACAAAAGTTTTTTAAAAGTAAAAAAATACATTTTAAAATGCTCATTATCACTACACCTGGAACAAACTAGAGAAAAAATGATCCCACGCTAAGGTTCAAAATATGCCTTTTGAATTACCCCAGGGTGTATTCTTTAATAAATAGTATGTGTTTGTGGGGAAGTTTCAATAACCAACCGTCTAAAACTATTCCAAATTGGAACATGGACACAGCGTAAAACTTCAAAGTTAGAAAAAAACTGAATGGCTGCGTCTCAAATGCGCCCCTTCAACATCCACATATACCTGGCAAAGGTACATACGGGGGTACTCAGACGACATAGCTGAGCAACATATGAAGTATTATACAGTCGTAGCACACATAAGGTTTGCAAAATATACTGTGCAAACTCACTTTGTATGTCAAAAAGGCAGAAAAAACGCTTATTACCACTACATCTGGTACAAGCTAGCGGAAAAATGATCCCACGCTAAGGTTCAAAATATTTATTATATATTGTTATCAAAATACAGTTAGAATAAAATTATATATATATATATATATATATATATATATATATATATATATATATATATATATATATATATATATATATATATATATATATATATAATTTTTAAAAATTATTTTTAGTTTTTTATTTATCTTTAATTTTTATTTATTATAGTTATTTTATATATTATATATATATATATGTGTAATTTTACTCTGTGTATTTTTATATTAATATATGTATCTATTAATAAAAAAAATACACTTAGTATGACGTCATATATAAGAGATATATATATATATATATATATATATATATATATATATATATATAAACAAAACCAAGAGGGCTGCACTCACCTGAACATGCATACATTACAGGGTGCTGCTGGGGCCAAAATATATAGAAAAATACAGAATCCAGCGCACTCGCTTATTCACTAAACAATGCTTTCAAAATCTTAGAGATTGTAATAGTTTTATTTAAAAAAACACCTCACCTAGGCAAAAAATAATGGGGGTTTAGTTACATTATATGATCATATATTGCATAAGCCTGCCACAACGTCAATGTACCCCATTCTTGGCAGGTCCTACTCTAGCAGCCTAATGCTTGCCCTTATGAGATTAATCCACTTACTTGGGAAATACTTCCTTACTGGGACTCTCTGCAAGTCAAGTGCAGCCCTCTTGGTTTTGTTTGTATATTTGGGAGTCCAGGCCAGCTCCTTTGTTTTGCACCCCTCCCTGTCACAGGTGCCTCATTCCAGGACCCTATTTAGCCTTGACTTGCAGAGAGTCCCAGTAAGGAAGTATTTCCCAAGTAAGTGGATTAATCTCATAAGGGCAAGCATTAGGCTGCTAGAGTAGGACCTGCCAAGAATGGGGTACATTGACGTTGTGGCAGGCTTATGCAATATATGATCATATAATGTAACTAAACCCCCATTATTTTTTTGCCTAGGTGAGGTGTTTTTAAATAAAACTATTACAATCTCTAAGATTTTGAAAGCATTGTTTAGTGAATAAGCGAGTGCGCTGGATTCTGTATTTTTCTATATATATATATATATATATATATATACACCGTATATACTAGAGTATAAGCCGAGTTTTTCAGCAAATTTTTTTGTGCTGAAAACCCCCCCACTCGTGTTATACTCGAGTCACTGTCTGTATTATGGCAACTTACATTGCCATAATACAGACCAGGACCGCCAGGCTCATTAAAAGCCTGGCGGTCCTGTTGGGGGCTGGCAGAGAGCTGTAACTTACCTTTCCTGCAGCTCCTGTCAGCTCCCTTCTCTCTCCTCCGGTCCGTCAGCTCCCCTGTCAGCTCCACTGTAAGTCTTGCGAGAGCGGCGGGGTCAGAGCGTTGCCACGGATTACCGTGGCAACGCTCTGCGCGGCACTCAGACTGCAAGACTTGCAGTGGAGCTGACAGGGGATCTGACCGGACCGGAGGAGAAGGGAGTTGACAGGAGCTGCAGGAAAGGTAAGTAACAACCCTCTGCCAGCCCCCCTCCTACACAGCCAATGCCACTGGAGCACCAGGGAATGAGAGCCCCCCTCCCTGCCCATGTATCAAGCAGGGAGGGGGGACAAAAACAAATAGAAATAAAAATTTAAATAAAAATATTAATAATATTAAAAAAAAATAATAATAATAATAATTAAAAAAAAAATGCCCACCCCCCCCCACCAAGGCTCTGCATCACATACACAAACACGCACTGCATTCATACACAAACACGCACTGCATTCATACACACACACTGCATTATATACACACACACACACACTGCATTCATTATATACACACACAGTAAATAAATATTCAATTAATATAATTTTTTGGGGATATAATTTTATTTAGAAATTTACCAGTAGCTGCTGCATTTCCCACCCTAGTCTTATACTAGAGTCAATAAGTTTTCCCATTTTTTTGGGGTAAGATTAGGGGTCTCGACTTATATTTGGGTCGACTTATATTCGGGTCGACTTATATATAGCAAATGAACAACGATGCACTCACAGGTCTTGAAAACAGGAAAAAGCTGTGTACATTCAATCAACATTTCGACCCCATTTGGGTCTTTTTCAAGATCTTGATAAAAAGACCCGATCTTGAAAAAGAACCGAATGGGGTCGAAACATTGATTGAATGTACACAGCTTTTTGAGATTTAAAAATACAAGTTTTCCTGTTTTCAAGACCTGTGAGTGCATCGTTGTTTATTTACTTTCTAAATATATAATAAATGTTGACTGTTGGCACCCAGGCAAGCTGCAAACTTGGTGGAGTGCCAAGTTATCTTGAGAAGTAAGTATATATATCATATATTCATATATATATATATATATATTCATTTAAATTTTCTTCTTTTTATTTATTAACCTTTTTTTTTTACTTTTTTTTTTTACTTTTTTTGCTTTTTTCACCAGCAGGGGGACTGCCTGTCAGTTGACTGACTGCCCTGCTGGCAGCACTGTGGACACCTATTGCGGCCATGTGACCGCTCTTTTAGGGGTCCTAAATTGGAGAGGGCGGACTGTCTGGGCTGCTAGTGATACAGAAGCTCCTGTGCCATGGTCTAAAGCTTGGCCACATGGAGTAACCGTCAGGAGGGGAGCTGTGCTGTGTCCTCCCCTCTTGCAGGTCAAATGCAGGCTGGTGCGTCCAAAGGCGGCCACCTGTGCCGCCTTATGTAGCGCTGGCCCTGCCATGACACATGCATAATACAAATCAAGGAACAGCGCACAATTAAAGGATCACTATACTGTAAGGAAAACAAAGCGGTTTTCCTGACACAGCTTACCTTTTTCCAGCGCCGGGCTCCCTCGGCACTGGTGACCTATCCTCCCCCGCTGACGTCAGCTCCCTCAAGTGCCGAGCACGCATTCAAGCTGTCAATAGGAAAGCATTTTTCAATGCTTTCCTATGGACGCTCTGCACAATGGAGGCATAATATGCCTCCAGCGTCGCAGATGCTCCTCTAGTGGCTGTCCGGAAGAGCGCCACTAGAGGCTGGCTTAAACCCAAATGTAAACATAGTGTCCCTTTAAAAATGCATTTCTAAATTCTATAAGGCTACGTAAAAGCACCTATCTCAGCAAACCAATATGGGGATTCAGTTTCACCATACGGCCATATTATGTTAAACTCACCACTACTTCACAGTACCCAAATATCGGTGGGTCCTACACTAATTCCAACGTGGGAGACAAATTAAATAGTGCTAGTGCTAATTAAGCGTATTTATTACATACATGCAGTCTTCTTGACAATAAATGCGCACAGACATCCTACCCCCCACAAAATTCAAATTCCACACATGCAAACAACCCTCCCCCTCCAAATGCTTCTCTCCAGAAACAATTTTGCAGCTCAAAACCCAGGGCAGGTGTGCAGCCTCACACATACACAATACAATGACATACATACAGCTAAACTCATACACAACTCTCACCAAACATGATTAGGAGATATAGAACAAAGACAGGGCAAAAAGAGACTGCTATAGAGACAAGGGAATATACTAGTGGAATAAAATGGAAATTAAACTCCAAAGTTTTCTGAAATTAATCCAAATTTCAAAATTAAGGCAAAAATAGCTGCTTGCGATAAAATTCTTAAAACAGTCCAATTTTGGTTATTTTTACCTCAATTTTTCAAATTTAAAATTAATATCAGGAACATAGAAGCTTAGCCAAAGCAATAAACAGAATATAAAAAAATAAAAATAAAAACAATGTATAGGAAAAAGATGTCCCATAAAAAAGTCAGTAACACAAGCAAGCAAGCTGATTTATACTAAACACAAACCACAAATAGCAAAAATATAAAAACAAGTATATGTGCCTGGCATATGCAATGACATTAAAATAATATCTAACTTTGGATAAAACAGGTAACAGAAAAGAAAGGTAAAAAAATAGCAAGACAGGACAGTGCAGAGATAGTTAGGACTAGAGGATGAGAAAAGCAGAGCATAAACTCTGATAAAGAAGGAGGGTGAAAAACATGGCAAATAAAAGAATCAATTGGGAGCGATGAAAAACATAAGTTAGCACAATTTTTTTTTTTTTTTTTAATAAGGTGAGCAGAAACCTTGCACTGGCAAGCTTTTACCCAATATATGTCATAAATAAGTTCATAGACCAATAAGTATCTGTGTCTGTGATGCCTTTCTTTCCGCATTTTAATAAAAATATACAAAGGTATATATACAGGGCCATATTAAGAGCCCAGTGGGCCTGGTGCTGACAATTGTGATGGGATTATTTACAGAATCTTATCGACCAAAAACACTAAAACAGTCATAGCTCCTTAGCATCATGTATCTGATGGAGATGGTGTTGGAGAGAAACACATACTCTATGCTAATCTCTCTTTAATTTATGCTTTCGTCTTTCAAGTAAATCCATATCTCCTAACAGCAGTGTCCAGTGAAGCAGGAAGTCAATGGGCAGGGTAAAAGGGTGTGCCACTGGCACGAGTATCACGTGACCAGACCTGCCAAAAGGGGTGAACATGCCCAAAAAGGGGGCATGTTTGTCCAGAGAATTGGAAGGCCAGCCTGGCAGGAATGCATGTCAGGCTGCCTGCCAATCATGCAGGCTGTCCAACTAAGGGCATACTATACAGGCAGCACCCTGAGCTTGACATAAATGCATCAAATGATGCGCCTACTCCACGCTTTCTAAGGACTGTCCCTTAGCACTCACATGTCCACTTGTCTTCTTATCTTCTTACTAGCAGGCAGAAGTTCCTGGTATATAGTCTGGGACAGAGAAAAGGTGTATGTAGTGAGTGTAGAAGAAAGGGGACATGCCACAGTGTTAGAGAGACCAAAGTCTGCATTATCTAAACTAATTTTACTGTCAGCCAGTCCACACAACTTTTGTTCCCATGCATCCCTCGTAAGCTTCCAAACTTAAAGGGACACTATAGTTACCAGAACAACTACAGCTTATTGTATTTGTTCTGGTAAGTAGAATCATTCTCTTCAGGCTTTTTGCAGTAAACACTGACTTTTCAGAGAACATAACTCTGATGGCCACTCCTTAGATGGCTGCTAGAGGTGCATCCTGGGGCAGTACTGCCTAATGTGCAGCATTGCCATTCAGTGTCTCCACCCTCTGCATGCAGACACTGAACTTTCCTCATAGAGATGCATTGAATTAATTTATCTTTATGAGGAGATGCTGATTGGCCAGGGCTATGTTTGACTTGTGCTGGCTCTGCCCCTGATCTGCCTAGTTGACAGTCTCAGCCAATCCTATGGGGATTGCCTGCAGCTGCAGACTTGAATACAAGTAATATTTTACTATATTAAGGGAGGCAAGAGGGGGCCAGGGGGGCTAGACGGTAGTGTTAACATAATAGGGTCAGAAATACATGATTGTGTTCCTGACCCTATAGTGTTCCTTTAAGCAAGAGTATGTGAAGAGTAGTTCTTTGAAAAAAATACCAGCCTTAATCATTTGGATAATTAATTAGCTATGTGTGACATCACATGATGTAAATCACAAGGAGTGACATAAGAGAAAATTCTGTAAAATCCCCAACAAACTACTTAAAGTTTGATTCTGTTGTATAGATGGATTGCTCCCAGTGTCTCCCTGTCTCCCAGTGTCTCAGTCTCGCAAGTCACCCAGTCTCTCAGTGTCCCTATATATCACAGTGTCAGTGTCCCCATGTCGCCCATAGTCTCCCAGTGTCTCAGTGTTCCCATTTCTCCCAGTGTCCCCATGTCTCAGTGTGTCCTCATGTCACTAGGATACAAGGGGACACAGTGAGACATGGGTACACTGAGACACTTGGGGACACTGGGAGACATGGGGACACTGAGTCATTAGGGACACTGAAACATGGAGACACAGACACTGGGAGACTAGATGAAACTGGGAGCCATGGGTACACTGAGACACTAGAGACACTGGCTGGGGGACATGGGTACACTGGGAGACATGGGGACACTGTGTCCCTAGTTTCTGTGTCCCAATGTCTCAGTGTCTCCCAATATCCCTGTCTCACAGTGTCCCCATGTGTCTGTGTCCCTATGTCTCACAGTGTCCCCTAATGCATCAGTGACCTCAAGTGTCTGTGTCCCCAGGTCTCGTGGTATCCCCTAGTGTCTGTGTCCCCATGTGTCCCTTACTGTCTCATAGTCCCCATGTCTCCCTGCTGCCTTTCCCCCATCCCTCACTTACCTGAGCTGTAGAGCTGCTGTCTGGACTCTCTGTGCTGTCGATCAGTGAGTAATAGAGAGAGGCAGGGAGGGATATGCTGTAATGTCCTATCCCTGCCTCTCTCCACACACAGTGACCCCTACTTGCATTTGTATTGCTGGTATTACTGCAATACTGGCACAGCCAGGCAGCCTCTAATACCGGCTGTGCCAGTAAAATACCAGTCAGGTGGCAAACCTAAGAGTAGTGTGTAAAAATAAATAAATAAAACTTTTTTTTTTTTTTAATGGGCCTGGAGCTGCAGCTCCATCAGCCCCAATATTAATCCGGCCCTGTATATATATATATGTGCATATATAATGTGTTTAATGTATATTTTTATTATATATATATATATATATATATATATTTTTATTTTTATTTTTCTTTTGTACTTTCAAAACTTTGTTTACTATCACTGACAAATGAGAAAGTGTCACAACCTGTTTTGATTGTAGGGATTTAAGTATGTGTATATGTATATATATATATATATATATATATATATATATATATATATATATATATATATATATATATATATATATATACATGTGTGTGTATATAATGTGTGTAATATATACTGTTTCTAATGTATATTTTTATTTTATATATATGTATATTTTATTTAATTTTTTATACTTTCAAAACTATATGTTTACTATCATTGAAAAATAAGAAATAATGTCACATGTTTTGAGTGTAGGGATTTAAGTAAAAGGGAGACTGCGTGCTTTTCCACTCTAATCACTTCTCAAAGTCATTTAACAAAGCTGCTGCTGAGATAAATCTTGATTGCACATTTAATTATTGTGCTCAAAGACTTGCCATCACAGGGATTCTTAGAAAAATATAATTTTATATTAATAAAATGTATAGCACTCACTTGACTCCTATATCAAGATTAGATGGAATATATTGTTCTCCTTTGCTGAAATTTATAAAAAAAATAAATAAATAAAGAGGCTAAACACAAAGAAAATTTATTTGACTAAATAATTAAAAAATGTTAACTTTTTAAAGTTCACGCTGCATACAAGTAGCTTCTAAGATCTCTAAATCATGTTATTCATAATAAAATTGTAAGCTATTTAGGCTAGCATCTTTCTCCTCTTTTTACTTCTGTTTGTATACTTTTCAAGGCATGACATAACATACATAACACATTGTTAAAGTCTGAGCAGCGACGATATAACCTACAGATGGTGTAGGTCCAGTTCCACTGTCTGTCTACCTCTTGCGTTATTTTACAATGGCTCAGAGTCACATGACTTATTAGGAAGCTGCTTGAGGACTACAACATTTGTTCTTAAACACGTTCCTGATGTGTTGTGCTACTTATTGATTTTGACTTGGCCTATGAGTTCATCAGGTTTCCAGACAATGGATTGTTTACAGGTTACGATGACTTGTGTTAGGTGGTTTGATCTACTTTCACCATGTGTTTTATGGTTTATTTTGCATTGCCTTGTTTCTTTAATTTTACAGTCTGATTATGATCTATGCCTTATGAGGAAGGTAGTCACATATATTACAAATAAGGGTTCAACTCGAGCCCGAAATGTTCTTTTAAAGGGGTTTTCTCTGGTGGTTATGGTGCTGTAGTGTTTATGGTGCAGTACCCTGGCGCCATGCCTGGGTAAGATAGGATTACATTAGGGTCATTGATAATTACCATTCATGATTATGCATTTCAGTCTACCAGGGGATTAGATTCAGCCAAAGCACAGATGTTGTTAAAAATAGCAGGTCATTAATCAAAAATATGGTAAGGACTCTAAAGTAAAGATCCTGTGTAGGTTCTTCTCCACATGAACTCTAGAAATGTTAACACAATTTTTAGCCACTTAGCGATGTTAGGATGTGTCAGTACATGCTAACTGCTTTGTGCTGTAGCACTGTTATGATGTTTTTCACACATCCTATGATTTGGTGTGAACAGGAATATATCCCTCCTCTCACCTGTGAGTCCCACATATCAATCGATACCTGGAGCTCCACTCTGTCAGCTGGGGTCCAGACAGACAAATCCGCTGCATGCTGTGCTCAAAGTGAGAGCTGCTACAGCCATTGAATAGGCATTTATATGCCTGTTGTAACAAAGCAGAGTGAGCAGGGTTACATCGATACGTGAGGCTCCCTTCTGTCATCTAGGGCCACAGCGAGGAGCCCCAGACTAACTGACACGCTGTATGCCGCACTTAAAGAAAGAGCTGAATACCGTCCTTTAAAGCCCTTTAAAACACTGTTTCTGAGCAGATAGCGCTCAGTATCAGTGTTTCATGGCTGACAGGGGCTCAAAGGAGACCCTCACAGGCCTTCCTGCATGTGAACAGTGCTGGGATTTGTCAGCTGCCCAGCACCCGTCACAATGTAATCGGCTTGCTGAAGTTTCAGCATTACAGGTAAATTACTGTAATGCTGGTAACAGCCAGTAGATTATGCTAACATACAGCTCACTACTGTTTTTTAACTAGGAACCCATCTGCTGCTCTTTAATTAGTACTACTATCGGCAGAGAGTTTCCTTAGGGTTAAAAGGGACTATAGGAACCTAAACAACTTTAGCTTAATTAAGCAGTTTTGGTGTATAGATCATGCCTCTGAAGTCTCACTGCTCAATCCACTGTCATTTAGGAGTTAACCCCTTAAGGACGGAGCTAAATGTACACGTTGTGAACAAAACAAAATGTAAACAAAACCTGGCATTTGCGCTACATGTCTGTCCAACCGTTATACACCTCTTTCATAGTAAATGCACCCACCCTTATTATATATCATTTTATTCAGGGGAAACAGGGCTTTCATTTAATATCAAATATTTAGCTATGAAACATAATTTAATATGAAAAAAATGGGAGAAAATAAATTTTTTTTGATTTTTTTAGTTCTACATGACATTTTAACGGTCAATGTCATAATACTGTTTGCTTTTACTGCAATAAAATACACATATTTGTATTCAGCAAAGTCTCACGTGTAAAACAGTACCCCCTATGTACAGGTTTTATGGCGTTTTGGGAAGTTACAGGGTCAAATATAGCACGTTACATTTGAAATTGAAATTCGCCAGATTGGTTACGTTGCCTTTGGGACTTTATAGTAGCCCAGGAATGAAATTTACACCCATAATGGCATACCATTTGCAATAGTAGACAACCCAAGGTATTGCAAATGGGGTATGTCCAGTCTTTTTAGTAGCCATTTGGTCACAAACACTGGCCAAAGTTAGCGTTAGTATTTGTTTGTGTGTGAAAATGCAAAAAATGCCAATTTTGGCCAGTGTTTGTGACTAAGTGGCTACTAAAAAAGACTGGACATACCCCGTTTGCAATACCTTGGGTTGTCTACTATTGCAAATGGTATGCCATCATAGGGGTAATTTTCATTCTTGGGCTACCATAGGGTCTCAAAGGCAATGTACCCAATCTGGCGAATTTTAATGTGAAAAAATGAAACACAAGCCTTATATTTGACGCTGTAACTTTTGAAAACACCATAAAACCTGTACATGAGGGGTACTGTTGTACTCGGGAGACTTCGCTGAACACAAATATTTGTGTTCAAAACAGTAAAAAGTATCACAGCAATAATATTGTCCGTGTAATGCTATTTGTGCGTGAAAAATGCAAAAAACGTCACTTTTACTGGCGATATCATCGTTGTAATACATTTTACTGTTTTGAAACACTAATATTTGTGTTCAGCGAAGTCTCCCGAGTAGAACAGTACCCCCCATGTACAGGTTTTATGGTGTCTCAGAAAGTTATAGGGTTAAATATAGTGCTAGCAAATTAAATTCCCTTTACTTTCGGCATGGGTTGTCAGGCAGGTCCTGCTAATTGTAATTAATTAAGATACCTAATTATGTAAAAATATTACATAAATATATATGTAGAATTAATATGTGTATATATATATACGTATGTGTATATATATATATATATATGTATATATCTATATAATTTTTTAAAAATATTTTTATTTATATATAGGTATATATATAGTGATATATACGTATATATTTATGTATATAGATATATATATTATTTTGTTCTACGTGTATTTTGATATATATATATATATGTTAATTTCACAATACAGTTAGAACGAAATAACACACATCTATATATTTTTTCATTATTTATTTTTAATTATTTTTTTAATTTTATTTTTTAACGTATTTACATTTTTTTTTAATATTATATATAAATATATATATAACAATAATTATATATATATTTAATCAGTATCAGTCTACGTGTAATTTGATATTAATATATATATATAATTATATATATATTAATAGTAAAATACACCTAGACGGTGTACATTTGTGTATGTATATGTGTATATATATACTTAGATCATATATATATATATAATATATATATATGATCTAAGTATATATTATTATTTTTTTTACACCATTTATTTGTTTTAATTTTATTTTCAGCCAGCAGGGGGACCACCTGTCATTACAGGCAGCCCCCCTGCTGGCAATACAGAAGCCAGCTATCCCCGGCCATGTGATTGTGGGGCCCTCGCAAGGACCCCACTCTCACATGGCCGGGGGGCTCCGTGGAGGACGGAAGTGCCGCGGGGGGCTCCCTGGGAGTCCCCCCCACCGCGATCGCCGGCGTGGGACCGACGGCGACCGGGTAAGTACCGAAAGACCGGAGGGCGTACTATTACGCCCGGCGGCGTTTAGAGCCGCCTATAATAGGGCGTAATAGTATGCCCTCCGGTCTGAAGGGGTTAAATCACTCTTGTTTATCTTTATGCACCCCTAGTCATACCTCTCCTAGCTGTGAGGACACACCCTGCATGAAAAAAAAAATGGTTTCATTTTCAATCAGATGTAACTTACTTTAAAGGTTTTTATCTCCTGCTCTGTAAATTGAACTTTAATCACACACAGGAGGCTCCTGCTGGGTCTAGATTGCTATGAACAGAGCGGAAGATGATAAATTCTAAATTAAACAGAATGTGCATTAAAGAAGTGATAGAGAATTGATCAGTTAGACCGCAGTGGCATGATATATACTAAAATTACTTCATTATGCTGAAGATATTTTGATGCCCATAGTGTGCCTTTAAGTTTAGGATTAGAGGTAGAGAAGTGGTAGGGTTAATTGTAGGGTCAGGGTTTGTATAGTGCTAGGGTAAGGGCTAATGCTGTTTTAGGGTTATATATATATTTATGGTTAAGGTTATAAAAAGGTTAGGGCAGGTATATGGTTAGTAATAGTGTAAGCGTATGGTTAGTAGAGCAGGGGAAGGGGGGCAATAGGAGTAGTGTTAACTACCCAAAACAATTTTGATCCTAAACATAGGAATTATTTAACAAGTAGGACTTGTGAATCCTTTTTGAGTTCTTTTTATTAAGTTGTACTGGATGTGTAAACATTATTATAAACACAAATGTGAAAAAAAGCATTTCACCCTTATTGCCTTCAAGCCACTCTCTGAAAAGAAAGTTTCCAAATGTTTGTGTTGAACATTTGATTAATAATAAATATTTCACAGTAATTTTATACTGTGCCATCTCCGTTTGTATGATTTACCAACTAAGGACCATTTTTATGTTGAATTTCTTGTTTTCCAACTTCAAGGTTCATGACTTCATGTTACAGTGTCCAGACATTTGTGAGTATTAATCTCTGCTGTACAACATGTTTTCTAATGTTTAAACATGGATTTTGTTGGATGTGCCAATAAATATAAGTTTAATAGATTATTTAAATTTGTATTCCTGTGAGTGGTTGTATAGGCAGGACCCAAGGTGCCCTGCTTTGCCAGGGAGCCTATAATGCTGGTAAGACAGTTCTGATCCTAACACCTTCTCTATTAGTGAAAAACCCTGTCAGCTGATAAACTGTAACACCCATTACCTAAGCCACAAAATGGCTGAGAATGATTTGAGTTGTAGTTAAAAAAGGAGCAACAGGATAACAATCCACTGTCCTTTAACCTATGTCATTTCAAAAACAGTAAAATGGATGCAATGTCAAATCAGGATTTAGTTTATTTTCATATTAGTATTTTTGGTTCCGTATTTAATGTAAAAAAGAAATGACCGTAAATAAGTTTATAGACTTGCATGCAATAAGTATCTGTCTCTGTGACGCATCTCTTTCTGCATTTTAATAAAAATAGGTCACCAGGTGCTGAAGCCTGTTTGTGGGCGTCTGTGCACAGTAACCATGGAACATTCGTACAGAATAGTGCCCTTAATCTCTCTTACTAAATATCCTGTTATCTACCCAAACATCTGTTCATACGATTTTAGACCAAATTTAAGCTCAAGTTAAGGCAAAGCCGCTGCCAACACCAACTACTATAAACATTGAGCTCAGGGCTTCTGTGCCCCTTCAAAACATACTACTCAGTGTTTTGCAGTCATCCTCATTCTTCTAATGTTTATCTGAAAATGAGATTATATGACTATTGTAGTGTTTGCAGGCATTTTAGAATAAAAATAACATTAACGCTATTGTGTGACTGAACATGCAAAAAAGTCCACTAGTTCTAAAAGCAAATCAGTATTGTTTTAAAATCAGCAAAGAGAATTCACAAATAAAAACGCAAGGCTGTAGTCTAATCATGACATGCAAAGCATTCTTCATTATGGTGTGTGCAGATGGAATTTTTAGTGATTTAAAGAAACTACAAAATGTATTGATTTTATTAAAAAAAAATTCAAAACATTTTAAATATGTAAAACAAATTACTAATCAAACTAAAACTTAGCTGAACACGTTATTAAATTTTTAATTACTAACCCTTGTAAAGGAAAATTATAAGCCTTACATTCACTTGAAACATAGGATGTATAGCTAGCATATAAACCTAGGATAAAGCTAGTATAATACAGCAATTTTGTATCAAGGACTGTCAATGTAATAAAGAATACATTGGAGGAGTTTAGGTTCCAAGTGCAGGGTGAGCTGGGAAAGGGTTTGAGGTGCCATGCGGGTATCTGCTAAGTATCGCACTAACACACACAGTAACTCCATTATAACATCACACTCACCAATCACAATTATCAGAACATGACAATGATATTAACCTGCATTCATATTACTATTATTATTATTATTGGTATTTATAAAATTCCAGCTTATTCTGCAGCAATGTACAATAAAAGGGGAATTTACCAAATGAGACAATAACAAAGTGTAACAGGAACAATAGGTTGTTTAGGACCCTGCTCAAACCAGCTTACAGTTTAGCCTGTACGGTTTAATAAAACTTGCAGTGGGCCTGGACATTTATTTGATGAAATAGGAACTCGTGTTGAGAGACAGCTGTAGTTTCTTATATTTGTTCTATCACTGTATTCAAATGCTTAAAAGGACGCTATAGTCACCAGAACAACTACATCTTAATGTAGTGTATCTGGTGTCTATATCCTGCCCCGCAGTTTTTTTGCTGTAAACACTACTTCCCCATGGGAAAGCATTTGATTGGCTAAGATTGTCAGTTCTGATTATGTCTGCCAAGGAGGCAGATCAGGGGTGGGTTCAGTTCTGTCACCGGGGCTAGAATAAAGGTGAGTTTTTATTCTATTACAAATAAATTGTTATGTGTTAAATCTCTCTAATTCCACTAACCCTAAGGAGCTACTTATCTTTTTCTGTACTTAACTGTAAGAGGCTAACAATACACATCAGAAATCAAATTTAAAATATCCAGAAAGACAGAGCCCTCAATAACTCCGGAATTGTCCAGATATAGTTACAAGATCAGCTGACGAAGAAGGTGTAATAGTGACACCTCTTAACCCCTTAAGGACCAAACTTCTGGAATAAAAGGGAATCATGACATGTCACACATGTCATGTGTCCTAAAGGGGTTAAAGTGACACTCCAGGCGCCTAAAGCACTTCAGCTTGCTGGAAAGCTTTATGTGTAAAGCATGGGTCCTCTTTTTTTCATTTTACAAAAAGTGCACATTTCAATAGAAGTTGGCAATATTAAAAATTAACCTTGTTACACCCCTCTGGCTTTTAATCAGATAACTGGTCATCCTCAATTTCAACTCTCTCCTTGACGATCTTCAATCTGGCTATCCCCGCTCCACTGCTCTTATCAAAGTTGCTAATGACCTAATCGCAGCTAAATCCAAAGGCCACTACTCCATACTAATTCTTCTTGACCTCTCTGCGGCGTTTGACACTGTGATCATGCTCTCCTTCTTCAAACTCTTCAATCACTCGGTCTCTGTGACTTTGTCCTCTCGTGGTTTTCCTCCAATCTCTTCCAATGCTCATTCATTGTCTTCTTTTCTAATAATACCTCCTCCCTTCTTCCTGTCTCGATTGGCTCTGTCCTTGGTCTCCTTCTATTTTCTCCTTATACTGCCTCTCTTGGCAAACTTGTTACCACATTTGGATTCCACTGCCACCTGTACTCTGATGACCTCCAGATTTATCTCTCCTCCCTGTACCGCTCCCCTGCCATCCTACAATGTGTCACTGCTTGCCTTTCTTCCATCTCTGATTAAAACTCAATCTCTCTAAAACTGAGCTCCTTGTCTTTCCTCCTCCTAATACTTATCCTCCTCTTCCGCTCTCCCTTCTAGTTAGTGGTATCAACATCAGTCCATCCTTGCAAGCACGCTGTATTGGCGTCATCCTTGATTCTGGCCTCACCTTTGAGCCTCACATCCAGTATGTTACCAAATCCTGTAGATTCCATCTTAAAAACATAGCCTGCATCAGACCCTTTCTTACGCAACATGCTACCATGGAGTTTGTCCATGCTCTAGTAATTTCTTGCATGGCTTATTGTAACCCTCTCCTAATTGGTCTTCCCAAAAGCCATGTTTCCCCACTAAAGTCTGTAATGAATGCTGCCGCCAGACTGATTTTCCTCTCTAGTCGATCCTCTCACACCTCACCCCTCTGTCAGTCCTTACATTGGCTTCCTGTATTCCATAGGAGTCAATTCAAAGTACTAAAAATCCATACCTATAAAGCATTGAAGAATTCTAGCCCCTCTTATATCTCTTCACATATCTGTAAGTATGCCCCTTCTCAGTCCATGACCTTCTCCTGTCCGCTGCTCACACACGTACGGCCAACTCACACTTGCAGGACTTCTCGCAGGTGGTTCCCTTCCTATGGAATAGCCTGCCTACCACCATCAGAATCTCCTCTAGTTTTTAATAATTTAAGAAGTGCCTTAAAACCGATCTCTTAAGCAAAGTTTATGGTCTCCCAGAGTAACTTCTACCTCATATACCTGTCCCTTGCTCTCTCCTAAAGGGTCGCACACTACTTTCTCCTCCAGCCTCACTCCCACCTTATGTGATTGCTATCTCCTGTCCTTTGTGTCTTATACCTCACCTCCCATCGACTGTAAGCTCGTTTGAGCAGGGTCCTCTTCAACCTATCATTCCTGTAAGTGTTTCTGTAATTGTCCTATTAATAGTTTTTTTTTTTTGTAAATCTGTTTTTATTGAAAAGTAGTTCAAACAGTCAATACATACGTTAAGAAGATTTGCAGATTGGGACACGCAGGTCTCCAACATACCATCAATTTGAGGATACTAATCACATCGTGTTAAGGTTCTCGATTGTGTTGGGAATCCAAGCTGTAATTTGGTCCCAAGTTTTTTTTTTTTGTTTGTTTGTTTTTTGGGCTTGTTAGCCGAACCTTTCCCATTCCGAACTTTTCCTCGGGGCACAGAGCACCTATCTCCGAAACTGGTGTATGTTCTTAATATGCTTTGGGTTCGGAGCCTTTGCTGCCGATGTTTGGGTCCTATTAATAGTTAACCCCCCCTTATAATATTGTAAAGCGCTGCGGAATCTGTTGGCGCCATATAAATGCCAATAGTAATAATATTATTACTTCCTGGTTTGATTAGCTCAGTGGAAGTATACTCAATAGGAATGCTATTGCCCAGAGCACCTGCCTTGCAAAAACTTCTCAATGAGTTGCATTGGGTAGACTGTGATAGGACAGCTACAGAAAGTCTGGGTGGGGATCAGAGGCAGTAGACCAGAGATCTGCAAGTTTTACAAGCTGTTTTTAGATAAACCCCAGTGCAAAAATGTACAATTAAATACATGCATGTTTTCATTGTGGGCATATCTACTAAACAGTGATTTTTATTATTTTTGGGCAGTGGAGTGCCCCTTTAAGGCTTGAGGCTAATCTTCTCTTTGGTAATGTTGTGGAATATAAAATATAATTTCACTCAGTATCAGGCTATTAAGAGTTTGTTGGTTGAGACAGAAAATAGACTGCAACATTAACCCCTTAAGGACACATGACGTGTGACATGTCATGATTCCCTTTTATTCCAGATGTTTGGTCCTTAAGGGGTTAAAGGGACTTTCCAGTGCCAGGAAAACAAACCGTTTTCCTGGCACTGCAGGTCCCCTCTCCCTCCCACCCCCCATCCCAAGTTGCTGAAGGGGTTAAAACCCCTTCAGTGACTTACCTGTATCCAGCGCTGATGTCCTTGGGCGCTGGGTCTCGGTCCGCCCACGCTTCTCCCCCACAGACGTCATCCGGCGGGGGAGACCTATTGAGCATGTGCGGCCACCGACGAGGGAGACCTATTGAGCATGCGTGGCCGCCGGCGGGGGAGACCTAATTCGCATGCGCAGCAATGCCGCGCACGCGCATTAGACCTCTCCATAGGAAAGCATTAAAAAATGCTTTCCTATGGGGATTTCAGCGGCGCTGGAAGTCCTCATATAGCGTGTGGACTTCCAGCGACGTTATAGCACACTTTTCATGTGCTATAAACATGGAAGTGCCCTCTAGTGGCAGTCGAGAGAAACATTTTCTGATATGTTTAACAAGAGAAACATTTCCTGATATGTTCTAAACTTAACATCCATTATTTTTTTTCCAAAATGATACAATGCCCAGAAAATCACACTGGACAGCCGATTATTGCTGTCATTGATTACAGCTCATAGCTTTTGGGGCAAATGGTAGACGTTTCTGTTCAAAAATAACTGCCCCACTGTACAAAGGTTTCTGGTAATATGTTTAGGTATTCGGTAACATAAATCAACCCTGCACCAAACTCACACTACTTCTGGGTCACTGCATGGACTGTAGTACTCATTCCCAATGTACGATCAAAACAAAACCAAAAAAGTTCCCTGTTTCTTTAGATTTGTATCCTTAGAGGCTATATCTATTTACACTGTTTCTCTTTACTACTTTAAATCAGATGTTTACTATATTCTGGAGATATGTATACAATATATACAAAACGTAAATGTATATACATTTTTATTAACCCCTTAAGGACCGGCCTGTTTTTGTGATGTTGTACGTTAAGGACCAGAACAGTTTTGACACTTTTGTGGTGTTTGTGTTTAGCTGTAATTTTCCGCTCTCTCATTTACGGTTCCCATACAAATTATATATATATTTTTCAGGACAAGTAGGGCTTTCTTTACATACCATTATTTGTATCATGTCATATGTTTTATTTAAAAATAATAATAAAATATGGTGAAAAATTAAAAAAAAACATGTTTTTGCACTTTTACTTGAAAAATCTTTTACTTATCTACAAAAGCAAATGAAATAAACTGCCAAATAGATTCAAAATTTTGTCCCGAGTTTAAAAACACCTAGTGTTTACATGCTTTATTGCTTTTTTTTTTTTGCAAGTTATAGGCCTATAAATACAAGTAGGAAATTGCTGTTTCAATATATATATATTTTAAATTTATCAATAGTGACATTGTAACACCGTTATCTGTCATAAATCCCCGAATCACACCTCACATGTACATCTTTTTTTAAAGTAGACAACACAGTGTTCAAAATGGGGTATGTCCAGTCTTTTTTAGTAGCCACCTAGTCACAAACACTGGCCAAAGTTAGTATTTATATTTGTTTGTGTGTTAAAAAACACTAACTTTGTGCAAAAATGCAAAAAACACTAACTTTGGCCAGTGTTTGTGACTAAGTGGCTACTAAAAAAGGCTAAACATACCCCACTTGCAATACCTTGGGTTGTCTTCTTTTGCAAATGATATGCCATCATGGGGCTAATTCTCATTCCTGGGCTACCATACGCTCTCAAAGGCAACCTAACCAATCTGAAAAAAAAAAAAGGAAAATCAAGCCTTATATTTGACCCTTTAACTTTCACAAACACTATAAAACCTCTACATGTGGGGTACTGTTATACTCAGGAGACTTCGCTGAACACAAATATTAGTGTATCAGAACAGTAAAATGTATGACAGCAATAATATCATCAGTGAAAGTGCCGTTTGTGTGTGAAAAATGCAAAAAACGTCACTTCCACTGACTATCATTGCTGTGATATGTTTTACTGTTTTAAACACATATATTTGTGTTCAGCAAAGTCTCCCGAGTAAAACAGTTCCCCCCATGTACAGGTTTTAGGTTGTTATAGAAAGTTACAGGGTTAAACACAGTGCTAGCAAATTAAATTCTCTGGACTTTCGGCCTGGGTTGGCAGGCAGGTCCCTCAAATTGCAATCATTTAAATTACTTAATTAGGTAAAAATATTACATAAATATGCACGTAGAATTTTAATATATATACATATTTATATATTTGACGTCTACGTGTATATTTATGAAATTATTTATGTAATTATGTATATGGACATATGTATATTTCGTATTATTTTTATTTATTTATTTATACATAGATATATATATCATTACATTCTAAGTGTATTTTGATATAAATATATATATATTAATATCAAAATACTGTTAGAATAAAATTACATATATATATTTTTTTAATTATTAAAAATTATTTTAACTTTTTGTTATTTATTTTTATTAACATATTATTTATAATTTATAATAAAATATATATACAATATATATAGTTACATTGTATATATATATATATACACGTGTGTAATTTAAGTTAAAAGTATATTTTTATATTAATATACGTATATATAAATATAAAAATACACTTAGTATGACATTATTAGAGAAAATTTATTGATACTTACCGTAATTTTCTTTTCCTGGCTATTATTCATGGCAGCATTTAACATATGGGTTTAGCTCCTCCCTCTAACCCTCAGGACAGGAAACACAATCAATTAAACAATTAAGCCTACCTTCCCCTAGTATAATATGGTACCCCAGTATCCTCCACACCTCAGTCCAGTAACAAGACAAATAAACCAAGAGAGGGTGGGAGACCAAATGCTGCCATGAATAATAGCCAGGAAAAGAAAATTACGGTAAGTATCAATACATTTTCTCTATTCCTGGCTAATCATGGCAGCATTTAACATATGGGATTCCCAAAGCAATAACCACTTAGGGAGGGTAAGTCATGCTACAAAAAACTGTTTAATATCCACTTAAGGCTTATAAGAGTTCAGGACCGATAGGCCAAACGCTGAATCAGAACGAGATGAGATATCCACTCTGTAGTGATGTACAAAGGTTTTTAAAGATGACCAATTGGCAGCTTTACAGATGCTCCCTGCAGGAACTCCTGACTCTGCAGCCCATGAAGTAGCAATGGACCTTGTGGAATGTGCCTTGATGTCCTTGGGAACTGGAACCGTTTAGTTCTGTAAGCTTTAGAAATAGCCTGAACAGTCCAGGAACGAAGGGTTGCGACAGAGGCAGCTTCACCTTTACGAGAACCCCAAGGTATCACAAACAATTGGGGAGACTTTCTCCAATTAGCTGAGCGTGCAATATATCTGGAAAGACACCTCCTTAGGTCTAGCGTATGACATCTTTCTTCCTCAGGAGACGATGGCTCCTGAAAATACCCTGGCAGGACAATCTCTTGATTCAGATGGAAGGATGTAACAACTTTAGGAAGGAACTCAGGTCTAGGCCGTAGCACAACTCTATCATCGAAGAAGGTAGTGAACGGTTCCTCAGACGACAGCGCTCTAATATCTGACATTCTCCTAGCAGATACCAAGGCCAGTAACAACAGGGTCTTTAGAGAAAGAACCTGCATAGTGACCTCCTCAATAGGTTCGAAGGGATGTTCCATCAAGGCCTGCAGAACCAGAGGCAAATTCCAAGGAGCAGAGAATACCTTGATAGGAGGTCTAATCCTAATGACTGCTTTGAAGAAGCGAATTACAATAGGATTCAATGCCCAACGAACACCGGAAAGAGCTGAAAGAGCCGAGCAGTGCACTTTAAGTGTGTTAAGTTGAAGGCCCCTCTCCAGGCCTGCTTGCAGGAAACCCAAAACCTGAGACACGGAAGGGGAACCTAAATCTTGAACTGTGGAATTACACCATCGAGCAAAGGCTTCCCATACCTTATGGTAAGTAGAAGTAGTAGAGGGATTCCTGGAACGTAACAGGGTAGAGATAACCTGGTCCGAAAGGCCATGTTCAACTAGAGACTTCCTCTCAATAGCCATGCATGGAGCCTGAATTTGTGAGGCACCGGATGAAACACTGGACCCTGAATCAGCAGGTCTTCCGAGACTGGAAGTTCCCAAGGCAGGTCCATTGATAACCTCTGTAACAGGGGAAACCAAGGGTGACGAGGCCAGAAGGGAAGTACAGCTATCACCTTGCAACGTTCCTTGGAGATCTTTCTCAGAACAGCGTGGATGAGGGGAATTGGAGGAAAGACGTAAGCCAGATCGAATACCCAATTGATGGATAGAGCATCCTGAGCAACCGCCTTTGGATGGTATCTCCTTGATACAAAGCATGGAACCTGCGCATTCCGAATGGTCACCATGAGGTCTACTTGGGGAAGACCCCACTTCTGGACCAACTGAGCGAAGATCCTCCTGGAAAGTTGCCATTCTGAAGCCTCTATCCGATGTCTGCTGAGGAAATCCGCTAATATATTCTCCTTCCCTGGGAGATAGATGGCACACAGGCCCTCCACATGATTCTGAGCCCAGGTCATAATGGGAACCATCTCTCTCATCAGGGCTACACTCCTTGTTCCGCCTTGATGGTTTATGTAGGCAGCAGCCGCTTTGTTGTCCACTCTCAACTTGACCCAGCAATGCCTGATGACATGCTGAAAATGAAGAAGAGCCAGAAAGGTTGCTCTAAGCTCCCTGATGTTGGAAGGCAAGCATTGGGTTCTTGGAGGCCATTTTGCTTGAAAAAAATCGATTGCCTAAATGTGCCCCCCAACCTGTCAGACTGGCATCTGTCGTAATGACCACCCAATCTATTTCCCGCAAGGGGAACCCTCGGGAGAGATTTTCCCACGACATCCACCAAAGGAGCTTCTGCTTCAGAACAAAAGGAATGCGAATCAGCGTCTCCCACTCCCTCGAGTCGGTCCTGAAATTTTTCAGAAAAAATTGTTGAAGAGGGCGAAGATTCCACTGAGCCCACCTGACAAGCTCTATTGTAGAGGAAAGAGTCCCCAGAAGCCTCATAAACTCTCTTGCCAAGGCTGAAGTCTTCAGTCTGAAGTCCCTTATCCGATCTCGAAGTATGATCTTTCTGTCGTGTGCAAGGGATACAATTGCCGTGTCAGTATTGAAATTTGCTCCCAGGAATATCAGTTCTCTTGAAGGATGCAAGTGACTCTTCTCGTAATTGATGAGGCAACCGAAATGAGCTAGAGTGTCGAGGACTAGTTGTCTGTGTTGGAATATTGATCCTAGGTCTGGGGCCACTACCAGGATGTCGTCCAGGTAGTGAAACACCGCTACACCTTCTTTTCTGAACAAAGCAATGATGGTGACCAGAACCTTCGAGAAGGTCCTCGGGGCCGTACTTATACCAAAAGGAAGGGCCTGAAACTGAAAGTGTTCCTTCCGGACACAAAACCTGAGAAACTTTTGATGGGTGATCGTGATAGGGACATGAAAATATGCATCCCTGAGATCAACTGATATCATCCAATCTCGGTGATGAACAACCGGAATGATGGAGCGAATGGATTCCATGCAAAATCTTCTGACTCTCAGATAAAGGTTGAGCTGGTGGAGGTCTAAAATAGGTCTCCATTTTCCCTCCGGCTTCTTGACCAAAAACAGGGGAGAATAATATCCCTGGAATCTTTCTCTTATGGGTAGAGGTATGATGGCTTCTTCCATAAGAAGATTGTTGACATAAAGACTCAAAACCTCTCGTTTTCGGATGTTGGCTGGAAGCCTTGTGCGAATAAACCTTGGTGGAGGTGGATATTCTTCGAATTCCAGATGATAACCTCCGGTGATAATGGATCTTACCCAAGCATCTGGAATGATTTCCCAGGCCCTCTGAAAGAATGAAAGACTTGCTCCCACTCGAGGAACCTGGAGTAAGCCACCTTCAGAATTGCTTGTTGGGGCGAAAGGAAGAGGTCTGCGTCTTGCCCCTAGAGGATTTCCCATTCAGGCCGCTCTTCCAATTGGAATTCCTTGAGAATTCTCTGCCCGGCCTGTAAGTCTTATTTTCCCTAAAGTAACCTTGATCCCTAAAAGGTCTACGGTCCAGACGAGGTCTCTTTGGACGCCTATCTTGTGGCAGCATGACCTGTTTAATCTCGGCCGCCTTTTTAATAGCTTCATCCAGTGGTTTCCCAAAAAGCACTTCTCCCATAAAGGGAAGTGAGCATAAATTATTCTTGGATGAAAGGTCTGCCCCCCAGGATCTCAGCCAAAGCGCCCTTCTAGCGGTGACTGAATGTGCCATAACCTTAGAAAGAATTCTAATGAGGTCAGTGGAGGATTCCAAAAGCCAGTCACTGGCGAGTTTGATATCCCTTAAGGATTCCGCCATCTGACGTCTACTAACACCTTTATCTATGTCATCCTCCAAGTCAAGCAACCAGGAACGCATGGCTCTAGACAAAGCTGAAATGGACACAGCTGGATGGCAACCTAAACCCGCTGTCATGAAAGCTTTAGATAAATCAGCATCAATCCTTTTATCCATGGGCTCCTTAAGGGAAGCATTGCTATCAATTGGTAGCGTGGATCTTTTAGCAACCTTAATGATAGGAGCATCAACTTTGGGGACCGTAGTCCACAATCTGGAATCCTCCTCTTTAATCGGGTATAACTTCGAAAGCCGACCTTGACTAGTAATCCTTTTACTAGGAATTTGCCACTCGTTCCTCATCAGGTCTTTAATAGAGCTGTGGACTGGAAAGGAAGGTCTTTTCTTATGCAAATCTCCAAAGTGTCTGTCAGAAGCTGAACATTCTCTGGTTTCTTCCAGCAAATCCAATGTTCTTCTAACAGCCATAATCAAATGCTCCATAGCTTTGGAGTCCAAGGAGCAAGGTTGTTCCATATACTCCTCTTCACTGGACGAGATTGGCTCCAAATCCAGGTAAAATGAAGTCTGTCTGTATTCATCGTCAGACTGATCTGAATCCATGCCGAAGGTCTCCCCTCTTGATTTCTTGCTCTTGTGGGATTCAGCAATTCCCTCAACCACTGCCTGCTTAATCCAATAAGCAATATCCTTGGCTGAGGAGGTAGAGGCTTGCGGTGACCTCTGGCGATCAGATTCTCCTGCGACCATGGTTAAGCATCTTCTGCAGAGCCTGCAGTTATCCAAAGGCCTTGCTCCACATCCAGGGCAGGCTGCCGGTTTTTCCCGTCTCCTCGATGGAGATCTGGGACAGGACCGGTCACGAGGGCTGTAAGATACAGAAGTCATAAGACTGTACCCTCTGTGCACTCTTTTTAGTAACATGAAAAAACCAAGAAAAAATATTGCTCATCTATGACCTATAGCAGATCTCGTTGATTTTGCAGAAGGGGTGTAAGGATCCATACTGACTGTAGGGCTAAAAACATAAAAAAAAAAAAAAAAAGATTGTGTTCCCAGCCCAATATTATGATGACTTTAAAATATAAGTAATTCCCTTACCTGCAGAGCTTTAAGAACAGTCTACTAGAGCACTGTATCTTTAAAGGGAACGGAAACGAGCGTTTTTTAGGCTAAATACCACCATTTCAAATTTCCCGCTCTGTACCTTTAAAGGATCGCACATGCGCACTTCGGTCGCGAGATCACTAAAACGCCATTTTGGAAAGGGGCAAAATTCACTCTGAGTCCGGTCGGGCGCATTGCGCATGCGCAAGCATCTTACCGTTATGCTGATCGTCTGATCGAGGTCTGCAGCACACACTGGACGGCAGAGGATTCCCACAGCCTGTTGAACTAACCACCCAGGCTCCCAGGGGTTCCCAACTCCATGGAGATTGGGCTACATGTGCCTGGGCTTCCTGAGGAGGGAGGCTGACCTCCAAAGGGACAAGACCATATCAAACATGGTCAGGTGAGCAAAAAAAAAAATATATAATTCAGAAGAAACTGAAAAATAAATAAATATATAAACTGTCCTAGGGCTAGGAGGACAGGAAAAGACTGAGGTGTGGAGGATACTGGGGTACCTAATATACTAGGGGAAGGTATGCTTAATTGTTTAATTGATTGTGTTTCCTGTCCTGAGGGTTAGAGGGAGGAGCTAAACCCATATGTTAAATGCTGCCATGATTAGCCAGGAAATATGATATATATACATGTATTATATATAGATATAATACATGTATATATATCATATTTTTTTTTTTTACACTTATTGCTTTATTTTTTAACTTTATTTTAGATTTTTCACTTGCAGGGAGACTGCCTGTCAGCACAGACAGTCCCCCTGCAGGCAGATACACAGGCACCTATTGCGGCCACGTGACTGAGTGACACGAGTGATTACGTGGCCGCAGAGTCCTGATCTGCCGAGGGGAGACAGGCAGTCCCCCTGGACCAGGAGGAGCGCTGATCGCCGTCGGTCCAGTAAGTAGCCCCAGACTGTTATGACGGTTCAGGACCGTCATCGGTCCCCAAGGGGATATTTCCGATGACGGTCATGAACCATCATCGGTCCTCAAGGGGTTAAACGTCTTAAATGGACACCAAAACAACTTTAGTTTAATGGATTGCAGAGAATTGATTAGTATGATTGCAGGGTCATGATCTATGCACTACAACTGTGCAAATTTGTTCTTTAAGTATCCGTTTCAAGGGATGCGATAGGCATCCAGATCACTTCATCTCATTGATTTTTTTAGATTTGCATTTTGATAGCCTAGTTTGCAAGATATTCCTTTGTGCACTTTTTAAAAATACATAATGTGACCAATGTCTGTTTGCTACTTTTCAGCAACCACCACCATTTGCAGATTACAAATATCAACTTTGGCCACTTTTTTGCATCTTAGATGTAGTTGCTCTACTGTATGCAATTTAACAATTACTTCTTTCAAAAACTTGTTGACAAAAGATTTAAATTATAATTGATACAAGATGCAAGGGATTGGGCAAGTTAACTAGACTGGAATTTCTATAAAAACATTGTGATTTGTAAAACCATATAACACATTTTTTGTAATGACTCCAGGGTCTTCTGGACACTCACGCACATGTATTGAAGATGTGCGCTATTCCTGTGCCATTTTTAACAAGGCAACTCAATGCGTGCTGATGCACACACTTATCATTGATGGATGCCGAACCAATCCATGTCGATCATCTGACATAGATCACTTACATTTTGGCGTCATTTTTGACCCAGGCCACTTGAAAGCAAGCTGGGGCTATATAAGGACATATAGACCACTTCTCTTTGCCCTGCCGTGGTCGCTGAGTGGGTTTTGACTTTTGGTGTGCAGGTCTGGTTTTGACTTATCTCTGATATTCAACTACTATTGATCTCTGGAACCCTTGACTTTGGATTAGACCCTCTAAAAGATCATTTGAGTGTAGATAAATTAGGCAATGTAATTATTTTTTTTCTATTATTCAAATTTATGAAAAATTTGATTAATATTGAATTTATGCCAAGCCATTTACCTGCCAAGAAGAAATCTGTTTTCTTGTAAAAAGAGAATCTGAATGCATTTGCAAAATAAATGAGAGATTCCAAGAAACATAACCACTACACCTCTTTGCTATAAGGGCTTCATCTTGCACGTGGTCTAATCAGCCCTCAGAGCTTTTAGCTTTAGAGAACTGAGCTTTTCCAAGGTTGGATGGAATTGCAATTGGTAATTAAGTGTGGTTTCTTAATTACCAGAGTGGCTGAAGAGGGGTAGTCTGTGGAGTTTTAAAGAGCATCACTTGTTAGCTAATGTTTAGAAAATGGGGACAAAGCACATAGACTGATAGCACCATAACCACTACCCTGTAAGTCCTCATGGAGTTAATGAACAGAATCCTTTATTAAATAACCTTTATTTTTTCATATGTATTTTAATATAAAATATTATTAGTTTTTCTCCTCTCATAGGTATTCATAATACAACATATTATTATTTTTTCCACTCTCATGCATTTATAATACAACATATTATTTTCTTTCATAAGTACTCATGATACAGCTTGTTTTTTTCATCACACACTTTCAGAATATAGCCTTTTCTTTTCTCCACTACTAATATGTAATCTGTATACTTATAGAATATTGTGCTTTGTGCTCTTTTCCAGATGATTTATCATTTATTTTTTCTATTAATCTATCAGTCTGTCTGTCTATTTATCGCTAATATTGAAAGGTATGTGGATTATCTTGGTTTAAGTGTTTATGGAACAATTGGTACATGTCATCCTAGATATTGATATTAGATATACTGTTGGGGATTATTCCATAGATTAGATTGAAGACTGATTTACCAAAATGTAGACGCAGAAAAAAATATATCCGACTCCCTGAATCAACTGTTTCTTGTTTGTCTTCACTCCTTTACAAGGATAAAAAAAGAACACACACTGGATGGTAAATATGTGCTTTCCATGTGTACTATAGAATGTAATGAGCTAATCCTTATCCAATATGAGTAAAGGACATGCTGAAGTCCACCTCTACAGAACAGTGAGTGCTGAAAGCTTCTATTAGCTCTCCCGAGCTAAGAATGACTCTGCAGGGCTACTGCATTGGCTGAGAGCAGGAACTGATCACTCTTAGCCAGTTTGCTAGCAGGTTTAGGGTCTCCCTGAGCTGTAGTTGAGCGGTGCCTGACCGACCCTAGGTTAGATGTCAATCTGTTCTAAAATGGTTTGACTCCTTATAATGGAGTGTCAGGGCTCTTTTGGCATCATAACCACCAGAGTGTTCTAAAGTGGTTATGGTGCTTGGATTTTTCTTTTAATATAAATTCAAAAGAATACAGAATAGAAAGTGAAGAAACGTAAACAATGTGTTGAAGTGTTCCTTTAATATAAATTTAAAAGAAAACAGAGCAAAAAAAATAAATAAAAACATTTAAGGAAGCTAAATCGTTACTCCAACCCTTTTTGAGAGGGGTACCTTTCTGGTATAAATTGCCCTATTAAGCACCGTAGAAAAGGTCCTGCCCTCCCCAGTTTTGCAAAAAACCTGAAAATAATAGAAATTTTAATTGGGTGAAGCTTCATAGGCTGATTTAGGCACATTCTCTGACATCACAGGAGCAAAGCATGGGATTGGTCCGTTTCGAGACCAATCACAGTGCATACAGGCGCTTTGGGCCTATGAAACGAGGGAGGAAGTAGAGAGGGAAGGAGGTTTTTAAAAAAAATAATAATAATAATGAGGGCAATGGATGAAGGTGGGAGGGAGCACACAGTGGGTTGGTTGGAGAGAGGGGGAAGAAATTTTCCCTTGCAGGTGCCCTGCCTGCAAAGAAGAAGATTTCAGTGTTTGTTGTCAGTGTGCAGTGCGTGCTGGCGACAAACACAAAATATGCACTGAATTTACATTCAATTTACAAATTGCAATGTCACTTGTGCTGGGGATGCAACTATCCATCAGAACACAATTAATAACAACTCTGTATGTGCACGCAGTGTATCAGGCTGAACCACTGCATATACATACTTCTACCACCATGACCACTTCAAATCACTGAAGTGGTCATGGTGGTTGGAGTAATCCTTTAACATGTGTCAAAATGACACCCAGATTTTCACTTACAATTGTGTGTTTTGTTTGCACTTCTGTAACCTGTTATATTTTAGTGCAGCTAAAATTAGTTTTCTTTGTTTCAGTTTGTAAAACCACCTGCCTAATTTTGTGTAGATCCCCTCGTGCTGCCAAGCAGCTCTTATGCATCAAGGCATGGACTCCACAAGAACAGTGAATGTGTCTGGCACAGAGACATTAGCAGCAGATCCTTTAGATCAAGCATGTCAAACTTGCGGCCCACAATGAATATATCTGCGGCCCTCCTGCCCTAGGGTCGCTTTGTTCTGTGGCTGCCAGTGTATTAAATTGGGGGTAGGAGTGGTCACTGTATTAATTTGTGGAGGGAGGGGGCAGTATATTAAATTGGGGGAGGGAGTCAGCAGTGTAGTAATTTGAGGGAGGGGGCAATGAATTAGAGAGGTGAGCAGTGTATTAAATTAGGGGAGGGAGGAGGGCAGTGTATTAAATTGAGGGAAGGGAGGGCAGTGTATTCAATTAGAGTGGTGGGAGTGGGGACATTTTATTTAATTAGAGTAGAGGGAGGATGGGCAGTGTATTAGATTAGGAGGCAGTGTATTAGATTGGGTGGAGAGGGCAGTGTATTAGAGTGGAGGGAGGGGGGGGGGGGCAGTGTACTGGATTTACGGGCATGCACAATAGCCTCCCATTGCTTTCCTATGGGAAAGCATTAGATTGGCTGGTCATCAAGTTTGATTATCTAAGCCAAAGTGCAGAACACGCTCACAGCGTAATTTGTTTTTTACAGCTGTGCAACAGCATACATACACCATTTCAGTCCTATTACCAAACTTTTCTTAATATGTCAGAGTGGTTGGACTGAAACATTGGTTTGAATGCAAATGCACGTCTCCTTAAAATAAATCCGCTCTTTTGTTTACTTTAAAGCCCTACGTGTGTGAGGACATCCAGTTTTAGTTGGGTAACTTTTTTTATACTGTACTTTTCTAAATATAAGTTTTTATGAAAACGGAAGTTTTTGTAATTTTGCTGCCCATATAAATGTTAGCCCTTGAGTTTGACATGCTTGCTTTAGATCCATGGGCGTCCCCACAAACTCAACACCACTAGCAATCCAGATACATACACACAACCTCACATGCAGCCTCTCAGATGCAATACCCCAAACATACACACCACCAAACACACAATGTGACATATCCATCCACACACAATTCCACAAGCAGCTCCCATACACAGCCTACATTCATAGGTATCATACACAACACCACAAACTACTTGTGAACATATACAATATAATAGCTCATATACGTACAAATACAATGATACAAAGCAACTGCAGTATAAATAACACAAGCAGAATACGGCAACATACACACCTCAATTTAAAAAAATAAGACCAACACACCACGGGACATCACAATCTTATTTCGACACAGTGCTGCTAAAAGGTTTCTCTCTCCCTGCTCTAGCCAGTCGGTGGCACCCATGCCTGACGTCAATCTGCACTTCCTGACAATCCGTTTCAGAAGCCGAATACCACCGAGTGACCTGGAGATCTGGAACTGGGGGAAGCCTTTGGAATTGAACCGTTTGAGAGCAGTTCAATCTTAAAGAAAAGAGAAAATTTTGTGTGTGGCAGATTACATCATCCTGCTGAAAGAGGCTGCCACCATTAGGGAACACCATTGTCATGAAGGGGTGTATGTGGTCTGCAACAATCTCTATGCAGGTGGTTCATGTCAAAGTAACATCCACATGAATGTCAGGACCCAAGCTTTCCAAACAGAACATTGCCCAGAGCATAACACTGCCTCTGCCGACCTGCCTTCTTCCCATAGGGCATTCTGCTGCTATCTCTTCCCCAGGTAAATGACCATGCACCTGGCCATCCTCTTGATCTAGAAAAAAAAATGACTCATCAGACCAGACAACCTTCTTCCATTGCTCCATGGTCCAATTCTGATGCACATATCCCCAGTGAAGGCAGATTCCACGGTAGACAGGGGTCATAATGGCAACTCTGACCAGTCTGCAGCTACACAGAACCATAAGCATCAAACTGTGATGCACTGTGGGTTTTAACACCTTCCTTTTATGGCCAACATTAGGTTTTCCAGCAATCTGATCTACAGTAGCTCTTATGCGTAATTTTTCCAGATGGGATCGTCTTCGCTCCCCACGTGCATCAATGACCCTGACACCCATGACCGTGATGCTGGTTCACTTGCTTTCCTGACTTTCACCACTTTTGGTTGGTATTAACGACGGCATACCAGGAATACCCCACACAGCTTGCTGTTTTGGAGATGCTCTGAGCCTGTCACCTAGCCATCATATTTGAGTCTTGCCAGAGTAACTTGCCCATTTTTCTGGTTTCTACACATGAAATTTAAGAACTGACTATTAACTCGCTGCCTAATATGCAGGGCCGTCATTAATGCGGGGAAAAGGGGCAGCTGCCCTGGGCCCTGTCATCCTAGGGGGCCCAAAGCAGCTGCCCCTTCAGCCCGCCAGCTGCCGTGGTGTGTGGCAGCGCTGCGGCGCTTTTACGGGCATGATCTGGCCCTCTGTGATGTCACAATGCTGGGAGGAGGTCACTGCCGCGCAGGAGGAGAAGAAGGAGAGGAGGGAGTCAGAGCTCACACTCATCAGCCTGAGGCAGCCACTGGACCCCAGGGGAGTTGCCCTCCTGCACCTAAAAGGTAGGACATAGGAGGGTGACTAAAAAATATACATTTTGCATGTTTGTATGTGTCTGTGTATCTATTTGTATGTATGTCTGTATGTATGTGTATCTGTTTTTGTGTGTCTGTGTACCTGTTTGTATGTGTATCTGTTTTTGTGTGTCTGTGTATCTGTCTGTATGTGTGTCTGTATGTGTATCTGCATGTGTATCTGTATCTGTGTTTGTATGTCCATTTATGTATCTGTGTGTCTGTATGTGTATCTGTGTATCCGTATGCCTAGCTGTGTGTCTGGATGTGTATCTGTGTGTCTGTATGCATATGTGTGTCTGTATGTGTATATGTGTGTCTGTATGCCTATCTGTGTCTCTGTATCGGTTTGTACGTGTGTAACTTTGTGTCTGTATGCGTATCTTTTTGTCTTTATGTTTATCTGTGTGTATGCGTATTTGTCTGTATGTGTATCTGTGTGTTTGTATATGTTTCTGTACGTGTAAATGTTTGTATGTGTGTCTGTGTGTGTATCTAAATGTGTATCATTAATTCTGTGTGTCTGTGTATCTGCATGTGTGTCAGTGTGTGTGTATGTGTGTTAGTGTGTATCTGCATGTGGGTCTCTGTATGTATCTGTATGTTATTGTGTGTATTTGCATGTTTGTCAGTGTATGTCTGTTTATCTGTATGTTTGCTAGTGTGTCTATTTATCTGCATGTTTGTCCGTGAGTGTATCTGTACATCTGTGTATCTAGATGTCTGTAAATGTGTATGTGCATGTGTGTCTGTGTATGCACTTATGTGTATGTGTATCTGTCTTTGTATGTCTGTACCTGTGTATGTGAGTATCTCTATGCATGTCAGTATCTGCATCTGTACGTATGTCAGTGTGTATTTTGTCTCAGGAAAAAGGAGTGTGGCTAAGTGTGTGTTTATTTGTTTTTTTTTTTGTGGGGTGTGGAGTGCGTGATTGCATGCGAAGTTCAGGGGGCCCAAGCAAATGCCTGTCCAGGGTCCAATCAGTATTAAAGACGGCCCAGCTAATATGTGCCACCCTTTGACAAATCTAATAAATAAACAGATTGATAAATAGATAGATAGATTCAAGATATAACAAGTCATAATATATCCGGAGCAAACTGAGTTTTATTACATAATCCTACTTCTAGAAGTTCTTTCTCCAACAAATATTACAACGCATTAACATCTGAAGATCAAAAATCTATCTGTTTTAAATCTTAAAGAATAACGTAGCATCTATAAATACATTTGTATGGGTTGAGGACGATTGAAGAAATATTATGCGTGCTGATGTCACAGCTATTTAAATGACTGCCTACACTTCTACCTACAGCTATTCCGGTTAATTCACCACACATTGCTAACCTACTCATCTACTTTCTGTTTGATGATTCACATGCCCTCTGTCATATCCTGACCTCAGCAGTCCATTTAGATATATTGGTTAAGTGTAGTTGTAGATACAATCTGATTAGAGGAATTGATTAAAAATAGCTTTCTTATCATAAAAAGGAGCACAACTCTTAAACTAAGGCTAATTTACAAATATTGACAATCCAGAAAGTATAAATCTCAGAAGAGTTGCAAGGAATACCATAACTGTACAATTATTTAGGGAGGAGAGAAGATCACGTCCATTAAAACTGTTTAAATATCTGCTTGTACTTTTGGTCCAAAAGAAGGAAATCCATCAGTTAAGCTTTTTTCAACTTTTTCTCAAAAATATGAAAAAAAATCCTTCCTTAGCAAAAAGAAAACTAAATTCCTACTTGAGTCAGAAAAGATCATTTTATTAAAATACATCCAGATCATGTTTAAAGGGGAAATGCCACGTCTTTAGTTTTTTAGGGTTATTTACTAAAATTCTGTAAAAATGACCAAATTCTGATGTAATGGTAATAATCATATTTACTAAAGTTAAATGTATTTGGTGTCCAGATTAAAATGAGCACTTTCACACCCGAACCATATTTAAAGTATATGATTGAGAAGATTCACAAAGCACTGGTTCCAATACAATTCCGGACTGAATGCATCTGGCAGGATGCACATTCGCAAATTATCATTCACTTATTTTTATGCAAAAGAACAATAATTTTAAGCTCTATTTGCCCATTGGTATCACTTCCCTTGTGGGGTATTTTAAAAAATACTGTGTTCACATATATGTATATATGAAGGGGGATGGGGGACGTATTTCAGGAAACCAGCCTTGCGGCAGCAGAGAGAGTTGACCAGTTAATCCGGTCCTCTCTATTTAATTAGCTAACTTTTCAATGGACTTATGAAAGTGTCAATAATTCCTTTTCAGCAGGATTGTGATTGCTGAATCTTGAGTGCTTAACATAAGCACAGATTCAAGAGTTGTAAAAGTAGTCTATAAAAATATCAGATGTGTGGGGCGGGGCCTGATAGCCGACCAAAATGGTCGCATAGAACTGGAGCTTCTCAGGAGAAATTACTTTCTATACTGCTAACGGGCCATAAGTGATTCCTAATTGGTCTAAATCCTGCATCTCATCCTGGGGAGCACCCTTACTGACCTCCCGAGCAGTGCAAGCCTGCAACTAATGGCTCCTGCCGGCACTTTACCTACCCACGGCCTGCTGCTATGCATGAGGTGGGGGAGGCGGCCGGTCCCCATCCTTGAAGTGTGGCTAACCGGCTGGCTTAAGGCCCTATATCCCCCTCTGGGCCGGTGTGGTATATGCCGGTCCCCACTGGATTGTTGATGGGCTCACCAGGACGAGCGACACAGCTTGCAGCTGTACTGGACTGGACTGCTGAAGCCCAATCAAGGTGGCTGCACAGTTGGGGCCAACAGCAAAGAGCACCTGCACCCAGCCACCCATACATCCCCTAGAGGCCTTTGACTGGCTCTGTGTGAGCTTCTGGACAAAGCTCTGTACTCGAGGACTGACATACAATCTTGCAACCTGGCATTGCCAAAATGTGTATCCACTTTGAGCCTCCAGAGCTGCCACCTGGCAAAGAAGACCCCGAAGATCGTTATGGCAGGAAACAGCGCTATGTTACTCGGGTGCATGCATTCGCTCTCACATACACAGGAGCTGGATCAACAAGCAAGCACCAATTTTTTAGGAGAAACAGGACCAAATGCATCCAGTAGGATACACAGTAGGATGCATTCTTTAGCAGCCGAGTCAAAGCCTGAAAAAACCTTTATAAAGGCATTCCCACACTTTGAAATGTGAGTCAGAGCACTCTGATTGGTTGGTTTGAAAGCCCCTGTCCAGGACATTAGTGGTGGGAGCACATGGAAAGTTTTAAGGCTCCCTATAGGTAGGTGGGAGTCATATTGAACCCTATAGGCTTTTTTTTTTTTTAAATGTTTTATCGTCTGCTAGTGTCTGGGTTTCAGCCATCAAGCGCCTATTGATCCATCTGAAATCTTGGGGGGAATTCTGGCTCATTGGGACACCTTTGGAACACTTAAACAACTAAACTCTTATGTTATCAGCTGTATCCCATTTTCTGTGTATGCATATTCATTTGGAGTAAGAATTGCAAAATATCGACCTTGTTAAATCTTATGGACAATGTTTTGATCTTGCTGTCCAAATTACTCTTGCTGGCTGTTTTGGCCTCAGATGTGCAATTCTGTAGACCGATTTCAACAATTTCTGGTTTAGTGAAGAAACCTCTCTGACCAGCTTTCTTTTTAGCAATCAGAGGGTAAGCTAACCATTTTAAAAATGTATAAATTGTAAATAGCAGAATGTTTGTCTTTCATTAGAAAAACTACAAAAACAAACAAACAAATGCTGTGAATTATAGTATATAGTATAAAAAAACACTTCAAACATTTTTATACTGAAATTGAACTCAGTAAACATTGTGAGTTACAGTGTGTATCACCGGTTTTGAATGCTTCATTCTGAATCTGGTTAAAATGGCCTTTTACGTTTAGGTAAAATGATAGATAGCTTGTGAAGTAATGTATTTAGCCTTAGTCTATAACATTTCCTTGCAGAGTTGAAAAAAGGAGATATGAAGTATACTGCTATACATCAAATTGTGTCCTCAAATACCTGTCATATTTGATTGAATATTGTGGAAAGATTCCAGTGAGAAATTCTATCATGATTATTAACGTCAGAAAGAAATATGCTGGTTTCTTTTTTCCAATGTACTGGTCAGAAATGCCTACTGGAACATTTTATTCTACTTAAGAATCAATGGACCAAATCTTGATTGATTTGTAAGTCTCTCGGACAGGCATGTAGTGTTGGCGCTGTCTTGCGGATATGCCTAAAAGCTTCCTTACATCATTATATTAAACTACAATAATCATATTAGAGCAAGTTGTCTTTGATATCTTTAGCCAAAAAATATTATATTACAATATATGATAAATTAGCCTCTAAGATGATTCAGATTTGGAATCATAAGTTCCAGCATTAATAAGATTATATATCTTTAAAACAATACCTTGTTCTTGGTAAGCTCGAGATAGAAGGTTGTAAAATATTGTATACTCTACAGCGTAGACAGATTGTTTTACTAATATATTGGGTTACATTTATGTATTCGTATTATATCAATAGTTTCAGCAATTGTACTATTTGATTTTATTTTCTGGCATATGGCATTTGACTAGACAATGTACAATAATTACTGTTAATGGCAATGCTCTGTTTATATATAGTAGTAGGTCGAATATTATATCATCATATCTGATTGTTTAACTATTGCCTTAAAGGAACACTATAGGGTTTGGAATACAAACATGTATTTCTAAAGCTATAGTGTTCCTCTACCTATGTAAGTGTCTACTGTGTAGGTGTACATGCGGAATGGCAATGTTTTAAGTTGCAGGTTTAAACAGACAGGGGCATGGTACCCTGAGCGCTTCATTGTGATGAAGTGGTCTAGGTACCCATAGAGTTTCTTTAAAGTGTTTAAATATGATTGCAAATTATAACAGTGTTCTTCGCATAGTCTATCATAAGGGACTTAAGGTCTATTGTTAAGGAAGTGTGTAAAACAGAGGAGCCCTAAAGGTATATCCCCAGATGTTGTAGAACTACAACTCCCATGATGCTTTGCATGCCTTTAGAATGACAAAGCATCATGGAAGCTGTAGTTTTAAAACGTATGGGGTTCTACCTTTTGGACACCCCTGGCGTAAAACATGAAACAGAAATGGCACATTGTCGCTACCCAGGGCTAAATTCTGTTAGGACCGGCCGCTGCAGGGCCGGCCCTTTAAATGCTGCAGCCACCTGAGCGCTCTGTTAAGAGCCTCAGGCGGCTGCTCCTGCTCCTCCCTTGCCCTCCCCTGTAGCGTGGCCGAGCTGCTCTGCTGTCCGGGGTGCCCGGCCGGACTGATAGGAAGGAGTGTGCACTTCCTGTCAGTCTGACCGGTTACAGGAAACAGAAACTCCTGTTCCGTGCGGAGTTTCTGTTTCCTGTAACCGGTTGGGCTGACAGGAAGTGCACACTCCTTCCTATCAGTCCGGCCGGGCACCGCGGACTGCAGAGCAGCTCGGCCACGCTACAGGGGAGGGCAAGGGAGAAGAGGTGAAGGTGGGGGGAGGAGAAGTGAAGGGGGGAAGGAGAGGTGAAGGGGAGGAGAGGTGAAGGGGGAAGGAGAGGTGAAGGGGGGAAGGAGAGGTGAAGGGGGGTAGGAGAGGTGAAGAGGGGAGGAGAGGTGAAGAGGGGAGGAGAGGTGAAGGAGGGGAGGAGAGGTGAAGGGGGGAGGAGAGGTGAAGGGAGGGGAGGAGAGGT
>OW240916.1:250813135-250858135 GCA_933207985.1 Pelobates cultripes
TCCATGTTTGCAAGCTAGTTACTGACTATGCATTTATGTTTTGAAAGAATCTTGGATAAAGGAATACAATATTTTTTTTTATCTATGATTGATTAATACATTTTATTGACAAGTGCCACAATCTATTAAAAGTGCAAACTGATTTACTTTGAATTGTGCTCAATATGCATTGATTTTGAAGCTGATTTGAGCACTGCTGAATATATAATTGAAATTGCACATGTTTGTTCATTAGGTTGTTGGCACTCATTGAAGGTAATTCTCTTGGTGGATGGGGATGGGGAATAGAAAGATAAACATTATTTGGAAATAGTTACAGAGAATTGCAGGTGAATCACTCAAATCTACAGTAGTAGGCTATATAATAATAATATATATTTAAAGCGTTCTATGGCAAAAATAGATTAAAAAAAACATGGGCAAAAATACTTCAAACTCAGGAAACAATGAAGGGACACCGAACTAAAAAATTAATTAAAAAGCACTATTTAGTTGATATGCTGGCATCTAATTATGCATCTTTTCATTGGAGGTACATCTAAAGACAGCTAACAAAAAATGCTGATCTCTTGTGTGCAGCCTTTGCAAGCTTTCTTCCCCAACCCTGACATTCTGTGGCTAGACAATATGTGATTATCTTTGATTGGGAAGCCACAAGTCTTTGCAAGGCAGATGCTCTGTTCAACTTGGGCGACTCTTGGATTTAGCTCCACTGAGCTAGAGAACCAGGAAGTACATGACCGGATGTCTGATTGACAGCCAGGGGATGTAACAAGGTTAATTTATATAAGCGCCAATTTCTATTGAAATTCACACTTGTAAAATTAAAGGGATTTAGGTGTTAAGAGAGTTAAATTCATATATTCTGAAAATGAAATGAATCTCAACAGATTGAAAAGACACCAAAGGTGTAGATAGCATGGGGAAAAAAAATAATAATCAAAGGACTGCTGCAATGAAAGGCAAATAAATAGGACTATTTCGTTCAAAATTGGAAAATTGTAATAAAGTGATTTGTATTATTGAATATGTACTATCTGCGGATATGTAATAATGAATATACACGTACTACCTACTGATATGTAATTATTATTATATACATACTCCCCGTTAATATATAATAAAAAATATGAACATTCTATCTGCTGATATGTAATAATGAATATATATATACTACCTGCCTATGTTCCTGCATTGCCTATAAGGAGGCATGAGTATTTGTAGGTGCCATTGCTACCTAAATAAATTCACCCTATGTACCAATAGCATTATTATCATTATAAAGTCTTGGTAATTTTGTTCAAATCTTTAAAATCAATATTAGGCAATTTATCTACATAAAAAGCTCTACATTTGAGACCTTGGTGCAATTGCAAAGCTATGACAATAGATAGTGCAAAAAATGAGGCATAGAGAATTATATTGAAAAAAATAAAATAAATAATAAAGGTTTTATTTAAATCTATTTATATAAAGAACATATAATGTACATATAAATGTCACACTGACACACAACACAAACACTCTACCAGAGAAGGCTTATCAATAAATTGCAATCTTTAAGTTTGGATTCCAATATTGTTGAATGGGTAAGGCAGTGGCTGAGTGACAGGCAACAGAGGATTGTAGTCAATGGAGTATATTCGAAGCTTGGGCTTGTCACCAGTGGGGTACCTCAGGGATCTGTACTTGGACCCATTCTCTTTAATATTTTTATTAGTGATATTGCAGAAGGTCTTGATGGTTAGGTATGTCTTTTTGCTGATGATACTAAGATATGTAACAGGGTTGATGCTCCAGGAGGGATAATCCAAATGGCAAATGATTTAGGTAAACTAGAAAAATGGTCAGAGTTGTGGCAACTGACGTTTAATGTGGATAAGTGCAGGATAATGCATCTTGGATGTAAAAACCCAAGGGCAGAGTACAGAATATTTGTTAGAGTCCTAACCTCAACATCTGAGGAAAGGGATTTAGGGGTGATTATTTCCAATGACTTAAAAGTAGGCAGACAATGTAATAGAGCAGCAGGAAATGCTAGCAGAATGCTTGGTTGTATAGGGAGAGGTATTAGCAGTAGAAAGAGGGAAGTGTCCATGCCATTGTACAGAACACTGGTGAGACCTCACTTGGAGTATTGTACGCAGTACTGGAGACCATATCTCCAGAAAGATATTGATACTTTAGAGAGAGTTCAGAGAAGGGCTACTAAACTGGTTCATGGATTGCAGGATAAAACTTACCAAGAAAGGTTAAAGGATCTTAACATGTATAGCTTGGAGGAAAGACGAGACGGGGGGATATGATAGAAACATTTAAATATATAAAGGGAATCAACACAGTAAAGGAGGAGACTATATTTAAAAGAAGAAAAACTACCACAACAAGAGGACATAGTCTTAAATTAGAGAGGCAAGGTTTAAAAATAATATCAGGAAGTATTACTTTACTGAGAGGGTAGTGGATGCATGGAATAGCCTTCCAGGTGAAGTGGTACAGGTTAACACAATGAAGGAGTTTAAGCATGCGCGGGATAGGCATAATATCCTAACTATAAGATAAGGCCAGGGACTAATGAAAGTATTTAGAAATTGGGCAGACTAGATGGGCCGAATGGTTCTTATGTGCCATCACATGTTTCTATGAGAAAAGTAGAGCGGTGAGAGAATGTGAGAAATAATTATGTATTTATTTTTTTAAATAACAAGCAGCATGTATGGTAAATTATCACCTGTTAACATGTGATCGTATCTGCGATTACACAACATTTTCTATATTCAATGAACTTTGTTTAAAATTATGAGGAATTATAAGGAATACTAAACATGTCCTTTGGCACGTTTTGTTTTTCTTGTCTCTAGGTAAATATAGCAGTTTCTGAACCTTTGTGGGTATTTATATATACACAACTGATTTATGGATTTCACTAAAGATTGACAAACAGTTCTGCTCCCACTTTGCTCGAGTCACGGAATTTGCATTAACTCTAGAATGTTTTATGGCTGGAACAAGATATTATTCAGACCACATCATTTGCATATATTATTTTCGTCTCTTTGGTGCATTGTATTTTAAATCACAGAAAGAAATCCCAACACATTCTGAATCCAAAATACAGAAGCAAACATTTAATTCCCTTCACTAGGAGCTGGATAACGAATATACGCCTGTGCTTCTTTCGTTTCCATCTGACTCCTTTATATATCAGGCAGAATTGCACACCTCTAAGAAGATCCATGTTTGATTGGACACGTGGACATGTTTCTTCCTGGATTTGTGTATTGAAAAGTTATTTTCTCTTGCGCCATGAATAAATCGTCCGCACACACAATTTCTCCTTTGGTTTAATGAATTTGAACCATTTTGAGTCAATTTGAACAGCTGAAATTTTGAAACCAGATGATCTAGTTCAATAAATGTCATGCATTTGTCATATACTCCCTGGTTTTATATTACCATCAACATGTGAGTCTGGGGAACAGAACTTTGCTGCACACCCCTTTATTGTGCTTGTTACTGGCAGTTACTGAGATCGTGTGAAGCTTTAGCAGCATGCTGTTCACAAGTAGAGAGGAAGGGACATAACATAGCAAGGTCATGACATACCCTAACATCTCTGCTAGTGTAAGGACCGTTAAGATTTCCTTTGTGCTCAAGCCCAAGCTGTTACTAGAATCAAACAACACCCCTGTAGAAAAAAGTGTGAAGCAAGAGTTGTACCCTTTTTTGTCCCCTGCTGTTAGTTTTGTGGACCAACCAGTTCAGGATTTCCAGATTACCATACTTAGGTGGATTTAATTAATTATATTTGGTCATGATTGCTTGAAAGTGCTATCCAGCTGTATGTCAAATTTGCATATACACATAATAACATTCGATTTTATATATTTCACTTTTCATTAATGCAATTTCTAATTTTGTTCACATAGGGATGGTAAATGGCCGCTCCATGGTTACTTTTTTTTACACCACAGAGAGTATGAACAGGCCAGCAGAACTGAACTGGAAACACAAATTAGAGATTTTTTTCCAATTTGGCCATGTAACGAATCCCCAATACTCCGACTGAGTATATTCTTTGTAAGTCTCCCAAGTCCCAAGTGATGCAGTAATTATAGATCCCAGTTCCCCAAACATCAGCCTAGACAAGATGAAGTTTAAAACAAATCTGATTAATCCAGGCTCAATGGCCTGCTTTTATACAATACAGAGACACAGTAAACATGCCCATGACAGTCCCATAAACACACCCACAAAATGTCTCCAAAATGTCATGTCACCATGACTAAGCATAAAATGACAAATTATAGAAAACACACAAAAATACATATTTTGCACAGAGGAACCCCTATAGTTTATACATTCCCGGATATTCTGGATCTGAGCGCCCAACATATCCGAAAAGCACTCAGATCCCACGAACACAGCTGGAATGCCACTGGGGTAAAGTTCTGGCCACACACATAGTCCTATGCCCAAAACAGTTCCTAATATATACCACCCCTTGGTAGGTGCAATTGTAACAATATAATCAATGTAATGCACTTCACCTGTCAGTGGTTTTAATGCTATGGCTGATCAAGTAAACTTAAAGCACAACTTGGAAGATAATTGGCAAGTAGCCCTCATAAATATGTTAATTTGACAACCCTAAAGCCTTCAAAAATATTTTAAGTATTTTTTTAAATTCGATCTTTATCTTATAAACAAAAATGGATATGAAATAAAAATGTAAATGACTAAATATAAGACAAAAAATACAAAGTGAGGCATTTAGTAGAAATATACCAAGTTATTTGCAATAAAAATAACATCTTTAAATGAATACTTAAACAATAAGAAAATAAATGCCTGCTCAGAAGCAGAATCTGACATCTATAGTTAGGCTCATGTGAGACGTAATGACCCATCAAAAAAACAAGACAAAAAAGTTTATGTTTTTCTCCCCAAAATATATTGCTTAAAGCAAAGAAATGTTGCTGTTAAAGACTATGTTTAAGGCATGGCTGGTTGTCGTGTTCCATTATTACGGAATTTACGGATTGTAAGAAACTTATTCCACATGAACAGTATTACAGAATTTATTCTGCCTAACTTTTGAATACCATTTCATATACAATATAAATCAACCTTCAAAATATTTTGTTCGGTATTACCATTTTCTATTATTATTTATTATTATTATTGGCATTTACATAGTGCCAACATTTTCTGCAGTGCTTTACTACATTGTAAAAGGGGACCATTTAACAATAATTGAGGCAATCACAAATTGGTACAGTAACAATGGGTTGATAATGATCCCGCTCAAAAGAACTTACAATCTTGAGATAAATCATATCTTATATAAGAAGCCTGCTTGGCACGCCAGATACATTTCTGAGAATTGTATATACTAAACAATCATTTCTAGTGAATTGGTGAGATTTTTACAAGGGAATATAAACATTTTATCTAAAATAGTCAATTAGGATTTTTTGCAATCTAAATATTGCAATTCCTTTGCTAATTTGTTGCAATGCAGTGTCTATAGAGCCCAGGTTCAAATTGTCATTGAAATTTTGTTTAAACTCCTACTCCTACTCTGTTTCATGTTATCTATAGCATTAGGCTCTGATGAACATGTGTTACATTTGAGAGCATTTTACTTTCATTTACTTTGCAAAATTAAATCTAGTCCATAAAGTTGCATCACTCTTATTTATACTCCGTGAAATGTTACCAGCCTGTAGAGGAAAAAAATTAACCCACCAGAGCCACTAGCTACTCATTGAATGTCTGCAAGTGTGCTTAAAATGACAGCTGCCCTCTCCTTACAAACAGTAAAGTTAGTTTCAATGGATGATACTATTCCTACAGTCAGGGAGGAAGGAGTGATTGAAACTACAATCTCACTATTAACATTCATTTCAGATTCCAATGGTAAATAGAGATTAATATAGCACTTTAAAGGACCACTATAGGCACCCAGACCACTTCAGCTTAATGAAGTGGTCTGGGTGCCAGGTGCATCTAGGATTAACCCTTTCTTCTATAAACATAGCAGTTTCAGAGAAACTGCTATGTTTACAAATGGGTTAATCCAGCCTTTAGTGGCTGTCTCATTGACAGCCGCTAGAGGCGCGTCCGCGCTTCTCACTGTGATTTTCATAGCAGTTGACATGTGGAATAATTAACTTAATTGCATTCTATAAAAAAGCTAGTGCAAGTATATATCGCGGTGATCCATCAGATGTGATCTACTTGGATTTTGCTAAGGCATTTAAAACAGTTCCACACAAAAGGATACTAGTTAAACTGAAATCAGTTGAGTTAGACAAAGTATTGTGTTCTTGGATAGATCACTGGCTTAAAGGGAATCTATAGTTTTAGGAATACAAAGCTGTATTCCTAACACTTTAGTGCCCTCTGCTCCCCTCCTCTCTCATGCCCACCTCCGGCACATAAAGGGTTTAAAAAAAAAAAACTTTATTCACTCACCCAATTCACGATATCGGGACCGCCTTCTCTGACTTCATCTGATGGGAGGACCTAATGCACATAAGCGACGAGCATCGCAAGCGCACTAGGACTTCCCCATAAGAAAGTACTGAATCAGTGCTGTAATATGGGGCTTTCAAATGTTTTCATATACAGCATTTAACAGGTCATTTAACAGGGTCTGATTCACAGCCAATAGAGGCAGTCATAGCCCTGCAATTGAAACATTGCAGTTTTTTTTTTTTTTTTTTTAAATTATAGATCACAATCTAGGCAAAAGTATGCAATGCCGGTCTGCCTTTGCAAAAGCTAGTAAGGTGCTTTCATGTATGAAGAGGGGTTTTGATTCATGTGATTAAAATATAATTTTTCCTCTTTACAAATCAATGGTAAGACACCACCTTGAATATGTGTTGCAATCTTAGGCACCAGTTTAAAGAAGGATATTGCAGAAGTTCAGTGGCATGCTACGAAACTAGTAAGGGTAATGGAACATTTTGTCAGGAACTGCTCTGCTCTGCTCTGCTCTGATGTCTGACCATGGCTTCTGGTATCTAGTACTCTTTTTACAATTCTTGTTTTTCTTGGTTTTTCTGGTTTTCTATTCTGTGTCTGGTTTTCTTTATGCTGTGTTTTCTGGGTTCATTCCTTTATTCCATTCCTGGAATTCCCAGTCTCCTGGATTCCTTTATGTTTGTTTTATGTTGCCACTCCCTTTCATTTTTCATTATTCCTTTTGTTTCAGTTGGTTCCTGCAGGCAGTTGTTTCATGTCCTCTGCCCTTCCTTTGCAGGTAAGTGCTGTGTGTGTTTTATTATTGTTTATTTAGTCATGCATATCTAGGCAGTTAGGACCACCATTCTTGGAGTACTTTGGTGCAGTGGTGGGCTGCATACATATTGGCCATTTATGTATGTCTAAATCTCCAATGTTTTACATAAATAGTACTTAGTTTTGTCTCCTCTTGTTTTGCCTTATATCTCTTGTCTTGTTTTATTTTGTATTCCCAGTCCATATACAGTCCTGTCCTGTCCTGCCCTGCCCATGTTCTGTTAATGTTTATTGTGTACATATTCTGGGTCCTGCTTTCTATCCTACTCTGGTTCTGGGTTCTTCTAGTTTTGTCTTGTTTGGTGCCTATTCTAGTCTTACCTTGTTTCAAGTACTGGATACATCTCAGCATATCATCTGCTCCTCGCATCCATATAAGCTGCAACTGGGTTCTGGTTTGTGGCCGCACAAATGCTGGTGCTCAACACCAGGGGGCGTGTGGCTACCCTGCACCAGGCCCTTCTTATCCACTTCCACGCTGAAGACTCCGCTCATCTTCTACGTCAGGCACAGGGGTCCCGGTCTTCAGACTGCCACCCTGACACATTTGTTATGAGAAAAGGCTAGAAAAACTGGAATTTATTAAGACACGGAGGCTCCTATTATGCTGCACTCTTTCTTTATTTCCCTCAGCAGCAAAGAAAAATAACATTAAATCGGTATAAAAGAAACCGGTAAATAACATGAGAGGTATATCTTCCTAGCAACAGGAACAGCCAATCAGCATCCTCTTCATAGCATAATAGGCGGTGTCCAGTATACTACTACCTCTTTCTTTGCTGCTCCCTCAGTTATGTGACACTGGGTCCCACGGTTCTTAACTGTGGGATCTTTTACTTTATACATTACTGTCAGGACTTACCTGAAGGAAGGTATTCGCCCAGTGATAAATTTGAGACAGTGGTTATGAGGCATATCAGCACTTCCAAGATGGAAGGAGGGCGTTGCTTAAGGGATCTTCTTCAACCAGCAGATTGGATGGCCAAATTGGATCTGCAGTGAAAGACTGCATTTAACATCCTGCAGTGAAACACCTACCACCTTCAGGTACTGACTGAAGCTTGGAAGATACTCCACCCCATATATTCCTGGATTGCTAACGTATTCTCAGGTGTTACTATAGATTTGTTACCATTTATACCACTGTATACCATTTTCCACTGTAATTTTTCTGTGCATGCCGTTTGTACTATGGTCATTTAATGTTTCTGACCAATATTCCATGTAGACAGTTATTAATATTTTGGGCGATAGAATTTGGTTGCTAAACTTTTCAATAGTATAGAACACATGGCTACCCTAACCCCCCTCCCTTTTCCCCTCTCTCCCTCTCCCTTTCTCCTCCCCAGTTGTAAATACCTTCATATGACTGTTCCATCTCATTCTCTGTTATTCAGGCTTCACATCACTCTGAACTCAGTAAAAGACTGCATTTTTTCTCCCCACTTCCCACCTACCCTCCCCTCCTCCTGCCCACCCAGGCTCCCCCTAAATATATAGCATGCCTCTCCAGCTGTTTGAGATTCTCACTCAATTACCTCTTCATTCCCTTTATATCTTACCAATTGCTGCTTCTCTGTAAAATCTTCCAGCCATGACATCCAAACTACCCCTGCTACCTCTTGTCAATAATCCCCCTGGTATCCTTTAGATTGTAAGCTCACGGGCCATCTAGCCAAGCACTTTGTATAAAAGAGCTCCAATGGCTAGATATCAGCTTACGGACAGGGCTCTCTCTACCTCTTGTATTTGTCTGTGTATATTGTATGTTTCTCCACTAATTGTACAGCGCTGCGGAATCTGTTGGCGCTTTATAAATAGCAGTAGTAAATAAATATCTCACAGTGCCTATCGCAGTCCAACATCAAGATTCCATCAAGATCGAGAACTTCCTGCAGTTTACATGGTAGGGCAGGAAATGGAGGTTCAGGTGGCTCCTTTTCGGACTGTCTTTGGCTCCATGGTGCTTCACCAAGCGCATGAAACCTATGGTCGCCCTGCTACGGAGTCGGGGAGTATGTCTTATAATGTATTTAGACTGCATTTTCATTCTGGCTCAGTCTATTCAATTAATCCAGACATACCTTTCATGGACTTTGACTCTGTTAGAGAACCTAGGATTCCTGATCAATTGGGAGAAATCCATTATCGTTCCCACGCAACAAATCAACTTTCTGGGTTATATTGGATTATTGTACATTCTACCCTTCAAACTCTATAATTTCTGGTGGCAAAATCAGCCAATATCAAGAAGGATATAGGCGAACACTAGCAACCTCTCAACTCTCTCTCAAACAACTGTTGAGAATGTTAGGCCTTCTAGCGGCATTTATACAGGCCATTTTTCCAGGTCTTCTTGGCTATCGAGTCCTACAAAAGATTAAAAACTTAATCTCAAGGGCAGTGCATCGTAAAAAGATATTGTAACTCTGGACTCAGAAGCGAAGGATGAACTCCATTGATGGCTTCTTCACATGGAAGCTTGGAATGAACGCACCATATTCTGTACAGCTCCAGATTTGATAATCAAATCTGATGCAAGTTTGCATGGTTGGGGCGCTCAATGTGGAAATATTTCCACCAAGGGCAGATGATCGGACCAGGAATCGACACTTCACATGAATTGTTTGGAACTTCTGGCCCGTTCCTTTGCAGTCCGCAGTTTCTCCCCAACTGAAGCCCAATGGACATCTGGAACCCATGGGGTCTATTGGAAATAGATCTTTTCGCTTCTTGTTTGAATGACTAGATCTGACAGCACTGGCTACGAATTTTTCTCAGATTGGTCTTCTTCAAGGAATTACGATTTTCCGCCCTTTGCACTGATTCCCTGTTGCCTTTGCATCTACGTCGCCAATCCGGCAACTGGTAATCGTGGTGTGGTAAATTACCAAACAACTTATTTAAACTTAGAAGCCACACAATTTAACACTTAAGAAAACAATTAAAATAGATTAAATTTCATTCTAGTTAGTTGCAACAAGAGAGAGACAATACAGCACATGGGCAATTAAAAATGGCCAAAACATCAAAGGTTCCAGTGCAGTGAAACTATTCAATTTTCCCCTTTTATCACCAATACTTTAAAACTGTACAGAAACAAAGGTAAACCTATAAATGCTACAGTTTGCAACAAAATATGTTCTGTCAGTCACAATACACAAATTGAAAACAGTCAACAAAACACATATGTATATTTGTTTCAACAAAATGAATCCTATGCTATAAAGTATCTTGCTCTTACATCATGTATCAATATGGTAGTTATTGCACCTCACAAACATTTGTTGTGAGGTGTCTAAAACTGATGGTCGCCAAAATGTGGTAAATTACCAAACTCTATAAATTATTATGTACGCATACACATATAAATTATGGTCCGTCAACTTTAACAAATATTTATTCAGAGACAAAAGAACAACATACAAATAATGACACACAATCTAACTAACTTAACACCAGCAACAACAATCTAACCAACAATAACAACTAAATCTTATAAAATCACCAGATCCCACTCACAGTTCAATATTATAAAAATTAACCCATATCTGCTAAAAGATCTGCTCAGCAGCACAGCCAAGAAGGAACCGGAAGGAATCTGGGTAGGGGGAAGTGGTTATCTCTTTCCTGACTTGTAAAGGTATTGAATTACCCAATTACCATATCAAATGGTAAAGCTTCTCCCACTGTAAGAAAGGCATACATGAGCTTGGTCACATGACCCCTGGTCACCATATTAGTTTGATGACAGAATGTCACCACATTCCCTCACTTTTTTTTCTCTTATGTTGAGCACATTTAAAAGTGTGAGAATATAGTCAAACAGGGGTTGCATCACCCCACATTCCCCCAATTTCTATTGTTTTCAGTTGTTCTGTTTTTAAATTAACCACTGCCCTAGTGGGTTGGTAAGAACCCTGGTAGTTGTTCATTAATATTATATGGTAATGTGTTCATGTGAAGTAGTAAAATCTAGACACAATCAACCCCATACAGTAATTATCACTAGTTTATGACACAATATGATGTTTAGTTTCACTGGGACTGGAATCTGAAGACTGTGACTGATCTGTGTGCTTGATAGCTGTGATTTTAGAATGAACTCTCCTTGAATATTGTCTTTGCCAATCCATTACAAAGCTTGAGGTTTGTAGGTTTAATGACACATGCAAGTTCATGAGTGTAGGGTAAACTCATTCTGTGACCACCTTGAAATGACACAAATTCCTGCTTCTTGCTGTGTTACTTAACCCTCATTCTGGGCTGTGTCAATAGTTTGACTTGGTAATCTCAGCACTTCTACACTTGTATAGTATCCATTTTCAGGATAATAGCTTGATGTGTAATCCCAGCACCTCTTCATCTGAATAGTAATCATTTTCAGGATAATAGTTTGTTTTGGAAATCCCAGCACTTCTTCATCTGTATAGTAAACTGAGACAGGACATGTCAGTTACCTTCGCCTCTCTGGGCCTTCCAATTAAAATGTTCTTTGAATCAAACACAGATAATGAAATATGTACAACAGTAATCAGTGTATTGTCTTGTGTCAAAGGCTTAACTAGTTTTGTCTAATAAAATCTATTTGGTTGTGGTGTCTTAAGGCTATGTTTACATTTTAGAGGTAGGTAAAAGACCCACAAATGTCTCCTGAAATTTTGATTAATTTAGACATTTACTCCCCACCTGATGGAGAGTTGAACACAAAACCATATTAGTTATTTTACAATTTACTGATGAATGCATGCAATAAGCACAAAATGTACACAGTTTTAACCGAAAATTATTATACATGAATGTGAGTGGGAAAGATGTAAGGGTGAAAAATGTATTTGCAATTGAACATAGGTGCAAATTCTTATACCCATAACTATTTAACCCCCTGCAGATAGCCAAATAGAACAAATAGCATACATTGTCCCTTTATTATTTATGCCATCTTCACTCAAGGCAATCTAATTTCCCTATATTCTTAATGACAAAAAACAAAACAAAAAAACAAAGCATCAAAGATGGAGAGAGAAGAAAAAAAAGTAGATTGAATGCTACCATTACACAGTTTGGCAGCATGCAATCTATAGAAAACTGTCTGTTGCTATTCAAAAATCAACTTGAGGCTATATTTGTTGGTAATCAAATAAAAAAAATGTTTTTAATGTTTTTACTGTTGTAAACCAACAGAAAGTTATACTATCACATCTCTCCAGTGTGATCAAATATAAGCCTCACATTGGGAACAATTCACTTAATCTATGAATTTATAATTATTAATCCAGCATCAAAAAAATAAATAAAACATAGCTGGCAGTGCAGGTGTGCTAAACTAACAAAAACAAAAAAAAAATTGGAATTTGGTCCACCTGACTATAATTAATGAATTTAGAGGCTTATCCTTAATATGAAAAAAATATATATGTAACAATACATACTAAGGTCCTCTTTAAACTGGAGTGTTACGAGATAATGGTGAGACAGATAAAATATAGAAACAAAAGAAAAACAAACATACATACAGATGTAGAGGACAACAAAAAATTATGGGAGTTATTAATTGCTGGGGACCCCCAATTGATCAGTATTTCCCTCCCTCATCTGTTCCCTAAGCGCTTTCACGTCTGCCTCCAATCTCTCAGTCTGTCTCTTTAGGTCCCAGTAGTCTCTATTCCCTTCTTTATTCCTCCAATTATCCCAATTCCGTCTATTGGTCTGATGCTCATCCCATTTATGGTTCCTTCTCCAATTATTCTCCCAATAACTGTTCCTGTTGTTTCTCTGTTTTTCTTACCAACTGTGATTTTCCCAGTTATTATCTCTCCTTTTTAGCCTCTCCCAGGTATTATTATTATTATTCCAATTATTATTGATTACCTTAGGTTCCTCCCATCTATTTTCCCAATTATCTCTGTGACGAGACCAATCTCGCCACATTGCATTGGAGAAGCCTGGTTGCTCGCCTGCTGCCTCTGGACTATGGCCCCCTTTTAAAAGACTTTATTTTGCCTGCAGAAAAGCTGTATTCGTGCTTTTCTGCCGGTTGTTCAGTAGATTCAATCTACCGAACAACCGCACGAATGAATAGACCACCTGGGAGCTGGAGTGTGCCGGCAATTAACCTCCCTGAAGCTGCGGTTAACCGCAGCTTAATTGACGAATGCTGGGTGGCCGCCATTCGTATCCCGAACACGAGGTCGCGGCCATTTTAAACATACGAATGCACAGCGGTGTTCGCCCCTATTTTCATGGAACTAAAATCGGACACAGTTTTGCGCGAACACCGCTGAAGCCGCTGACCTCCCTTCTTGTTCGGTGGAAGTGCACGAACGGCCCGGTGTTCGGTAGTTTTGTTTGAATGTGTTATACCCCAGATAGGAATCCCATGGAGCCCATTCGTATGAAACTGACTGTAAAGACTTTGGCTCCATGGCGATTAAACTGTATTCGTGTGGTCTGAGCGCCATTCGCTTAATAATGTGCGCTCAGACCTGAGCTATCTGGGGATATGTTACATGTCTGTGTTTTATGTAATAAATGTTACTTTATGTATTTTAAAGTATAATACTGGTTTTGTGTCCCCACGTGTGTAATGGAGTTTTGCCTTTGTCCTGGGAGATAATTGAATTACTTCTCCAGGGCAGAGGGGAGGAAGCCAGGATGCATTGTGGGGATGTTTTACTTCTGTATGTCTGTAATTGGTACATGTCTGTCTTTTGTTACAGTCTTCCATCTGGTCCCCTAGGGGAGTGTCCACCAGGTGGGAGACCTGCATAAATACTGGGCAGGTAGCCCTCATTAAACAGACCACTGCTTGACCCTCAACACGGAGCTCTGTCTCGTCTTTGGGGGGATTTACTGTATGCTGCTAAGGACTGATTGCCAGGAGTGTAAGCCGCTTGGGTGCTTTTCCTGTTCGTCTGCTAGCAGCTATTCGTGAGGTTCCAGTTCGGGAGTTTGGAGTGCTACTTTATTCCCTTGTATGCAGTTCGGGAGTTTGGTGCATTCACTTGTATTCAATTCGTGAGTTTTGGGTGATTCTACAGTAGCTGTGCCTGTCTCTGAAAGGGGATTATCGTCTAAGCATTTTTTAGCCCTTTTGTGCAAAATGGTCCGTTACAATCTCCCATTACATTGCTTTCTTTAGCACTGTCCCTATTCCTATGGTCCCTTTGTGGATCTCTCCATCTTTTGTCAAAGTCCTGTTTTGGTCTCCAGTTCTCATTATCCCTCTTGTTCTGGGGTACATCCCACCTCTGGCTTCTCCATTTACCATCTATATCTCTACCAGAGTCGACCTTGAATGTTCTTAGGGCTGAAACAGAGAAGGCCTGTTCTGAGGAAGGATCCTTAATCCACCAATTTTATAACATGACAGTAGGCTTCGTATTTGCATTAACTTTCTTTACTAGCTCCATAGCAGCAAAGAAAAAAAAAACCATTAAAGAAAGAACCAATCAGAGTAAAACAGAGGATATATAAGTCCCAGCGTAGCCAACCATTTCCTCTTTCTTTGCTGCTCCATCACAAGTAAGGTCAGAGTACTGATTTCTTTAAGATTCCTGTCAGGTTTCTTTAAGGTGTTATTGACTGTATGTTTTGCTTTAATTGTACTTTGTCTTTTCTTACTGTTTTATTTGCTGGTATGCTTTAGTGTATTGGGGGCCAGGGGGGACCTGAATGGGACTACCCTCTCCTGTCAGGGGAGCTGTGCTCTCTAATTGGGACAATCTCTTCCAGCGCTCTCTTCTCCCTGCTCGACGGAATTTTTGTCCGACTACCTCCCACCCCCCACCTCCCCCTCCCTTCCTTTTCCCTTCTTCCACCGGGTGGCTACGCTTGCCACCTTTTTTCTCTGCCGTTTCGCTCTGCTCGCGCTCTAGTAGCGCGAACAGGCTCGACCCTCGTTTCAGAGGGCACCGGGCATTCGCGGCCCGACCCGTTCGCGCCGTCGGCTTCAAAGGCGCGAACGGGCGGACTGGAACTGCTCGCGCCCCCCAAGCCGGTCGCGGGGTTTTGCCGCGAACGAGTAAATTTGCGCGAACGGACAGTTTTCCCGAATTACTAAAAAGGGAATTCAGTCCGTTCGCGGCTTTGTTACACACATAGTGTTCGGCGGTTTCAGCCAGGCGAACGGCCGTTCGCGGCTAAACTGCTAAACGCTTAAAGGGCTCCATTTTTGCGGGCTTTGTGCCCGATAGTCTCGTGAGACCCGTGCGGCCATTTTGTGGGTAATCGGTTTCGTGGAGTACAACACCTATCAAGAGAAGGCTCTAGCTCTAACAAGCTCATTATTAATACTGCTGAGGTGGAATTCGTTTGGGAACTTCACAGGTTGGTGTCATTGCCCCTGGGGAGTGGGACTGCCAGTAGGGTTTAGCCCAATATCCTGGCTAGGGGTGAGCCCCCATTGAGTGCTGCATAGCGGGAACTGTTAAAGCAGTTCCCTGTGAACCTGGGTGAGCCCCAGCGACTAGGAGTCCAGTACCACGCCACTGAGCGTTATTTAACCTGAGTCCCTCCCGCTATACCTGTGCCTGTTAGTGCCCACACCATGGAGGACACAATTAATACCAGTGACCTTCAAGCAATGATCAACGCGGCGGTAGCTGCGTCTTTGGAGAAGGCGTTAGCAAAAGCGGCTCCTGCCCCCGCTGAATCTAACGCGCTGTCTAACAAGCCACACCAGGCTCACGAAGACTCAGATGAGTCGGATGACTCCACTAGAGAAAAGAAGCGCCCGGCGAAGCGCCACTGGAAGGGCGAAGGTTCCAAGAGAGCCGCCTTCAAAGGCAAGGCCCCTATGAAGCGCAATAAACGCACTAATCAGATACCTCCCGTGTACGCTGGGGAGGCCTCCTCGGATGAGGAGCATGACGTGCCCCACTCTCTCTCCATTCTGGATGAGTGGCAGGCTGAAACCTCCGACTCTGACGAGGGCGGTTGGGGTCCCAACGCCTATGTCACCGAGACATTTCTGGGTGAGCCCCAGCAAAAAGGAGATGCGGAACCCCCCGCCACGGCCACGCAGGAGCAGGAAATATTCCTGGACTCCACGGGCCAGAGAATGTTTGATCCTAGGAAGATTCGCCACCCCCGCTCGGGTGAGTGGGCCCCACCTGATCATCTCATCCGCTTCATGCATTTTTGGATCAGAAAACCTTTGGAAAAACATATCCGTAAGAGGATGCGGGCAGAGTGTCCGAGACCTACCCTGCCAGATAAAGTGGCCTATACGCCGGAATTTGATCAGCTTATGCTGACCTTTATGGAACAAGGGGGCCGCGACCCACGGAGGGGGATTGAGAAGAGTTTTAAAGGAGCTCAGGATAAACTCCTAGACACAATGGGCCCTTTGGCCCGAGTTATGTACCTGGCGGACGAAGCATACGCCAGAGCGGACTCCTTCACGGCAGACATGGTACGAGAATGGCACATGATATCCGAGAGTGGGCCCAGAGGGGCTTTTGTTTCCTTGGTAATACAAATGCGGCCCTCTCTACGGAGCGGCGCCGGGCAGCACTTTTTCGTATCGACCCCAAATTAGTTGACCTCGGGGTCAAAGAATTGGGCCCACAGGCACAGGGCAAGCTCTTTGGTGAAGCTTTTATGAAGGAACTGAATAAGCACGTAAACGTCTTTACCTCCTTGAATAGGGCCCGCACGTCCATGCATAAGGTCTTCCGAGGTACCTCCGCAAAGGGTGTTTTTTCAAGGGCTGGTCGGCAGCGGGGCGGTGCCGCCAGCCGTTTCTGGCCTTCAGGCCCCCGTACAGGCTTCCAACACCAATTCTTCCCTCAACAAGGTTCCCAGGGCAACGGAGCCAAGCAACCATTCCCCTACTACCAAAGGGGTTCTGACAGAGGACGGGGCGGTCGAGGACGAGGCTGTGCACGCTTCCCTACAGGTAAGAGACCACCTTTGTTCGGTACCTCATATAATTGTGATTGCAGGCCGTGTTTCACTTTTTTCCCAGAATTGGGCACAACTGTCCACGGACGCTTGGGTGCTACAGACCGTCCAAGGATATCGAATAGAACTCCGATCACAGCCCATTCAAAGGTTCCCCCCTTATCCTTTGCGTCTTTCGGCTGCGGACAATCGCCTCATAAACGGGGAACTCCGCGAGCTTCGCATAAAGGGCGCTATAGAACCGGTGCACACAAGGGGAGGATTCTTCAGCAACATGTTCCTCGTCCGCAAGAAGACTGGGGACTTCCGGCCAGTGATCAATTTGAGAGGACTAAACACGTTCGTGACCTACCGCCACTTCAAAATGGAGGGCATCCATTTATTGCGGGATCTCCTCCAAGAAAGGGATTGGTTTACGCGGCTAGACCTCAAAGACGCTTATCTGACAATTCCAATCCACACGGACAGCCGTCCATTTCTCCGCTTCCTCTGGAACGGCACGCCATGGCAATTCACGTGCTTTCCGTTCGGACTGAGCTCAGCACCGTGGTGCTTCACAAAAATGCTAAAACCGGTGGTATCCCACCTTCGAACACGCGGGATCAGATGCATAATTTATCTGGACGACATTCTCTTGTTCTGCAGAACAAGGGAACTGGCCATCCGGCACACTACGTATACAGTACGACTGTTAGAATCATTGGGCTTCATGGTCAACAAGGCCAAATCCGCAATGACGCCTGCTTAACGAATCCAATTCCTGGGCTTCGAGATCGACTCCAGGTCTTGCACCCTGCATCTCCCCTCAGCCAAAGTGACGGCCATCAAGAAGGAGATCCGCAGGGTTCTCAAATTGGATTCCATTCCGCTCCGTCAACTGGCGCGGATTGTGGGACTCTTATCATCTTCAATACAAGCCATATTTCCGGGACCCCTTCACTACCGAGTGATGCAACGGCTGAAGGCCAGCCTCCTCCGCCAAAACCCCACATACAACCAACCGGTCCCGCTGTCGGAAGAAGTATACCAAGAACTCCAGTGGTGGCTCCACTGCATGCAGGCCTGGAATGGTTGGGCCATCTTCGGCAGTCAACCGGACTTCATCCTGGAGTCGGACGCGAGTCACCTAGGATGGGGCGCCATGGATGGAGAAACGTCCACAGGGGGCACATGGACACCACAGGAATTATCGATGCATATCAATTGCCTCGAACTCCTAGCAGGCTCCTTTGCTATCCACAGCCTCACAAAAGGGCAGTCCAATTGCTGTATACTGTTAAGAATGGACAATGTATCCGCGGTACAATACATCAACCGCTTGGGGGGTACCCGGTCGAGAACCCTGGCACATCTGACGAAGGAAATCTTCGACTACTGCCTCCCACGCAATATCACACTACGGGCAGAACACCTGCCAGGGGAGACGAACCTCACAGCGGATTGGTATTCCCGTCATTGGAGGGATGCCAGCGACTGGCAACTGGATCCGCGAATATTCGCACACCTACAAGACCAGAAGGGACCCTTTCTACTGGATCTCTTTGCCTCACGAAACAACCGGCAGGTCCCACAATTCTACAGCTGGCTACCGGACCCGGATTGCTTAGCGGTAGATGCCTTCACTCAGCACTGGCCACAACAAGGGGCATATGCCTTTCCCCCATTCGCCATGATTGCCAGAGTTCTCAATCGCCTTCGCAGACGAAGGGTTCGACTGACCCTGCTGACGCCCCTCTGGCCGAGTCAGCCCTGGTTCCCGGACCTTCTCGAATTGTCTTATCAGGACCCGATCCTCCTACCGAACGACGACATGTTACTCAGGGACCCGGCGGGGAACGCACATCCGATGGTGTCAGACGGCCGTCTGACCTTAGTGGCCTGGACTCTTTCAGGGGAACCTGGTGTACCGACGAATTATCGTCAACGGCTAAGGACTTCCTTTGGGATTCCTGGGCCCCAGGAACACGGAGAAGCATGGAGAGCTTGGACCAGTTGGTGCGTGGGACGGGACTTGGATCCCTTTACAGCCCCTGTTTCCGATGTCATGAATTTTCTCTCAGCCCTATTCGAGGATGGGAAGTCGTACCGCACCATAAATGTCACGAGATCAGCTATCTCGGCAGCACACGTGCCGTTTCAAGGAAGGGCAGTCGGACAGGATCCGCTAATATGCCGCCTGCTACGGGGCATCAAACTAAGGAGACCGCCAGCACCTAAATATCAACATCTCTGGGATGTGGAGATAGTCCTTCGTTTTCTCAGGGACTGGCCTCCCAACGACCAGCTTTCATTGAAACAACTGACGGCGAAGTTCACCTTCCTGTTGTGCATGGTGTCCTTCCGGAGAGTGGCTGACGTTCGGACTTTCGATAAGGACGCCTTCTCCATTGGACCCGAAGGAGTCACGTTTCACATATCACAGCGTAAAAAATTGTAAATGCTTTCCTATGCGACTGGCTGAATGCGCGTGCAGCTCTTGCCGCGCGTGCGCATTCAGCCGAATGGGAGGAACGGAGGAGGATCGGAGGAGGAGAGCTCCGCGCCCAGCGCTGGAAAAAAGTAAGTTTTAACCCTTTCCTCTCCCCAGAGCCGGGCGGGAGTGGGACCCTGAGGGTGGGGGCATATAGTGGTCCTTTAAACTTAGAATGCAGTGAAGCCACACAATTTAACACTTACGAAAACAATTAAAATAGATTGTTTCATTCTAGTTAGTTGCAACAAGAGAGAGACAATACAGCACATGGGCAATTAAAAATGGCCAAAACATCAAAGGTTCCAATGCAGTAATACTATTCAATTTTCCCTTTTTATCACCAATACTTTAAAACTGTACAGAAACAAAGGTAAACCTATAAATGCTACAATTTGCAACAAAATATGTTCTGTCAGTCACAATACACAAATTCAAAACAGTCAACAAAACACATATGTATATTTGTTTCAACAAAATGAATCCTATGCTATAAAGTCTCTTGCTCTTACATCATGTATCAATATGGTAGTTATTACGCCTCACAAACATTTGTTGTAGAAGTCTAAAACTCATGGTCGCCAAAATGTGGTAAATTACCAAACTCTATAAATTATTATGTACGCATACACATATAAATTACTTTAACAAATATTTATTCAGAGACAAAACAACAACAACATACAAATAATGACACACAATCTAACTAACTAACTAACAATAACAACTAAATCTTATAAAATCACCAGATCCCACTCACAGTTCAATATCATAAAAATTAACCCATGTCTACTAAAAGATCTGCTCAGTAGCACAGCCAAGCAGGAACAGGAAGGAATGGGGATAGGGGGAAGTGGGTATCTCTTTCCTGACTTGTAAAGGTATTGAATTACCCAATTACCATATGAAAGGGTAAAGCTTATCCCACTGTAAGGCATACATGAGCTTGGTCATATGACCCCTGGTCACCATATTAGTTTGATGACAGAATGTCACCACACGTGGCACCTCTATCGCCGTCCCAACCATAGTTCCCTCCTCTTCAGGAGATGGCTATCGACCTTCCACATCTCCATCCATCTCTCAAGTGCCTTCTTCAGGATCCAGTCAGTGTGCCTCATCCCCTTGTTCTCCAAGGTCTCTTGCATCTCATGGTGTGGTTGATTTCAGGGAACCATAGTCGGTCGAGGGAGTTTCGCAATCAACTTTCCGACTTATCGAGGGTGCACCCAACATGAGACAGGCTTATAAATCTGCTTGAAACACATGGCATAGTTGGTGCATGAAATTAAATTTAAATTCCTTTTATGTCTGTCCTCCATTTTTCTGACTTCTCTGTATGCTGAAGGTAAAGCCTATCGCACTGTGGACCTTACCGATCGTCCATTTCTGCTGGTCATCAAAGTTTCAATTGCATGCCCCTTTCGGTTGACATCCTGATATATGCTGACTTCTCTAAAGGAATTTGGTTTGCTCATCCACCCTTACAGCGATACTCTGTCTTGTGGGACATCTCTATTATATTGAATTTTTTTCTTGCAAGAGGTTTTCTGACGTACAAGTTCTAGAGGTGGTTGCTTGTTCCTTTACTCCAGAAGGTGTCCTCTTTGACATTTCTCAGAGGACAAAAACCTCCTCTAAAATCATTTTATACCCAGCTTTCCCTGATAAATCTCTCCTTTGCCCTGTTGCATACTTATGGGAGTGTGAACTTCGTTCCACTACGTTACGGAAACCTTTGAAACAGGAACTCTTCATCTCCTTCCAAATGTCGCGTCTTCCAGTGTCTACTCTAGCCTGGTGGGTCAAATACGTTATGTCTATAGCAGATATTGATACCTATGTGTTTGTGCCTCATTCGGTTCGTGGGGCAATGGCTTCTAAGCACTGGCGTACATACCAGGGTCGCAGGGGTCGCGCCTGCGACCGGGCCCGGCCCACCTGGGGGCCCGGCCCACCTGGGGGCCCGGCCGCCCCTGCGACCCGGTATGTAGCCACAGGGCCAGCCTCTTCCCCTGGGGGGCCCAGGAGCCGACCACCCCAGGGCCCCCCTGAGGCTGGCCCTGCTGACCCCGGGTGGCCGGTCGGGCAGGCAGGCAGGCGGGCGCGCGAGGGAGCACTCAGTGCTTCCTCTTCAACTCCCTCGCGCACCGCACTGATACCGGAGCCGGAAGATGACGTCATCTTCCGGCGCCGGCATCCTTAGGCGGCGCGCGAGGGAGCTGAAGAGGAAGCACTGAGTGCTCCCTCGCGCGCCCGCCTGCCTGCCTGCCCGACCGGCCACCCGCACAGGAGCCCCACTGGACCCCAGGGAATAATCCCCCCCAGCACTCCAAGAGGTAAGGAGGCTGGGGGGATTATATTAAAAAAAAAAAAAAATCATGTGTGAGTGTTAGTGTGTGTGTGAGTGTTAGTGTGAGTGTTAGTGAGTGTTAGTGTGAGTGTTAGAGTTAGTGTGAGTGTTAGAGTGAGTGTTAGTGTGTGTGTCTGCTAGTGAGTGTCAGTGAGTGTGTTACTGTGTGTGTCTTACTGAGTCTGTTTGATGTCTGTTAGTAAGTGCGTGTTTGTCAATGAGAGTGTATGTTTTGTGAGTGTGTATGTATGTCTGTCGCTGAGTGTGTCTCTGTCAGTAAATGTGTGTGTCTGTTAGCTAGTGTGTATGCGCCTGTAAGTGAGAGTGTGTGTGTCTTCAGCACTTACCTTTCTCCAGCGCCGGACTCCCTTGGCGCTGAGGATCCCTCAGCCTCTCAGCTCCTCAATGCCACTGCCAAGACGATTTCCAGTCTCACTTCCATGGGGAAAGCATTACTCAATGCTTTCCTATGGGCGTTCAGTGTGCTCCTCTAGCGGCTGTCCGTGAGACAGCCACTAGAGGCTGGATTAACCCTCAGTGAAACATAGCAGTTTCTCTGAAACTGCTATGTTTTCAGCTGCAGGGTTAAAACTAGAGGGACCTGACACCCTGACAACTTCATTGAGCTGATGTGATCTGGGTGTCTGTAGTGGTCCTTTAAAGGACCACTATAGTGCCAGGAAAACATACTCGTTTTCCTTGCACTATAGTGCCCTGAGGGTGCCCCCACCCTCAGGGACCCCCTCCCGCCCGGCTCTGGAAAGGGGTAAAACTTACCCTTTTCCACCGCTGGGCGGAGAGCTCTCCTCCTCCGATCCTCCTCTTCTCCTCCCCGTCGGCTGTATGCGCACGCGCGGAAAGAGCTGTGCACGCATTCAGCCGGGCACATAGGAAAGCATTCATAATGCTTTCCTATGCACGCTGGCGTGCTCTCACTGTGAAAATCACAGTGAGAAGCACGCAAGCCCCTTTAGCGGCTGTCAATGGGACAGCCACTAGAGGAAATAGGGGAAGGCTTAACCCATTCATAAACACAGCAGTTTCTCTGAAACTGCTATGTTTATGAAAAAATGGGTCAACCCTAGCTCGACCTGGCACCCAGACCACTTCATTAAGCTGAAGTGGTCTGGGTGCCTAGAGTGGTCCTTTAAGTGTGTGTGCATCTGCATGCACTGGCGTACATACCGCGGTCGCAGGGGTCGCAGCCCTGTAACCCCTGCGACCAGGTGCCCACCGCCATGTGTTGCGGCCCGGCCCGCGCGCGGGAGGGGGGGGGGGCCCACGGATCAATTTTCGCACCGGGGCCCCATGGGTCATGTGTACGCCACTGCTTCTAAGGCTTCCTCGATTGGTTGTCGCTTGGAGGATATTATGAGAGCGGCTGGTCTTCGGAGTCTACATTCCATGATTTCTACTTTAGACCTATTCAACACTTCACAGGAGACATAATTTCACAGCTTTGAACTAGCATAATAGGAGCCTCTGTCTCTTAATAAAATTTACAGATTTTACTATTAACATGACGTAAAGTCATGATTTTATTAATGACACAAAGGCGAGTATTATCCCTCCCTCCCATCCCTGGAGGTTTGGTCTTCTCTGGGTAAGTTGACTTCACGGTAAGTCTTTTTTGATTACTGGCTTTTATCCTTGTTAATGGCTGCCAAGAGCTTAAGGTTTGACTAAATTGAATTTCATGTTATGTATATATATATGATATTCTATGTAATGCGAATTTATGCATAAATCCAGTTTTATACTTGGATATTACCATATTCCCCTTTCTCATCCAGCCTGACTTCGAGATCCTGGTTAAGGCTCGCATACCCTCTTATTGAAGCCCCCTTTTCATTTGGATTTGTTGTCCTTGTTCGGGATCGCAAGAAAGAGGAAGTAGTATACATGACATTGCCTATTATGCTATAAAGAGGATGCTGATTGGCTGTTCCTGTTGCTAGGAAGATATACCTCATGTTATTTACTGGTTTCTTTTATACTGATTTAATGTTATTTTTCTTTGCTGCTGAGGGAAATAAAGAAAGAGTGCAGCATAATACTCGCCTCCGTGTCATTAATAAAATCATGACTTTACGTCATGTTAATAGTAAAATCTGTAAATTTGTAAAAAAAAAAAAAAAAAGGCTCATCAGAAGGGATATGAGAGCACTATACAAATATATACAGGGTCAGTACAAACTGCTATATGCTAACTTGTTCATTAGTAGGAGTATACAACAAACAAGAAGATGTCACCCAATGAGACTGGAAGAAAGGCGTTTTCATTTATAGCAGAGGAAATGGTTCTTAAGTAAGAACAGTAAATATGTGGAATTCTGTGCCTTTAGAGGTTGTGCTTTCAGATTCAATAGTTAATTTAAACAAATGTTGTATGCATTTTTGCATAAACATAATATTCAAGGATATCATTGATGTGTATGTAAACTTGTTGTGGGTCCAAGGAGATATCTGATTGCCATTATTGTGTCAAGAAGTATTTTTGCCCTTTTGTGGCAATATTTTGTTTGTAACTTTGTAACTCTTAAATCATTGTTCACATGGAACACTTATCATAGAGTGATAGAACACAACAGATAATTGTATAATGCAATTGCAAACCTATCTCTTGGCTTTATTCAAACCATTTTAGCAATGGTAAGACATGTCAAGAAGAAATTTGGTTAGACATTATAAGAAATAGAAAGCAAACAGAGGGAAAATGGAATTTTAATGAGTAAAAGACAAATTTTCATATGATCAATGCTATTGTGTTTCAGACTGGCTATTAAATTACTTTACCCTACTTCCCATAATTGAACTGCATATTATGAAGGTCTGTCATCTCTGTCTGCCTCTTCAAAATTATTTTGATAATATCTTTCTTCACCATTAATTTCTGTCTACTGTTTTCTCATGCTGAAGATCAATTTTTCCCTGTCTTCTTTTGTGGCTTTTTATGACATGATGATAATATTCAATCTTCAAATTAAATACTTTCCCCATTGCTCTGCCCTTTTAAAGCTATCACATCTTAATCCAGAATAATTATTGTCTATTTATGATAAAATTAGCTCTCTTTGAAGAAAATGCCTGTTTTTCACAACATACATACTTTCTATGCTTTAAAGCAGCTCTGAAATGACCTCCTCCCCATCCCAAACCTATGGATCCCTCCTACTAGCACCCACCAAACACCTACAACTCTTATTGGCCCCAGGACCACCCTTTGTCAATTCTGGTTATACATAAGGAAATGTAGTGCTGGGGAGGGGGAAGAGACTTCCAGAAAAAAATAAAAAGCAAAAACAAAAATAAAAAAATTATAAAGCGCTTTAATCACATCTAGCTCCTGATCCTATTTTCTCTCCAGTGTAGAATTTTACCTGGGTGTGGTTGACCAAATCTTGACCCATACCTCCTTTGTTATCTCACATTCTGTTCTTGCTAGTGGAATGACAATAATGTTCTAATTAAATATATTTGGGAATGCTTGTGGTGTTATACATGCGTTGATGCTGTATGTGTATATTTATTAACTATATAAAGGCAGATTCTTGTTACTGCTTCTTCCTTTTTCCCTATTTTGATCACTTCTCACTTGATTTGTAAATATATATAATCATCTTTTTTTCCCCATCATTCGTATATTTTTTGGCACCATGGACGGAATCCTGAATCACGATTCAAATGAATTGGCTCATCCATTGTCCATTATGTTTGCTTCATAATTCATTCATGAGCAGTTTCTGCTTTAAGAATTTCAGATGAGTTGCTGATTGCCAACAATTAGAACAAATCAACCAAAAAAACATTTGGGAGAAACCAAAGTCTACTGACTTGCATTAGTAAAGGTTGCTCCCAAGACTTGTCAGGCCAGGAAGATATTTTTATCTCACCAACCCGTGATGTATAGGGAGGCTGTTAATGTTGCGTGTTTATGTGTCTGTGAGGTGCTGTTTGCGTGTAATGTTTATGGGATGTTTCTTATGGTGTTTTTTCAGGTGTCGACTCTATTGGTGTTTTGTTTGTGTGGGAAGGGTTATTGTGGTGTTGTGTATGTGTCTTTGTGTGCGTTTGAAAGATGCTGAGGACCTTCCCTGCTTTCATTCCTGATTGTAAAAATAAAGTTAAAGTTTTCTTCCTTTCTTCTTAATAAACAAGTTACTATTCTCTGATTCACCATCAAGTACTGAAGAGCAGTTCAGTGCTAACAGTGATCTGCACCTGCCTGGTAATGTATGCAGGGCCGGTGCAAGCATTTTTGCCACTCTAGGCAAAAACAATTTTAACACCCCATTTGCTCCCCCAAATCATGCAGACTAACACACACGCTGACTCAAGTAGACACATGCTGACCCATGCAAACTGACACACATGCACTAACCCATGCAGACACACATGCACTAACCCATGCAGACACACACACTGACCCATGCAGACACCGACACTGACCCATGCAGACACACACTATGACCCATACAGACAAACACAATGACCCATACAGACATTGCACACATGACATACACACACACTGACCCATACAGACGAACATACACAAAAATACTGACTGAAGCAGACTAACACACATCTTACCTTCATTGCTGTTCCTATATTCACCTTCCCTGTGCCTGGCGGCTCATCACGTCCTTTCTCAGCATATTTCCTGTTATGTTCCTGCCCACTTCTTCCCAGGGGAAGGGGTGGGAGCAAGGAATTGAAGCGCCCTTTCGCTGCTGCTGTAGCAATGGATGTCTGGAAGGGGGAGGCATGGCTAAGCAGGCTGATGTGTATTGCTGCAGGCAGTGGCACAAACTCATAAAGCTAGGGTCTGCTCCCCCCTTAAGCAGCACCCTTGGTGGCTACCTTAGTTGCCTATAGGAAGCCACATACTGGCTTGTAGACTTGTGTAAGGGGAAGAAATTTGGTTCAGTTGAATCATTTCATCAGAAAATAAATAAATAGTTGAAGTGTCCAAATTGCGTTCATATGGTTAGTTGGTTAGGAGGAATTCTGCACATGTAAACGATTCTGGAAAATAATTAGTTTGAAAAAAAAGGGTGCCAAACTGTGCCAATTAGTGAACTGCAAAATATACTGCATTTTACTACATTTCCACTCTATTTCGTTTGCAGATCTAGTGAGAAGAAATAACCAATTGAAGGAAAAAGAGAAGCAGCAAAAAAAATCTATATTTATTAACTGTATAAAGACAGATTATTTTTACTGCTTCTTCCTTTTTCCCTGTATTGATCAGTTCTTTTTTAGCACCATGCCAGAATCCTGAATCACGACTCAAATAAAATGGCTCACCCGTTGTCCATTTTGTTTGTGTCATAATTCATTCATATGTTGTTTCCAAGTTCAGAATTTCAAATGGGTTGCTGATTGCCAACATCATTAGAACATATCACCATTTGGGAGTAACCAAAGTCTGCTGGCTTACAGTAGTAAGGGTTGCTCCAAAGCTACACAGGCCAGGAGGATCTTGTGAGCTCACTTACTCGTGAAGTGGGAAAACTGTACAGTCAGTGCCCTACGGAAAATACCAGATTCAGCTCGCAAACGTTTCACCCATATTTTAGCATTTGCCAATGTCTAATTTGTCAATATGAATCCAATTCACATACATTATTTTGTAAATAACAAAGGGCATACCTGCATGAAATTATTGAATATGTATGTGGATGATCAGAATTGTGTATTTCTGAAATGAAACAAATGAAAAAATACATTCTTTATAATGATAAATTGCAAGCTTAAAGTTACACGTTTACAATTATACAAATATGTGTACACTTTGTAATACAAATTATTCAGCCCACGAACATTTCAGTAGGCAATTTGGTGTTCACAAGGCTATTAATAAAGATTATTTAAATATATGATAACTAAGCCAAATGCAATTTTGGAATACAGAATTGGTGCCCATACATTCCTGTGAAACATGGGTAAATTTAACATAAATTGCCACCTGTGGCAGGTTGCATTGACATTAAAAAAACTTATAATTTACTATTGTTGCATAAGGTTTTTAAGTAATTTAATATTTTGTGGTAAACTTTTTAAATTATGTTTTAAAAATATAATTATAACATATGTCACATTAAAATATATATCAGTTTATCAAAAATATTAAAATATTACACAATGAAAATATTTTTTCATATTAAATAATTTTAAAAGTTTATTTAAAAATATTTGAAAAGCTTATTAAACATTATTAAATTAAAGGGACAAACTTTGTAAAACCAAACAGTGTACAATCTGCTAACTCTCATTGTTTGCATAAATACAATTACTGGATGTGTCCATACTATACAAAGAATGTCACGTCTTTCTAAAAATATGTCTCAAAGAGATGATGATTTTAATATTCCTCTGAATATGCTGATATGATATTACACTGGCAGTATGTTTAACTGTTTTACATTTACTACCTGTAAATAAAGTCAATTGTTAAAGGAATGCATTATGAGTGTGCCATGCTTGGCTAGGCTGGCATGAAACAAAAAATAGTACACATTACTCTGGTATATGACTGCCTGCGCTCTCACAACCCTATGCCATCTGTCTGAATCTTGGCTTAGAAAATATGGGATAAGCCCTAGAGTGTGTCACCTGCTGCGGAAGCAATAACATTTAATACACTTCATATGAAGCTATAAAAAGATGTGGTCTGGATAATATTACATGCTGTGAGTAACCATGGCTCATTTCTCTTAAAGGGGCACTCAGCTGCCCACATTTACAAGAGAAATTTTAAAAAAATCACCGTTTAGTACATATACCCCAAATAAAAACATGCATGAATTTTATTATTCATTTTTTTCATAGGTAGTATATCTAAAGACATCTTACAAAAAATGCTGATATCTTGTTTGCAGCATTTCCAGCTTGCAAGCCCTCCCCTTCTAACCCCGCCCAGATTTTCTATGTCTGTCCAATCACAGACTTCCCAATGTAGCTCAATGCGAGACAGGTGCTCTGGGCAATTGCTGTCTCTTGAATTTAGCTCAACTGAGCTCCACTGATCTAACCAAACCAGGAAGTAATAGGACAGATTGTCTACTAATAAGCCAGGGGGTGTGACAAGGTTTTTGTTTATAAAAATGTCAATTTCTATTGAAACCTGCACGTTTTGTAAAAACGAGGGCAAACTCTTCACACATAAAGCATTTCAGCAAGCTTCAAATAGTGAGAATGTGTTAAAGCACCTGAGAATTAAATAAAATGTTTTTTTTGTTTGTTCCAAAATACACATATTTTAAATCTATTAAGGTTATTTATTATACACATGACATTTTAATTTTTTTTTTTTGTAAATATAGGGAAAGTAGGTTTCTAACCAAACTGAACAAGCTGCATACATTGTTTCGGGTAGTAATAGTAACATACAATGCCTTATAAAGTACAGAAAATTGGTATAACCATGGTTACTGTATGTGGTAGTTATGTAGGAAGCTGCATTCACAAAACTGCCAGCATATCCTTACAAGTACCAATTGCTGGGTATTTGATCATTTTGATTGATCAGTGTTTTGTTTTTTTGTGAAACATGTTATTTATGCATCTATGCTAGAATTTGAATTTGTGAGATATTACAAGAGTATGGACATCACAACATATCTCAAATATTTTATTTAAATTTGTGTAAAATTACTTAATTTTAATTAATATAGGAATTCCAAATCGCAATCTCTGCACAAAACTGCTGCTGTATTCTATATGTATTCGCTGGCAATGCATTCTGACAAAATCTCATTCAAATGCTATTTTTCAATAACTTGGTGTGCAATGGATTAAAACAACATTTTATAATAAAAAGCGTGGTCACCACGAGAAATAAATACGTAGATATTCTAAGCACCTAGCCATTTATCAACTGACTCTAGTCATTCAATAAACTAAGGAATTTCAAATTTTATGGCAAGACAGGAGGCTTCATATTTGCTTTAACCTTCTTTACTGAACCTCCCATCAGCAAAGAAACAGTTAAACACATAGAGAAAAAAAATCAACCAATCAGAACACATCTTAGCATATAGTAGTCTGTGAAACTCTTCCCAACTCCTCTTTCTTTGCTGCTTGCCTCCCAGGTGAGTAAACTCCAATTATAGACCTATATTGATTGTTATTAATCTAACATTATCCTTGTTAAAAGATAATATTCTTCCCATTTGTTATTACAATCTCTCTTCTTCTTCAGTTCACTGTTCAGGTTCCTTTTCTGATTGTATTTATCCATTAGAATTTTTATTAATTGTGTAATTTTGATTAAAACTATCTTTTATTTTTCGCCGCGCCACTATTATGTGGCTGCGGTTTGTTACTACTCATGCCTTCCAAACGTAAGTATTCCTTTAGTCTTACTTGATTCTCTCTCAGTGGCGTCTCTAGGATTCATTTTTAGAGGGGGGCACATGGAGGGCCAGGGACAAATGGAGGGGGGGCACATTTAACCCCGCCCTCGCCGCAGTTTGACCCCGCCCCTGCTGCATTTTAAGCCCCGCCCCCGACACAATGTGTTTGTTTTTTTTTAATAATCTCTGGTGGAGGATTCATTATTTTCCACCAGGGATTATTAAAAAACAAACACATTACCCTTGATACAGTGCCATAGTTGCCAACATTTGAAAAAAATTTCCAAGGATATTTTGCAGCACAGCTATCAATTACTGTCTGGGTATAATATCCCTGGACAGTCAGTGCTCTCTGTATAATACAGGGTTGTGTGTATAATAAATTGGGACAGTCAAGGGGTATCACGGGGCTCCGCATGGGCCGGGGAGAACATAGAGTGGCGGCCTACGCGGACGACATGCTATTTTTCCTGGAACAGCCTCGGATCTCAATACCTAACCTGTTGAAAGCGTTCAGAGAGTATGCTGTGGTCTCGAACCTCTCGCTCAACCTAGACAAATCGGAGCCATGCCACTGACTTCAGGAGACGCCATGCTGAGGCACCTTCGCGAGCACTTTCCATTCCGGGTATGCCAGTCGAAGCTCAAATATTTGGGAATATGGCTGCCAAACGATTTAAAAGACGTATATACATTTAACTTTACACCTCTTCTCACGACCCTACAGAGGGACATGAAAAAATGGACTTCACAATACATCTCCTGGTTCGGGCGGATCAACGCCATTAAGATGAACGCAATGCCAAGAATCCTTTACCTGTTCCAGACGCTGCCGACGTGTATCCCGCGATCGTTCTTCCAGTCCCTAACAACCGCCATACGGAATTTTGTTTGGACTCGGGGAGTGGCTCATATTGGCAGGTCAGTCCTGGAACGACCGAAGCATGCGGGGGGCACGGGTCTCCCATCGGTAATCACCTACTACCAGGCGACCCATCTATGCCGCCTGGTGGATTGGCACGTGTTCCCGACCGCCAAGCAGTGGGTGGACATGGAGCATCAACAAGCGCAAGGACGGATTCCCTCCCTGCTGTGGCTGGACGGCACGGCTCTGGGTGACATTCACACGGGTAATCCAATGATAGACTCCACAATGCGTGTGTGGTGTAGGACCAGATACGTGAAGCAATTGACCACGATGCCAAACCCGCTGATTCCTATAACAAACAACCCGCGGCTTGCGGGAGGACTTAAGCGGGCGGACCTCGAGAGCTACGCGGCGACGGAATGGACCTATCTGCGGCAATGGTGTACTGAGGTAACACACACCCCGACCGGATTGGATGAATTCCGCTACCACCAAGTGCACAGGTATTACCTCTCCCTAGCGGGAAAAGGCAACATCCATAGAACACTGCTACCGCTGGAGCAGGCATGCGTGGACAGGCAACACCTCGTGCACGGAGTGTCCACGCTGTATGCCATGCTCCAGCTGCAGGGCAGCGGGACCCCCCTGGGATTCACCAAGCGCTGGGAACAAGAGACGGGAACGAGTCTCACGGACAGCGAGTGGGACAAAATCTTTATGCTGACACACAAAGGGAGCATCTGCTCCAAATACCAGGAATGTAACTACAAAATCTTAACGGGTTGGCACAGAACCCCAGATGTATTACGTCATGTCCATGAGTCAATCCCCGGGGAGTGCTGGAGGTGCGGCGTGGAACAGGGTACAAGACTTCACATCTGGTGGTCGTGTTCGCTAATAACTAATAACGCCGTATTGGAAGCAGATACACAAAGCAATTAGGGAAATAGCGGACGCAGACCTCCCCCTGCAGCCGCTGCAAATGTTGCTTAATCACACGCAAACACCGCTGCGGAGTTATAAAAAGGGTCTGACCGTACACCTGCTAAAGTCAGCGAAAATCCTAATCCCAATTCACTGGAAAAGTAGCACAGTCCCCACCTTCCAGCAATGGGTGGATAAGGTGGAAGACATATATAACCTTGAGATGATGACTGCCTCCCTGCAGGGACGCACGGACAAATGTGCAACGACCTGGTTCCCGTGGGTGGACTACATGACCAAGAGAGCAAGGCGGGGGGGCGCTCCGGGGGGGGAGGGAGAAGGAGGTGCCGCGGTGCCGCCGACCTTGCCGACCCACGGGGGGGGAGATGCCCTGGGGTGACCGGCGACGACCTCCGCAGGTTCCGAGTGACAATAGTACCGGCAGGGGGGTGACCGGGGGGGGGACTTGCTGCGAGTGGGGGGAGCGGGGGGATTGGGATGGGGACACACTGGGCGCAAGCCTAGCACAAGAGCAACGTTAACCAGGGACAGACGACTAGTTAACACCCCTGACATAGGACGGAGTGTAGAGGCACGGATGGGGAGGGGAGGGGAGGAGGGGAGGGAGGGCAGGGGAGACCTAAGCCATACGCTGCGGGAAGGTGGGTAAGGTGGTTCTAGAGCTCTAGGGACAAGGGACAAGGGGGGGATGATAAGGTGGAAGAGTGGAACAACATAGCCAAGGGGGAGGAGTGGGGACAACGAGATGTAATGGATCTAATTCAATATTAGGACTCACAAGCACACTGGAGGGACTGGAGAGGGGGACAGCCTCGGGGGGGCGCCCGCCAAGAGGTGACAGGAGATTACTCCACAAAACTCACCGGCAGTGGTCGTGGGGGCACCAGACGCAACGCCCACACTAAACTGCTATCAGGAAGGACTTGCGGCACAGGCCCTGACGCATGGAACAGGGATGCTTGAGGCGAAGAACCTTAGGAGCCCTAGCCATAGTGAAATGAGCAGGGGATGTGACGGGCAACAAACTAATACTCGTATACTGGCCCTGGTATTACATATCGTAGTACAGAAACCGGTTGAGAGGGTGAGGGGGGGTGGGGTGGAAGGTGACGAGATGGGGAACAGGAGGGGGAGCCCTAGCAGAAGGGGACAGGGGATGCAGCACTCGGGCATCGAGGCAACCACAAGACTTCACCATCATATGATTGGGTGCGGGGAATTTCCTTCTTGTACTATGTTCTGTTCTGTATTCATTACTTAAAATTCTAATAAACACGTGATTGTCAAGATAAATTGGGACAGTCAGTGCTCCCTGTATAGTGCTGCTCTCTGTATAATACAGGTCTGTTTGTGTATAATATCCCAGAGAGCAGAGAGCAGCACTATACAGGGAGCCCTGACTGTCCCAGGATATTATACAGACACAGGCCTGTATTATACAGAGAGCAGCACTATACAGGAAGCACTGACTATCCCGGGATATTATATACACACAGATCTGTATTATACAGATAGCTGAACATATACCCCATGTCCCAATCTCTAGACTACTAGTACCTGTCAACGCGTGTAACAGGGCTAAAGTGTGCGGCAGCTCAGACAGATGATTCAGCAATAAAGTGCACTCGCTGGCAGAGCCAAACTGGGAATCCCTGGGAATCCAAAGCAGCCCTGGAAAAACATTTATGCCATTCCTACAAGTCAATATATATAAATATATATATATTACAGTAAGCACACAAGCTCACTGACATGCGCAAATAGGCTTACTGACAGACAAAACTCTCTGACTCACACACAAGCTTACTACAGACAAACTCACTTGTATAAACAGAAGGCTCACTACAAAGAAGTTCAGGGACACACACAAGCTCACTAAAGAAAAGTTCACTGACAAACACATGTTCACTAAATAGAAGCTCACTGACACACACACAAGCAGTACCATTTTAACAGCGTTAAGGGACTCCGGGCAAAGCAATGCACTGGGGCTCTTCCTACACAACAACTCACAGGAATTTTAATTATTGATAGACTGCTGAGTCCATACACACACACACAGACTGCTGAGTCCATACACACACACAGACGGCTGAGTCCATACACACACACACACACAAACACAGACTGCTGATTCTATACACACAGACACAGACTGCTGAGTCTATACACACAGACACAGACTGCTGAGTCTATACACACACACACACTGCTGAGTCCATACACACACAGACACAGACTGCTGAGTCCATACAGACACAGACTGTTGAGTCCATACACACACACAGACTGCTGAGTCCATATACACACAGACTGCTAAATTCATACAGACACACAGCTGAGTCCATACACACACACACACACACACACACACAGACTGCTGAGTCCATACACACACATACTGCTGAGTCCATACACACAGACAGACTGCTGAGTCCATACACATACACACACACACAGACTGCTATGTCCATACACACACACACATACACACACACAGACTGCTGAGTCCATGCTGAGTCCATGCACACACACACAGACACAGACACACAGACTGCTGAGTCCATGCACACACACACACACAGACTGCTGAATCCATGCAGACACAGACTGCTGAGTCCATACACACACATACACAGACTGTGTCTGGACAGGAACATCTTTCTTCGAGCAGAGTATCTGCTCGGTTCCAACTCGCAGATTGGTTCTCTTGAAACTAGAGGGATGCCAGTGACTGGCAACTGGATCCTCAGGTCTTTTATCATCTCCATTTACTTCGGGGTCCATTCAACCTCGACCTATTGCCAACTCGGCTGAATCGTCAGACAGACGCCCTTTTCAGTTGGTTGATGGATCGACCTCTCTAGCAGACTCATGGGCTCCTGGCACTAGACGTTCTTACCTCTTGGCCTGGCGAGTTTGGAATTTCTCTTGTTTTTCAGCTTCTTTGATTAACGTTATGAATTTCCTGTCCTCCCTTTTCAATTAAGGGAAATCCTACAGATCTATTAATGTGTTTCGTTCTGCGATTTCGACAGCTCATGTTCCTATTGACAATGCTGCAGTAAGGAAACATCCCTCTCTCTTTAGACTGTTGCGAGGCTTGGTTTGTCTTTGTCTTCGTCTTGCTCGACCCCCTGTTCCTAAATACTCTCAGTTTTCGAATGTCGCTCTTTTTCGTTTTGTCCTTCTTAGAGACATGGCCATCGAACGAAGCACATTCTCTTCACCAACTGTCAGCCAAGCTAGCTCTTCTTCTCTGTTTAGTCTACTTTAGGAGAGTGTGTGATATTCAAGCATTTGATTTCCATGCAATTGACTTCACCCCCCAGGGTGTATGTTTTAACATTTCTTGCCGCGCTAAAGCTAACTCCTAAGCAATTATTTACCCTTACTTCAAAGACAGACCATCTCTCTGCATTGCTTGTTGTGTTCAGCACTACGTCTTTGCTATGACTCCTCTGTGTATGCCTACGGGCCCCCTGTTTATCTCATATGTCCGACCACACAAACCAGTGTCTCCCCCCATGATTGCCCGCTGGATTAAATGGCTTCTTGTTTTGGCAAGCGTAGATCCATCCTTTGCAGCTCACTCAGTTAGAGGTGCTGCCGCCTCTTCCGCCTATGTGGCTGGGAGATCTCTTGCATCCTGTGACTGGTCTAGGGAGTCTACCTTCCGTACCTTTTTATTTTCGACAATTGTCCTATGCTTCTTTTTCCTTGGTTTCCACGCCTTAAAAAAAGCAAATATGAAGCCTCCTGTCTTACCATAAAATTTGGGATTATTCTAGTTTACAGTGACTGAATAATCTAAATTGTATTAAACACATGAGGCAAATATTTTTCCACCCACTTTGTATCCCATCCCAGTTACTTTACGTGAGATATATATATTTTTAATTTTGATGTTTTCATAAGACTGTATATTACACTGCCGGTTTCTATTTCTTATGGTTATGTGAACTCTTAATTACCGAGCTAGGAATATTTAGATTTCGAATAGTTTGATACTCGTGATATCGATATGTGTTAATCTGTATATATATATTGCAGACACCCAGTCCAAGTGACTATACTTTCACAATGTTTTCTCTGTCTTTCTAGTGTGAAGTTTCGTCTGCATGTACCGCTTCATTATCCCACAGACTGCTCTCCGGAGGCTTACAGTTTCTACTTTGTTTTGGTTTACATGGTTGATTCATCACTCTGGTTTACATGGTTGACTACACGTTTGATCGCCTGCATCAAGAAAGAAGAGTTGGGAAGAGTCTCACAGACTAATATATGCTAAGATGTATTCTGATTGGTTGATTTTTTTTCTCTATGTGTTTAACTGTTTATTTGCTGCTAAGTGGTTCAGTAAAGAAGGTTAAAGCAAATATGAAGCCTCCTGTCTTTAATACAATTTATATTATTCTGTCACTGTAAACTAGAATAATCCTGAATTTAAGACCAACATAGCTACACTAGAAAAAGAATTGTGACTAATATTTTTTGCAGTTGAGCTAAATTGGCAAATCATGTGCTATTTCCTGGTCAATTGCCATAGGATTATGCAATCACTATACATTTTGGGAATTAACCCAGAACTTTCAAATGATGGCCAAATAAGTTGACCTAAAATATATTTTTTTTTCCTAGTCAACAATTTTGGCCAAAAATGTAGAATTTCCTTCTCAACTAACCCCCCTGCTACCCCCCACCCCCCAAATAGCAATCACATTTTAAAGAATAACCCTGCATGGTTGTATAAGTTGTGCAGCCTAGACACGCAAGTCATCCTGACCATGTACTTTGACATCAGAATACTCTATACAACAGATGATGTCTGTCAAAATAACTGGGGAAGATGGGCGAATGCAGGTCAATAGGTGGTCTAGTAAGGCACAGATAGCTGTAAGAAGCACTCTGCATTCAATATATAGATCTGACAGATGGAGGTTACTGGAGTCACAATCCTGGAGAACATCATTAATATTATTTGCACAGCATGACAAAGCATTCACAGAGATACAAACTGTTTCTGGCATTTCACTGTCACTGAGGAAAACTGGGGCACATGATGAGTGTCTACAACACTATCTCATCTCACCCCGAGGGCACTTGCAAATACCAGGGACAGTATTCATACTAATCATGGTCTGGCAGCCTGGTCAACTCAAATACTGCAGTCCATGGGGAAATCTTCCAGTAACCCAATACAGCTCAGACAAGCATTGAGAGTGTGAACCACCAGCCCATGCACAAAAGGTTTTTAACCTGTATACTACTGGGCAACACGGGTTCTCCAACAACACTGTGCTAAAAGCCAGCCTGAATGTAGCTTCTACTGGACTTAATCAACTGAAAAATGGTGATACAAGGCTGAAATTCTCTGAATGCTAGTGGTTCATGGAGAAATTGCCCCTCTGCTGCTCAGACCTGAAAGCCCTTGCATTGGACCAAGAGACATATTTCTATTACTGGAAATATATTCATGACAATTTGTTTATGGGTAATCAAAATAAAACCTCTTTTGCTTAGGTGTTAAATGTGCACATCTTTGGTGATGCTGAGTTTTTAGACTTTCAGGGAATTTTGCAACTTGATGCATTTTTGTATCATAAGGGAATTTTCCTGAAAAAAAAAATCTCATCCATATGTTTTATATATATATAAAACAAAGAGAAAAGTAATGTGAAAATTCAATCTCACAGCCTAATTTCTATATTTTGATTGTAGACCATGCACCTTCTGTCTTACAATTAGCATATAAATAGCTCCAACATATTGCACAGAGCTTTACATTTATAAAAAAGTAAATATTAGAGGCAAAAATGGCCCTGCTCAAACAAACCTTACAATCTATGAAGAGGTAGGCAGATATATATTGTTAGGTGTCTTGCCTGGGGATTCCAGGGTCAAAGGTACTGCTCTTACCCCCTCTGAGCTTTCTGAATTTTACATAGGTTAAAAGAGACCAACAGAAAAAAATAGATACAGAGATAGCAATGAATAAAGATTGCACCTCACAGCCATTTACTTTCCTTACTGCAGTTAAGAATAAAAAATGTCCAAGTTCCTGGAATTTAACTACCGGTAGTTGAAGTCACTTAATGCACAAAAACAGGATGAAAGGAAGAAAGGACAGAGGGCAGACATATACATGTGAGAGGAGGAGTGGGCATCTTTACACATCTGATGGAATGTGTTGTGCATATCTGGAATTCACATTCTAAGTTTCTGGAGTATGTTGAACTATACATCTTGAAGTTTTCAATCATTTAAAGTGATGAGTATCTTCAAGTGGGCTCCATCTGCATGTGGCTGGCTATTTAGTAAACTAATGTTTATCACCCAATAGAGGCCCTACAAAGTGAATTCAAATTTAAGACCAGCTGTTTTTATAATTGTATTATTTAATATTATATTTTATTTATAAAGTGCCATCACATTGCACAGCACTGTCCAGGGGTACAATGGTACAAGTAGAAATACATAGTACTATATAACTAAGAGACAATACAAAATTAGACAAACAAATAAAGGAGAAGATTAGAGCCATGTTCCTGGTGAAAGCTACATTCCATATCGATGGGAGGGGGGGGGAGGTGGATAGGAGAAACAGGAGGTGGGGAGAATGACGTTAATACCAAGTGAGATGAGGGGAATTATTGGGTAAGTTGAGTGCATTAGTTACTGAGCTGAGTGGTAGGCTTCATTGAATAATAATTTTTAAAGGACGCATTTAAAGAAAGACAGACTTGGGAAACTTCTAACGGCGCAGTGAAGTGTGCTCCAGAGGGTTGGCACAGCACGAGAGAAGTCCTGTAGTCTATCATGAGAAGACTACATGATAATAGAAGATGCAAGGAGCAGGTGAATTATACATCTTAGTTGGTGGGCTTGAGAATATTTGTTGATTAGTGTAGTGGAATGGACATTTGCAAGATACTTTTATCCTTATATTAGCTGTCCGTATCTTTTCCCCCTGTTCTTTCATGTGTTTTGCTGGTTAATTCGTGTGGTTCTTCTTTGACTGTTCAGGAGACTTCATACAAATGTAATCTATTTGTCTCCCGAACGAGGACAACCCTTGTACCCCATTAGAATGTTAACACCAACCACTCGTATAACTGAACTCATGGCTGGGAGAATGGCGGCCATCTTGTCTCCAGAACGAGGGCAGCGGTACTTAGTCATCGAGTGCCTGGAACAATTTTTGGCTAGGTACTCGCTGAATCAATGGTAAACTGTCAACCGCTGCCTGTTCCTCCACCACCTACACGAACGGCGTACCGAACAGGGGGAGCATTTGTATTGTGAAAGCAAAAGATTCCCTTGTATGGTTTTTGCACAGGAACCTCACAAATGGACACCGGCCAGGGCACCTATTCTCCTGGAACTATTTTCGGTTACCACCTCGTGTCCATTTTACCAAACCGATCTGAGTGATTCTTGGACATGTTGGTCACTCAGATCAGGGCTATTGGGGAATGTACTTTTTGTGGGGTTCCTATGTATGGTTGGGGGACTTTGGGGGGACAGGATATTTCTGGGATTTTTTGTGCTTGAGGGATAATTAAATTGGAGTAGTTTACTCAGGCAATTATCTCCCAGGCACAACGGATTCTGGGATTGAAACTAATAGGGATCACAGTAGAGCTTAAGGGGGAAATTAGAAGGAGTCTTGGACATATTAATCTTTAAGTAGCGGGAGGCCATGTAGGATGAAATGCCATATAAGCAGTCACTGATGTGAGAAAAGACAGAGGAAGGGGGCCGAACCTGGACACTAATGGTGCAAGACGTGCTGTAGATCAGCTCTGCGGCGACTAGCTCCTTAACATCATCCAGAGAATTCAGAAAAACTTCTATGCAAGGAGTGTTAAAACCGGGATGACCAGCATGAAACATGCAGGCATGTTACGATCTCCTCCTCACAGCCGAAACAAAGCTCTCCAGACCAGGAACCCCGGCAGAGGGTTTCTCGGATTCTGAGGAATTGGGACGATGCAATTCAAGACAGGGGGAGCATATCCCAAGTTCTCTCTGATTTTAGGAAGGATGTAAAGGATATCAAGACTGATATTAGGTCCCCCAAATCCAAGTGGGGATGAACCTTTATAGGGAATAAGAGGAGAAAGTGGGATATAGTGTAGTATTTAGGGAAGTGCTAATTATAGATAAAAACAAAATGCACCAACAATTTTCTGGAGCCTGTGCTTGGCTCCAGAGATACGCACCTGGACAGTACAATCTCCGTTTCTGGATATATTGGTGGTCTTTGTAGTATGTTGAGAGGTGTCTTCAAGAGTAGTGGAGATACACTTTTTCAGTGCACCACAACGTAGCAGTCAGAAGTCATCAGTATATAAAAACGCAAATAAAAACAGAATCTAGTGCTCTCTGTGTAGTTAAAATAGCTAAAAGGATAAAAATGAGGTATGCTCACAAGAGGGGTGCAATGTCAAGTATTGCTCAATCCTAATAGGCGTAGGTGGTATATTCCCCACCTAGGAAATCAATGTGTGAATACTCCAATTAAAATCTAAAAAAGGTCCAAAATGCATAAATAACTTGTTTTATTAGAAAAACAAATAATATAACCAAATACAATATAAAAACACTAATGCGTTTTACCCCAAAATAAGGCTTTTATTGGGGTTTTGCTGGTGGTGGGGCACTTGCTAAGTTATGTCAGTCATGCTCATTTTCTCTCTTCTGGTCTGGGAACTCTGCAAATTCATGTTTAAATATAACTGATATTGTAATGGGTTCTTTGACCTGGGTCTTACACAGTTGGCCAACCATCTCTTTACCTGAAGAACCAAACTTTTTATTGGCAAACCCTTGTTGATACAACCGTTTGGGAGGAATAAGCAAACAGACAGAGTTTCTTGTGCAATCTGACAATTTGTCAATTTATTGATAAAAGTTCATGGTTTACAAAGGTGTAGTTTCAATAGATCTATAGATCAATCAATGGATGAGTGGCACAGAATCAAAACAGTACTAACAATTGATTGCTTAGTAAGTTGTAAACATCTAGATTTCTGACGTATACCATATGACATTTTTACCAATTTACATAGTGTTTAACTCATTAATTGCTGATTACCAAATAAACTCTTAATACTCTTATATGTTTATTATTTTTTTACTGCAAACTTATCACACTGCACTGTAAACATTGTGCTGTATCTTTAGATATATCTATGTTAATGGTATGTATTAAATATCACTTAATTTACAGTTTATTCCTATAGTTTAAGATTCAACTTAAGCCTTCATATTATGTAGCACTTGTAGTGGCAGATGTATACAAGATGAAAGGAGAAAAGCAAGTTTATCTGAGGTTGTATGAGGGTATGTTCCTCAGCTAGATGTAACTAAGCATATTTGATATTTTAACTTGAAAACATATTATATTTGTTTATGTGTTTTGGTTCATGGGAATGACCGCCAGAGAACCAATGTTCAGTTCTATTCGCATGAAGGGAAAGTGCCAAACCAGGGGCACCCAGGGAAAGCTACTAGTGGTGGCTAGGCAGGGTAACTCTCAAACGTATCCCAAACCTGGACCATAGTGGGGGCCACAAGGTTGGCTTTTACACTCCTCCAGGGGTCCATGGTAAACATTCATGGAAAGGAGTGTTTGTCACACTAAATATATTGTTATATATTGTTATATATACTTTTTTTTTAATATACTTTTTATTTAGATTTTGTTTTCTTGTCTTGGAGAGGAGCAGGTGCGAACATGTGGCTTCATGTGAAAATGTGAGAATTCAAATCCCTAGTGAGTTACAATACTAATTATTCTTCACATTTTAATGACACTCTTAGTTTTCTCCCTAAATGTTAAGTGATTAAATACCCTGGTTAATCCTCACCAACTCTTTCATGATTTGCACAAGTCTTTAAATCTTATACGATATAGTTCTTGGACCACTTGCTATTGCCATACTTTCCAATCCAAGTATTTTAGGCTGCTCCCTATCTCCCTCCTTTATTACAATCCTAGGGGTATTTGTCAGTTACATTATGGTTGATCTTACTAACCCAAATGACTCTCTACCTGCACTCCAGGAATTACTAGCAAACTTTAGAAAGGTGTCATACAACAAACGTAACTGGCCAAAGTGGCAGACTCTACCAATAAAATGGAATTAGTGACATCATTATGACATCAACATCATTATAAGTGGAGGGATACTTACCTTTTGTATCTAGGGAATCATATACCTAAAAACATTCAGACTATTGTTACACTTAATTTAACAAAACAATTGACCCAGATTCAGCTCGACCCGATGAGATGGAAATATCTTGATTTGTTTTGGCTAGTTAGAATTGCTACACTTAAGATGTCAGTTCTTCCAAAATTACTATACCAAATACTTACAATTCCCCTTTGTATTCAGGACACCATCTTAATGTTTATCCAAAAAGATCTGTCAAATTTGTAGACTTTCATAAACTTAGATGTATAACTAGGGTCTCCATTTATCTGCCACGCTGGGCAGGTGGATTGGGGCTTCCATGCATTTGCACCTAACATAAGGCAACAATACTAGTACAATGTGCACCCATGTTTAATACTGATGGGTTGGTTTCCTGGTGGACTTGGAGAACTCTTTGATGCACCAATGGATCAGTCATTTGTTTATTACCTGGTTGGGTTTATGTCTCACTCACACCAGGATATTACCCTCTATTCATTACTCTCTCAAGGTGTGGGGCAATATGGCTGACATGTACCAAAACTTATACCAGTTGACTGCTAACACACCCATAACCTATTGGGAATACCATAATTTAAATCTGTCCCTATGCTCCTGGGTGACAAAGCAAGTTAAGGCTGTGGGAGACCTCTACGAAACTCATACCCTCTGTTCATTTCAAGAACTACAACATGACTATGGATTGCCTTCTCAAGACTGTTTTCTGATATCTTTAATCAGACACAATCTGGCCTGCAATAAGGTCAATTTAGAATCTCATACCCTAAGTCTGCTACTTCAATTAGCACATCAACATATTTACACCAGGCAAGGCATCACCAAACTTTAGGCAATACCTCAGCAGAGTGTTTCTCAACACAGAATTCATTGGGGAAGGGAATTACAAATCTCATTTACAGACAAGGTGTTGGGCCACTCACACAAATTACACAAAAAAGGACCTGTTGGAAAGATAAGAGTGGATCCAAAAGATAGCAGTTTTACAGAGGCCAAGAAAGCTGAGAGTCTGTAGAAGGAAGGGGTGGTTGACTATATCAAAGGCATACAGGTCAGGTAAGATAGTAGTGGCCATTATTTTTGCCAAAAAAAGGTCTTTAGTAACCTTGGTGAGGATAGTCTCAGTTGAGTGTTGGGAACATAAGCTAGATTGCAGGTGGTCAAGCAGGAAGCTGGAAAGTGGACTAGGCAGTTGTAAACTAGGTTTTCAAGTAGATTAGAAGCTAGGTATGAAGTAATGAAATGGGGGTAGTTTGCAGGAAAGTAGAAAAAAATTTTTTTTTTGAGTATGGGATTTACCTTTGCGTGTTTGAAAGGGGATGTGAATGAACCAGTAAAAAGGTATAGTATGAAGATGTGAGTGAGAGCAAGAGAACACAGAGAATGTGTTAAATGTACTATACATTTTATAATTTTTTTTAAAAAAGGTAAACAATATAGACATATAATGTAAAACAAACACAGAGGTTATGGCATAAAGTATGACCTTACTAGTTTTATGGACCCTCAATAATGTGCATGAATATTACATGCACTAGTGTCAGGTTCACTGGTTGGATGAGATCTGTAAAATGTAGCTTGCCACAACCACAATCAAATTAAAGATAACATATCAACTGAAACAATAACTAATAAATGGTACTCATTATACTGTTCCCATGGAGACAAACGGTATGAAATGTAAATAATGTGTTTCTGACATATATGGTCAGTGTGTGTCTTTTATCTTTGAAATAACCTGTGCAAGTGGTGGAGCCAATAGTGTGAGCCATGGCTGGGCTAGTGCTTAGTTTGCTGCCAGAACTAGCATATGAAAAAGTGTCTTTTCACTTGTAGCATTCCCTCGGAGGGTCTACAGAGCAAAAAAGCCCACAGGTTCATATCAATGAGAGGCTGTTGTTTTTTATGAAGTAGTCTGCAAGGTCTTGGGCATTGAAGTCAGATGATAGGTGTGATGCAGGTGAGTATGGGAGAGAGCTGAAGGTAGAGAAAAGTAATTTAGGAGCAAAGTAGAGAAGAGAAGACCAATGTGTTTTTGCTTGGCTAAGTGGACGGCAGAATTACACATATTGAGAATTAATTTATAATAAATGGAATGAGCTTCAAGTAGTGCATTTGCTTGGAGTGCCGGGACTGTAACTGACAGCTTGGGGTTTTGAGAAGTTGGAAATCAAGCATGTCTAGTAAAGAGGAGAGAGTGTTGTTATAGTGGGCTGTTGTGGGATCAAGGCAAGGTACAGTGAAAACACAGGGGACAGAAATGTTAGGAATGTGTGTCCTGGAGCAGAGATTTGCATTTGCACTCAAGACTGCTATAGCCAAGCAGGTTCTGGACTATCAGGAGTCCCAGTGGGACTTCAGATATCTGCTTGCACAAAAAGTACTCAAGTGATTCCAGACAGCTTCCTCACAGCACTCGTAAATGGAAATCCTCACTGGAGTAGAACAGCCCACGGCTATTGCATTGTTATTGCAGCTCCTGCCCTTGACTTGTACCTGGTCAGCCCAGTCCACACTGAACACTTTAGGGAAGCCACCCACACTGTTAGATATACACAGAGCAGGAT
>OW240916.1:250860635-250975617 GCA_933207985.1 Pelobates cultripes
TGTTTGATTTCAAACCTATTTGCTGATGATTTACAAAATATTCTATCAATAGAATGTCTAGCAAACATCTGGCAGAGCATCATGAAATGTAGATGACAACCATCTGGGTTCCAAAGGTTAGCCACTATAGCTCCATGTCATATACTAACAAATTATTAGCCACTATACCTTCTGAAACACATAAAAAACACACACGAACAAACAGTTATATAACACACAAAGATGCTTAAGAATTTAAAAGAAAATATTAAGTATAAAAAAGAACATAAATAGCAAAGATCATATATATATGATCTAAGTATATATATACACATATACATACACACACGTACACTGTCTAGGTGTATTTTACTATTAATATATATATATAATTATATATATATAGTAATATCGAATTACACGTAGACTGATACTGATCAAATATATATATAATTATTGTTGTATATATTTATATATAATATAAAAAAATATGTAAATACGTTAAAAAATAAATTTAAAAAATCATTAAAAAATCATTAAAAAATATATAGATGTGTGTTATTTCGTTCTAACTGTATTGTGATATTAATATATATATATATCAAAATACACGTAGAATGAAATAATATATATATCTATATACATAAATATATACGTATATATCACTATATATATACCTATATAAATACAAATATTTAAAAAAATTATATAGATATATACATATATATACACATACGTATATATATAGATATATATATACATATATTAATTCTACATATATATTTATGTAATATTTTTACATAATTAGGTATCTTAATTAATTACAATTAGCGGGACCTGCCTGACAACCCATGCCGAAAGTAAAGGGAATTTAATTTGCTAGCACTATATTTAACCCTATAATTTTCCAAGACACCATAAAACCTGTACATGGGGGGTACTGTTCTACTCGGGAGACTTCGCTGAACACAAATATTAGTGTTTCAAAACAGTAAAATGTATTACAACGATGATATCGCCAGTAAAATTGACATTTTTTGCATTTTTCACGCACAAACAGCACTTACACAGACGATATTATTGCTGCGATACTTTTTACTGTTTTGAAACACAAATATTTGTGTTCAGCAAAGTCTCCCGAGTACAACAGTACCCCTCATGTACAGGTTTTATGGTGTTTTCAAAAGTTACAGCGTCAAATATAAGGCTTCATTTTTTTCACATTAAAATTCGCCAGATTGGTTACATTGCCTTTGAGACCCTATGGTAGCCCAAGAATGAAAATTACCCCTAAAAAAATTACCCCTATGATGGCATACCATTTGCAATAGTAGACAACCCAAGGTATTGCAAACAGGGTATGTCCAGTCTTTTTTAGTAGCCACTTAGTCACAAACACTGGCCAAAATTGGCGTTTTTTGTATTTTTCACACACAAACAAATACTAACGCTAACTTTGGCCAGTGTTTGTGACCAAATGGCTACTAAAAAAGACTGGACATACCCCATTTGCAATACCTTGGGTTGTCTACTATTGCAAATGGTATGCCATTATGGGGGTAAATTTCATTCCTGGGCTACTATACAGTCTCAAAGGCAACGTAACCAATCTGGCAAATTTCAGTTTCAAATGTAACATGCTATATTTGACCCTGTAACTTCCCAAAATGCCATAAAACCTGTACACAGGGGGTACTGTCTTACACGTGAGACTTTTCTGAATACAAATATGTGTATTTTATTGCAGTAAAAGCAAACAGTATTATGACATTGACAGTTAAAATGTCATGTAGAACTAAAAAAAATTTTTAAAAATCTTATTTTCTCCCATTCTTTGCATATTAAATTATGTTTCATAGCTAAATATTTGATATTAAATGAAAGCCCTGTTTCTCCTGAATAAAATGATATATAATAAGGGTGGGTGCATTTACTATGAAAGAGGTGAATTACGGTTGGACAGACATGTAGCGCAAATGCCAGGTTTTGTTTACATTTTGTTTTGTTCACAACGTGTACATTTGTCTCCGTCCTTAAGGGGTTAACAAAAAATCAAATTTTTGCCTCATTCCATTTTAAACATGGATTCCGCTGGGAAAAGCGAGTCTTATGGCTTGACTGATGTACAGATTTTTGTTTAACATTATATTAACTATATATATATATATATACCAAGGTATAGTTTTCCCCGCATTTTTAGTCATTTTTTAGTCAATGAAAACAATACGGTCAATATTTCTTTCTTTAATGAATTTTACAGATTGCCAATTTCGTAATCTATTTGGCTAAATGCTTTAGTTGTATACATTCATCTTTAAACTACTGGTCTTAACATTTAGTCTCTTGTATCAGAGGGGTCCATTCCATTAGGTGTGATAAAAACATATAAAGTAAGCCCTGAACACATACAAATAAATTAAAATAAATCAAGCTAACCCAATTACTCACTTAAAACAATATTTTACAGCTTGTGATTGGCTAGATTGATTTGTGACACATATGCCCATTTTTATCTCTGCTCCCTCAGGATTCTATACAGAAAAAAATGTGTACATTACTCACAGTAGAATGGGTCCAGTTGTATTTAACTGTAATGCTATATCATGAGAATACATGACAATGTAAGGTCTGTGCATACAACGTATTGAATCATACAGCTATTGTCTTGTTATACACAACAATATGTCATTATACACCCTACAGTTAAGTTGGCTCATTGTAGAGCCCATAACCTACAAATATGATTTATACCCACTGACACATCAAATAAAGTAAATAGAAGCTGGAAGTAATGAGCATTTAAAATTTAGTTCCAAATTATTCCTGATACAAATTAATTCAGGAGTGGATTCAAATAGGAGCTAGTGGAACCCCTATGGTAAGCAATATTCCCAGTTAGATACACAACATAAGCATTTATTTATTTCTTATTAATTTTTATAAAGTGCCAAATTTTACAGCGTTGAACAATGGGTAGACTAACAGACAAGCAGATGAGTTGGACTCCATAATGGAGCCGCACACAGTGTACACTGGGAGGGGGAGTACCTCCCCCTCCCGATCTGCATAGGAGCGCTGGGTGTCACGTGACTACCTGGCGCTCAGTCTGACACCGTGCGCTGCTTGAAGAGGTCCCCCTCCCCTGCTCTGTGCGGTAAAACGGCAGGGAGGGAGATGACATAGTGCAAGGGGAAGAGTGGAGCCGGCGTGATTATAAAAAACAAGCAGCTGCCAGGTATTTAGTATGGAAGGGTTAGAGGGAGATATAATTTGGGGAGGGGGAGAGGGTGGGTAGAAAAATGAATAGAAGGGGTTAGGGGCTACTAATAGGAATGAAGGGGGGTGGAAGGGTACTAATAGGGCTAGAAGGGGGTACTAATATGAATGGAGGGGGTACAAATATGAATGGAGAGGGTTAGGAGGGGGTACAAATATGAATGGAGGGGGGTAAGAGGGGGTATTAATATGAATGGAGGGGAGTACTAATATGAATGAAGGGGGTAAGGGGGCTACTAATATGACTAGAGGGGGTGGGGCTGTGGGGGGTAGTAATATGAATAGAAGGGGGTAGTAATATGAACGGAACAGGTATGGGGGTAGTAATATGAACGGAAGGGGAATGGGGTAGTAATATGAACAGAACAGGTATAGGGGGTAATATGTAATAGTAATATGAACGGAAGCGGTATGGGGGGTAGTAATATGAACAGAAGGGGTATAGGGGGTAGTAATATGAACGGAAGTGGTATGGGGGGTAGTAATATGAACGGAAGAGGTATGGGGGTAGTAATATGAACAGAAGGGGTATAGGGGGGTAGTAACATGATCAGAAGCGGTATGGGTGTAATAATATGAACGGAAGGGGTATGGGGGGGTAGTAAGTGTCCCTAAATGACAGTTAGGAAATGTGGCCATTAACACGGGGCAAAAGGGGCAGCTACCCCCGGGCCCAGTTGCTACTGGGGGTCCTAAGGCAGCTGCCTCTTGAGCCCCGCTGCCCACAATAATATGCTAAAAATTTTCCCTCTCAAATCCTGATCTGATTCAACCCTCCACTATTCGGCATCGCCGCATATTAAAGGACTTTGTTTGCTCCTCCTCCCGACCTCCCTTGCCCTCTGCGTACCCGAGTTCCTTGATGTCACATGGAGTCACGGCAACGCTAGGGTGAGCCCCGGTCTCCTACAACTGCAGAGCAGCGCCTCATGCTTTCAGCCCTGAACCCTGAGCTCAGAGCACTGCTGGTGTCTTCAGTACTGTAAGTACAAGAAGATATATTACTTGTTTTATGGGGGTTAGGAGGCTAGGTGGTTGGAGGGGAGACGATTAGGGATGGGTGGATAGAGGGGTTAACCAGGGATATCATACTGAGCACATGGAATGCTCACATCTAACCAGGGATGCCATACTGAGGACATGGAATGCTCACATCTAGCCAGGGATGCCATACTGAGCACATGGAACCATGCTCACATCTAACCAGGTATGGAATGCTCACATCTAACCAGGGATACCATGCTGAGCACATGGAATGCTCCCATCCAGCCAGGGATATCATTAGTACAGTACCATCTGCTCATTGTTTATGATAGACATTTTTATTTCATACATTTGTGATGATTCTTTTTTCCCCTCTATATTCAAGTGACACTATAGTCATCAGAACCACAATGGCTAAACGTAGTAGTTTTGGTGTTTATAGCATGTCTCTGCAGGTTTTTTAATGTAAGCGCACTGCCTTTTCAGAAAAAGACAGTATTTACATTACTGCTGAGGAATACCTTATCAGGCGGCCACTAGAGGTGCTTCCTAGTCCAGTGTTGCACAACGTGCAGCACTAGCATTCACGCTGAACACTACTCATAGAAATGCATTGATTCAACACATCTCTGTGAGGAGATGCTGATTGGTGCAGCACAGTGTTTTGCCACGCATTGGGTTGGCTGATATATATTCAAACACTGTACATTCCTGAGCATTGTATTGATGAGGTGATCTGTAATACGCTCACAAACTGCACGTTCCTGTAAGTTATTTTGCTGTAGAGCTTGTGATACACTCACACACTGCACTTTCCCATGCATTTTATTGCTGAGGTGTTCTGTGATGTACTTGCACCTCACACATTACTGTCAGTTGTATTGCTGTGGAGCTCTGCGATACACTGATATGCTTCACATTATATTATTTCACACACACACACACTTAAAATTTAACATTATTATTATTTTATTATTTACATAGCGCCATCAAATTCCGTATCACTGTACAATGGGATAAACAACTGCCAGTTTACTGAATATGAATATACCCGGCGAGTAAGAATGCTATCCTCCCCAGATATGTGGGGGTTCCTACGCCCAGGATTTTAAGACCAGTAATTAGTTTTTAATAATTAGATATGTACCAAATTTTATATATTAGATTTGATGCTGGATATAATTGGAATGTCTCATTTTGCAGTACAGATCTGCAAATGACCAGATAACGAAGACATACCAACTTTATTGACCTTGGGACTTCAGGGACCAGAGTGTGATGACGGCATGGAATTTCATTGGTTGTTAAAGGCTTAAGGCAAGAAGGAATCTCCAAAAGATGGTACGTGGACTTGTAAATAGATTTATACATAATTGTTACTCCATCAAAAATATTAATGACAATGCAGAAGCACATGTAGATGGGAATTATGCATAGTGTAACAATTACCCAAATATTTCCAAAGCAGAATCTTTTCTAATGATGGAATTAAGCCAGGTGGTGTTTATATCTGTGAAATAAGTGCAATATGACTTAAGTCAACTCGAAATCCACTCAGTATGTTTATCCTATAAAACGTGTGACATACACAAAAGAGTGTAAAGAAGTGTCTGCTTTGAATGCGTTATATGAAGACATATGCTTATGACTCATACGTGTTCATTCTCAAGAGACTTTACAGTTGTCATCACATATAGGGTTTTCCTCAAATGATAATATAGCATACATGAAGTGGAGGTGAAAAGTGGAGAGGAAATCTATTCTTTGTGCGTAGATATAAAAGTATACAGCTGTAAGCTTCAATGATTGTACTTGTGTGGCAGAGAAACGTCCCTGCTTCTGAGAAATATGCCTTGACTAAGGATGTTAAAGAGAAACCATCAATTTTCTGGAACTAACACTATTGAATAAAACATAAAAAATTGCCTGTAGCTTGTGTTAATCTTTTTTTCATGTGATGTTCTGTTTTCATTTAAATGCACAGGGAAGATTTAACAATTTACATCCCAAAACCTGTTAAGTCAGGGCACAGCCAGGGCACGCTATGCAAATATCAGAGGAAACAGAAACATTATTTATTTTTCTTCATCTCCACTCACATTGTTCAATCACAGAAAGGGCTTAGCTTATAACAATGGTTGACGGGGAATCAAAATGGAGAAGTTCAGTTCCAGGATAGAGGTAAATACAATAATGTAGATTTCTGCATATAATTTTTTTTCAGACCTCACAAGAAACATGTTTGTTGTACAGGTTCTTCTGATTTTTCAACTCATGGAAGGTGTAGCACATGATTGAATCATTGCTGCAAGAAGTTAACCTTTACCACAGCAGCATTCCAGCTGAAGTGCTAGAGGTTAGCACAGTGAAGGAGTTTAAGCATGCGTGGGATAGACATAAGGCTATACTAACTATAAAATAAAGCCAGGGACTAATGAGATTATTTAGAAAATTGGGCAGACTACATGGGCCGAAAGATTCTTATCTGTCGTCACATTCAGGGCCGGACTGGGGATACAAAGCAGCCCTGGAAAAAAAATTTGTGCCAGCCCCATAAGTCACTGCGCAATATATTGTCGCGTGTAATATGTAAGGCTATGTCTTGCCAGGACAGATGATTGAGTAATATATATATATATATATATATATATATATATATATTGCTTTTTCTAATATAAAATATTGGTCCTTTCAGGGTAAAACGTTTAATTATACAGTAAGCATACTCACATGCAGACACAGACAATCTCAATGACACACACAAGCTCATTGATACACAGCTTCATAGACAAACAATCTTACTAATATACATCAGCTCATTGACATAAAAACACAAGCTCACTCACTAGCAGGCACACCCATGCAAGCAAGCTCACTCACTAGCAGACGCACACACACAGCTTAATGTGGTGGTACTGGTGTCTATAGCATGTCCCTACAGGCTTTTCAACGTAAACACTGACTTTTCAGAGAAAAGGCAGTGTTTACATTGCTTCAAAGTGACACTGCTAGTGACAGTCACTCAGACGGTCACTAGAGGTGCTTCCTGTGTTAGTGCACCTACATTCAGGGCCTCCACACTCTGTAGGTGCTGAACGTTTCCCATAGAGATACATTGATTCAATGCATCTCTATGAGGAGATGCTGATTGGAGTGGCGTTTTGCAGCCAATCCTATGGCAAAGCATTGGATTGGCTGAGATCATCAAGCTTGATGATCTCAGCTATAGAGGCAGGGCCAGTCGAGGGGAGACCAGCACGCTGCGTGGGGAAAAAAAACAGGTGAGCAAAAACACTATTTTTAAACTCACATTTACACCATGACAGACACACACCATGACAGACCACGACAGACCATGACACAGACAGACACACCCCATGACGGACAGACAGACACACACACCCCATGACGGACAGACACACACACACACCCCATGAATGACAGACAGACACACACACACCTCATGACGGACAGACAGACACACACACCCACCCCATGACGGACAGACACACACACACACACACACCCCATGACGGACAGACAAACACACACACCCCATGATGGACAGACACACACACACCCCATGACGGACAGACAGACACACACACCCCATGACAGACAGACAGACAGATACACACACACACCATACAGACAGACACCATGACACAGACAGGCACACACACACACACCATAGACAGACAGACAGACACCATCACACAGACAGACAGACAGACACACACACACCATACATACAGACAGACACCATGACACAGACAGACAGACAGACAGACACACACACACACCATACATACAGACATACACCATGAACAGACAGACAGACAAACACACACCACACATACAGACAGACACCATGACACAGACAGACAGACACATTACTAATACCTGCCAGGGGGAAGTCTTCTGGGGGCCGCTGGGGGACTTTTACCGCTGGGGTGGTCTGCTGTCGGCCGCTGGGGAGGTCTTCTGGCGGCCGCTGGGGGACTTGTCCTGGTGGCCGCTGGGGGAGCTGCGCCGGCTCTGCTCTCCCGCCCTCACGCGCTGCTGAATGAGACCGGCGCCGGAATATGATGTCATATTCCGGCGCCGGTCTCATTCAGCTACGCGCTGGGAAGCAGAGCCAGCGCATGTCCCCCAGCGGCCGCCAGGACAAGTCCCCCAGCAGCCGCCAGAAGACCTCCACAGCGGCCGACAGCAGACCCAGGTGTCTGCCTGGCCCCAGGTGCCGTCGGCCCACCGGGAAATTTCCCAGTATCCCGGTGGGCCAGTCCGGCCCTGGTCACATTCTATGGTTTCTTATTATAATTTGTATTTGTTTTAACTCTTTCTCTTCTTTGTCCCTTTCTGCTTTTCTTCCATCCCCTCCTCCCCTCTTCTGATTGTTTTTCTCTCTTGCCCAGATATCAACAACAAAAACACCCAGCATATTAATACATTAAAGTTGTTTTGGTGCTCCTTTAATATCACTGCCATGTTGGCACTTTTGCTCACTCATGTCTGTCTGACTGGATAGGTAATTCCATAAAATGTACCATTCCTTATTTGATTCTCAATGGAAACTTCATTAAAGGGACACTATAGTCACCAGAACAACTACAGCTTAATGTAGTTGTTCTGGTGAGTGTAATCATTGCCTTCAGGCATTTTCATGTAAACACTGTTTGTTTCAGAGGAAAGGCAGTGTTTACATTGCCCCTAGGGACACCTCCAAGTGGCCACTCCTTAGATGGCCACTGGAGGGGCTTCCTGGCTCAAGGTTGCACAGTAAGCAGCCCTGACGTTCAGCGTCCCCACGCTCTGCATGGAGACGCTGAATTTTTCTCATAGAGATGCATTGATTCAAAAAAATTGACCATTTCGATTATGTCACAAAGAGGGTGGACCCATGCGGCGCTGGAAATAAGGTGAGTTTTATACTTTTACAAGGGGGCTAAGGGTGGGTAAGCCACCAAAATGGTGGGTAAAACACTGTAGGGTCAGGAATACATGTTTGTATTCCTGACCCTATAGTGATCCTTTAAACAGACAAGCAAAAAAAAATTAAAAAATTCAACATATTTGGTGAACATAGAGAATAAGTAAATCTAATACAAATTGAAGGATGTGGTGGTTTTCCTTTCAAGGCTTATTATGCGGCACTAATTACCATTGATTTTGTACTGCATTATAAAAATACATAAAAAATTATTACAAATACAAAAGTGATTTCCCTCGAAAATATTTTTTGCTGCCTGTTTTGTGATTCTGCTTGCAGACAGACAGACAGACATATCCCACACCAAGAAGAAACTCGTAATGCCTTCTATGCATAAGTAAAGTGGTTCTAATAATCACTTAAGAAGAGTGGAACTGCTTTATAAGCTAATAGTATCTATACTGTATTTGCTATCAGTTTACACATAGCCTGGATCAGTATTTACTGATGTTAAACTCACAGGTTCAATTTGATAGTGTTGTCTTCTTTTCTTCACTGTGTATCATATCATCATATTGAGCAAAATAAGCAAAATAATAATTTTTTCAGAAATAAGCATTTAACAAAACATTAAAACATTTTTTGAGGGGTCAGGACCTGGCTGCCATGCTGAGTGGAGGAAGATAGTGTGAGCACTGCAGCACATTATGGTATTTTACAGTTTACAGTTTACTTATTTTCATTCAGAATTCATTATTATTTTATTTATTTATAAAGCGCCAACAAATTCCACAGCATTGTACAATGGGTGGAGTAACAGACACGTAATAGTAACCAGACAAGTTGAACACACAGAAACATAGAGGTTGAGGGCCCTGCTCAATGAGCTTAGATGCTAGAGGGAATGGTGTATGGTGACACAAGCTTAATTGGCTGCAGTGTACTTGAGAACTCAGTAGGGGTTTAACCAAGCTTTTTAGCATTTACCTGATTTGGGCCCATTACAGATCTCAGCTTTCTAACTCTGAGGCTTAGTGTCTTATCATAGTGAGAAAGATGGCTGATCACCCACCTGGCTGAAACAGTGCTTCTCCTCAGGTCCCCTCTCCCTCTTGGTCCATTGGGAATAATCCCAGTTACTTCTATCGAGAATTAATTGATTAGGACTTAGTTAATGGCATAAGAGTGTGCAAAATGTTTTTAGTAGAGACTTACCTAAGATGGTGGCTGGACATGAGATGGAGACTTCTATGGCACATAGGAGGTTTGCACAGCTTCCTCAAGGTTTTCTAGACACATTGGACAATGTTTATTCTTCATTCTGGGCTTGGCCGTAGCGCAAGTTCAGAGTACAGACACTCATATAGAGCAGACGGTCAATCCCACTCGACCTGAGCCAGAGACACACAAGTGTCTATTATATGGCTTGAAGCCAAGGCCTTCAATAATCCTCGGTGGTGATGCACCCCTATGAAATGTCAATATTTCTGAAAAAAAAATTAAAGGTTGGGTGGGCATCGTCCCAAAGTGGTGTCACCACCATTTCTACTCCACATACATCCTCAATTATACATAGGCACAGACCCAGAGGATATCTGATCTGGTTGGCATTGTGCATCTGCTTGTTCTCTTACCTGAGGATTAACTCAGATTGCACAGTTTCGTCTTCTGGAAGTGGATACATTTTCTCCTTCTTTGTAGGTCCCATCTCAAGCATATAGACTGGGTATTGGTTAGGTGGCCTGGAATGCTGTGTAGGCCTGCTCCTGTTTTTATTTCAAGTCCTGTTCCTCTATGCCCATTATCATATATCATGGTCTCTTACTTAATAGCACAGTTATATGTAAAGCAATAATTCATGCTTAATATTGCTCTGTAATTCACTTTTTCTTCATAATTTAAAAATGTGGTATTGTTTTTGTTTTTAAGTAAACTATGCCAAGTGTTTCTTTGTTTAATAATACCACAATATGTTTGGCTTTGTACAATCTTTATGCCACTTAATAAAGAACAATTTACACAAAAGCATTTATTGAGCATTATATTTTGTGATACTGAATATTATTATTTCTGGTAGAGATCAAACTGAACCTTTGCCTGTTATATTTATTATATTATATTTTAGGAGAATAGAGTCTCCTTCGCCACTGCTCGCCTCTCCACCTTTTGTGACGTCATCGAGGAAGCATGGCCATGATGATCCAATAGATGAGCATTGGAAAACTGATACACATTTGCGGTGAGTGAGGTGCACATCCATGCTTCCTCACAGGAAAGGATTTTATTCAATGATTTCCTGTGAGCTTCTGTGTTTTCCTGCAGTTTTGGGACTGAGTTTTAATTGGTCAGTGCAGCTGTAGTTGATGACTTTAGTACCCATTTAAGTGCAGCTCTGATGAAAATGCCTGCAACGAAATGGAAGATTTTCGACTTTTATTGCAGTTAAACATATCACTACATTTTGCATGAATGTTTAGAAATATAGTAAGAAAAGGCAAAGATTACTTTGCAGGATGCAATTTACAGAAAAAAGAAATAAAAAAAAGCCAAAAAAGCTTTATAAATCAGTTGCTCTATGGATGTAGATCTAGACAGCTGATCAAAGTATGCTTTCAGTCCTGTGGACAATAAAATGAGTTCCATACCACAGGTAACAATAATATCTGTCCTCGGGAGGTAGACAGTCTACAAGGCACCATCTTCCCACCACAAATATTGTATTTATCAGACAAAGTTACACAATTCCTTTTAACCTTGACCTGGCACTGTTTAAAACTAGCAGCAGAAATTATATTCAGACTTAATAATTTTATCAGCACAATTTCTACTGTTTTGCATAGACATATACATATATTTATTCATGTTTTATTGTAAATAAAAATATAGAACAAATTAAAGGTCATGTCTTCTAAGAAGTGCTGGAGGTTAAAAAAAAACAAAACAAAAAAAACACGCTGCCTAAAAAAAATCGGGAGAATGAATAATTTACTAAAATGTGTAACATTTCAGTGTGCTAAGCACTATATTCTCAGGAAGAGAGTTGTCTCATTAGGTAAAGTTAAATGACTTGATTAACTATTTACACAAAAACTCTGTGTACAGTAAGAACATCTATTGGCTCTGCCTTCCAAGGCCCTTGGGCAGTCGGATGAGTCCTTTCTACAAGCTTAGCTGGATTTGTTCATTTAATGCAGACTTTACTACATTTCGTTCATAAATCTGAAAATATTTCTCATCAGTCGGTTTATTGATCTGACAGTATTCTGTGTGCTATTATTATTATTATTTTATTTATATAGCGCAATCAGATTCCGTAGCGCTGTACAAATCAAACTATTACTATTATGGCATTGTCTTTCGATTACTGCATTATCAGAAAGCCCAAGTTGTTTCTGCAATGACAAGTTACTGATTTTATTGCTACATTTCAACAGAAGACCAGTATTTAACCCCTTAAGACTGGAGGGCGTGCAATTACGCCCTATTTTAGGCAGCTCTTAACGCCGCTGGGCGTAATTGTGCACCCTCCGGTCTTTCCTTACTTATCCGGTCGCCGGCGGTCCAACGCCAGCGATTGCGGTGGGGGGAGACTCCCAGGGAGCCCCCCGCGGCCATTTGAGAGTGAGGTCCTTGCAAGGACCTCACAATCACATGGCCGGGATAGCTGGCTTCTGTATTACAAGCAGTGGGGCTGCCTGAAATGACAGGTGGTCCCCCTGCTGGCTAGAAATAAAATTAAAATAAAATTAATAAGTGTAAAAAAAAATTTATTATACTTAGATCAAGTATATATATACACATATACATACACACATACACTGTCTAGATGTATTTTACTATTAATATATATATAATTATATATATATATATATTAATATCAAATTACACGTAGACTGATACTGATTAAATATATATATATATATAATTATTGTTATATATATATTTATATATAATATAAAAAAATTAAATATGTAAATACGTTAAAAAATAAAATGTTAAAAATAATTTAAAAAAATAATAAAAAAATATATAGATGTGTGTTATTTAGTTCTAACTGTATTGTGATATTAATATATATATATATATATTTATATCAAAATACACGTAGAACGAAATAATATATATATCTACATACATAAATATATATGTATATATCACTATATATATACCTATATATAAATAAAAATATATAAAAAAAAATTATATATACACATATAGATTCACATACATATATATACATATATTAATTCTACATATATATTTATGTAATATTTTTTACATAATTAGGTATCTTAATTAATTACAATTAGCGGGACCTGCCTGATAACCCATGCCGAAAGTAAAGGGAATTTAATTTGCTAGCGCTATATTTAACCCTATAACTTTCAAAGACACCATAAAACCTGTACATGGGGGTACTGTTCTACTCGGGAGACTTCGCTGAACACAAATATTAGTGTTTCAAAACAGTAAACTGTATTACAGCGATGATATCGCCAGTAAAAGTGAAGTTTTTTGCATTTTGCATGCACTAACAGCACTTACACGGACAATATTGCTGTGATACTTTTTGCTGTTTTGAAACACAAATATTTGTGTTCAGTAAAGTCTCCCGAGTACAACAGTACCCCTCATGTACAGGTTTTATGATGTTTACAAAAGTTACAGCGTCAAATATAAAGCTTGCGTTTCATTTTTTTCACATAAAAATTCGCCAGATTGGTTACGGTGCCTTTGAGACCCTATGGTAGCCCAAGAATGAAAATTAACCCTATGATGGCATACCATTTGCAATAGTAGACAACCCAATGTATTGCAAACGGGGTATGTCCAGTTTTTTTTAGTAGCCACTTACTCACAAACACTGGCCAAAATTGGCGTTTTTGCATTTTTCACACAAAGAAATACTAACGCTAACTTTGGCCAGTGTTTGTGACCAAATAGCTACTAAAAAAGACTGGGCATACCCCATTTGCAATACCTTGGGTTGTCTACTATTGCAAATGGTATGCCATTATGGGTGTAAATTTCATTCCTGGGCTACTATAAAGTCCCAAAGGCAACGTAACCAATCTGGCGAATTTCAATTTCAAATGTAATGTGCTATATTTGACCCTGTAACTTCCCAAAACGCCATAAAACCTGTACATAGGGGGTACTGTTTTACACGTGAGACCTTGCTGAATACAAATATGTGTATTTTATTGCAGTAAAAGCAAACAGTATTATGACATTGACAGTTAAAATGTCATGTAGAACTAAAATAAATCAAAACAATCTTATTTTCTCCAATTTGTTTCATATTAAATTATGTTTCATAGCTAAATATTTGACATTAAATGAAAGCCCTGTTTCCCCTGAATAAAGTGATATATAATAAGGGTGGGTGCATTTACTATGAAAGAAGGGGAAATTACGGTTGGACAGACATGTAGCGCAAATGCCAGGTTTTGTTTACATTTTGTTTTGTTCACAACGTGTACATTTGGCTCTGTCCTCAAGGGGATAAGCATAACTTGCAATAAAGGTATCTTCTAACCAGATGTAAACATTTAGTGAGAACTTGGTTTGAGCAATGTTCAACAGAGTTGAAGTTTTTTTGTTTGTTCTAAACTGCAAATCGGGTGATCGGTTTCTCTAACTCCAAGCCTAAATGTATTGGAATGTCAAACCAACTAAAATGTGCAATCGACGAGCTTGTTTGTTTTGACTTGTGCTTCTGAATTCCGCACTTGGTGCCAATAAAAACACATGATTGATGGGGGAAAAAAGATAACTGACGGTTAGGGGATAATCACTAAATGTTGATTGTACTCACAGATTAAATGAGAAGTGGCCAATAGAGGTGTAAAAAAGGATGAGCAAAAGAAAAGGAAAACCATCAACTTTATTTCTAAAACCAATTAGCGTATTGAAAAAAAATAATGATAATAAATAACTCATTAATTTAATTTTTTTTAAATATACGTACAGGCTTAATATTTAGAATAGAATTCTGGAAGTAGCATAACTAAACAGAGTTTATTCCAGGAGAAGAATACAAATGTTAAATCAAGCAAGCAAAGCTCAAGACAAGAATAACTCTTGCACAGAAACTCGGTAACAAAAATCAGGTACAGCAGAGACATATTCTTATGTGTTAAAAGAAACCACTAAAGTACATTGGACCAAAAATCACAAAGGTTTCTATATGCCCAGGCTTCTGCATCAATTCGGGATCATTGGCACATGTGCATTGCATCAGTCGAGACACTGACATCAAGTTATAAATAGGTGCTAAGGTTGAGGTTCATATTATTAAGGGTTAGTTGGAGGTAGAATGACATGCTTGAAACCTTGTAAAAATTGTAAAGCATTTCAACTGATGTGATTGTGACTGAATTGATGCAGCTGAGTCAAAACTGGAGTAAGGCTTTTGCATCAAAACCAGACCCAGTAGCCTAGGATTGTGGTCGAACCTACACAGTTTCTGAGAAACTGCAATAATTAAGCTTGCAGGGTTAAAGGGAGTGGGACACTGCACCCAGACCACTTCAATGAGCTGAAGTGGTCTGGGCGCCTATAGTGTCCCTTTAAGCACACACTCATTGACAGACACACACTGACAGGCACACACTGACAGACACTTATTGACTGATAGTCACACACAGACTCAATGGGAAACAGAATCTCACTGATTTGACAGACACTCACAAACACACACACTGACATACAGACACACACAGACCCAACCATACACTCACATGCACACACAGACAAACACATACACTCACAGACACACACACATACACTCACTAATTATTAATATTATTAAAATGCTTTGAAAATTTCCACTCAGCCTCCCTACGTGGAGAGCTGGCGTGGATGTGTCCCTGGGGTCCAGTGGTGCTGCTGGGAGGTGTGCGGCTGTATTAGAATCTGAGGCAGCGAGGGGGCTCTGATCTCCCTGCTCTGCTCCCTCGCGGGCCATCTACTGATGCCGGGAGCCGGGATATAATGTCATTTTCCGGCTCCCGCGGCAATCAGCAAATGTAGAGGGAGCAGGGCAAGGAGATCAGAGCTCCCTCGCTGTCTCGGATTCCAATACAGCCGCACACCGGGGGGTCCATATGGTGGGAGGAGCAAAGGAGACGCCCGAGTGGGCGTTTAGGGGCGGCATGTTTTGTCGCCCCCTGGTTAGTGCCACCCAGGGCAAATGCCTAGTTTGCCATGGGCTAAATACACCACTGGCCTCTGTGAAAAATAAACATACTTACCCTTCAGCGCCAGCAAATCACTCTTCCGCATTCACCGATATCTCGCTGCTGCACTCTGCTGTCAGAACTTAGAATGCTGCCCGCTCTAAAAGCACGTTTTTATATAAGATTGCTGCATGACGTTACATCCCCTCTTAAAGGTACCATGTCATCTACCATGTCATCTAGGTAATCTGTTTTGAGTAGCAATTATGGCGTGGACCAATCAGAAAACAGATAAGCCTATTTAAGGCTTGTTTAAGCACCCATTCTTTGTCCTATCATGGTTTCTTGTTAGATCCGCATTTAGTGCTCCTAGCGATTCCCTTGTGATTTCATGTTTTTAATCTCGGCTTTGTATTTAACTTGTGATTTCTGGTATCCTGACCTGGCTTTGAATTTGACTCTTGATTTTCTGGTATCTTGACCCGGCTTTGTATATACTCTGTGTATTTCTGTACTCCTGACCTTGGCTTATCCTGACCTTGTTTTCGCTATATTAATACATTAAGTCTGGCCACTATAAGAAACACATTCAAGAAAACAAGTAAAACAATGTAGAAGCAGTTTGCAGTGTGTGCTTGAACTTTATTACACCCCATCACAAAATGTTCAGCATTTCTCCAAGTGTAAATCGACTTATTAAGACCGCCCTTTTCTGTGTTGTCACCCCATCTACACATTAAACTTTGCAGTTTCATTAGGATGTTGATTGCAAGCAGGCCATTATGTTAATAAATATATATACTCCTCACATAGGAAATAAGATTCATTTGAAAGCGTTCCATTTGTTTTTTTTTCTAAATTATTAGATGTTGAACTCTAGCCATATGATTAAGAAGGCATAGAAACATAGAATGTGACGGCAGATAAGAACCATTCGGCCCATCTAGTCTGCCCAATTTTCTAAATACTTTCATTAGTCCCTAGCCTTATCTTATAGTTAGGATAACCTCATGCCTATCCCACGCATACTTAAACTCCTTTACTGTGTTAACCTCTACCACTTCAGCCGGAAGGCAGGTTTTTATTGAGTGAGAGCAGGATTTATGACTTTATGCTGTATGTAAGGCAATGATAGATCTCTATTTACATAGGAAACTCAAAAGAATAATGGATTCAAAACAGATAACTTAATAAAAGGAAGGGAACAGGGTGTCTGAAACACCGAGGGTTCACACAGGATAGCTGCCTGCTCTGGTACACCAAGGGTAACACAGGATACAGAGACCAGACCTTAAACAATAATATGGACAGACAAACAAGAAGGGGCAAGTCTAAACTAAATAGGGAGGAGATAATTATGAGGTAGGGCCAGCTGCGAGCAGAGTCAGATCTATTCAGCCTGGGTTCAGCAGCCTACAACAGCACCACAAAAAGGTAGTGGCACTGTGAGGTATTGCACAGACAGAAGAGACAAAACATATAATCGTGACTGTAGACAATGTAAGACAGGTTCACCTGATTTCTAGGTTTGAAGATGCCATTATATTGTTTTAAAAGACTGGAAATATTACAGAAAGAGTATACCTAAATGTGTATCCTGGCTTCAAAGCAACACAGCACCCATAGTCTGCATACCTTGTTAACTCCGTAAGGACACATGACGGAAATACCCCGTCATGATTCCCTTTTATTCCAGAAGTTGTGTCCTTAAGGGGTTAAAGAGAATACCATGTAGAAAGGATTGTTAAGCCAAGATATTTATTCGACTGGCCACAGGGGTATTTACTTTTTTAAAGCATTTTAGATGCAATCTTAAAAAAATTGTGTTGTTTAGTAAGTAAATATACATATTAATGAATAACATGCAAAACTCCTCTGGTTACAAATACGTGTCTGTTAGTCCACCGATTGTACAGTGCTACGGAATATATTTGGCACTTTATAAATTATAATAATAATAATAAATATGTACCATGAGCATGGCAGATGTTATTTGCTTTTTTTTTCTTTCTAAGCAGCACATTACTATTGTTGTAACAGCTTTACACCAACAGTAAACAGTTACAGATATGAAATAATTGAGAGTGGCAGCAACTAAGCTTAGCCTAAAAGAATGACCGTGTCTCTTGACAAATATGCTATGCCCTTTGCAAATGTTTAATCAGTTTTCCAGAGAAGATTACAAAGGACTCTTGTGTCTGATTCATATCCACAGAACATTTCGCTAAGAGGGATTATTATGCAGAAAGACTTATAAGCACAAGATGACTACTTACAGTTAAAAGGTTGATTTTTCTGAGATTAGAAACTCGATAGAGGTCCTGTAGGGAACCATCAAAAAGTATGAAGAATAAATGGTCCTTTTATTTCATGACATCTTTTGATCCACAAATTCCTCATCTTCTGGTTTAAAGCCCAAAGCCCAAATCAGGCCATAGATTTCTTTGAATTTTTTTCAGATTGTAGCAAGCATATTTTTTTCATGTGCAGTCTTAAATATTTATGCGTGTGCCATAAATTTGTTCTCTTTTAGACATATTTGGATGTAAGCATTGGTAAGCCATCCGGGAGCACATTACTGGAAGACACTTTAATGCTTCAGCTTTAAGATCTTGTTGAGCATAAATGTAAAAAAAAAATGTGCAAGTTGTATGTATGTATATTTCATTTTATATTTTTAGGCCTTCATAGAAGCACTACAGATTTATACAAAAAAATCAGATATTGTTGATTGCACTTAATAGTATGAGGATAATATTGTATATTCAAATTAAAGATGCCATCTATTACACTCGATAAACATTGCCATCAAATTACTTAGTAGTGAATCTGTCAGATATAGGTTTGCAGTTTTCTAACCATATTATATTATTATTTTTATTATTATTATTATTATTATTATTATGTTATTTATGTAGCGCCAACAAATTCCACAGTACTTTAGAGTGGGTAGACGAACAAACATGTAGCTGTAACTAGACAAGTTGGACACACAGGAACAGAGGGGTTGAGGGCCCTGCTCAATGAGTTTACATGCTAGAGGGAGTGGGGTAAAATGACACAAAAAGGTAAGGATAGTATTGGACTAATGACAGTTGCAAGAGAGGAATCAGTCGGGAGCTATTAACAGTTTAATTGATAAGTGAGTTTTTAATGATTTTTTGAAGGAGTGGAGACTGGGTGAGCATCTAACGGAGGAGGGAAGTGGCTTATGGTTATACAATTAAGTGTTTCTTTCTGTAATACTATTAAAAGTTTTAATGTTTTAATGTAATTCCATTTCCCCCTGTCTCCTGCTGAGAACATCAGCCATGTTTTCGGTGCGTATTAAACTTACTGTAAGAGTAAGATCTGCTAGCACAATATATAGATGCAATTTGATTCTATCATTTAAGATTAAGTTGCTTTTATAATGTCAGGTACCCTTTAAAGGAAGACTCCAGACTCCCTTTAAAGGAATACTCCAGACAGCTCTAATTTATGGATTACCAAGTAATGCATTCAAATGTAAAGTTAAATAATAATTATATATATACATTTTTATTTAAATTATATATATATGTATGTATAGGTCCAAACAAAAAACAAACAAATCTCCCCAAAACAAATCAATATATGTATAAATAGAACTAGCCTGGGGCTTCCTAGTGCAGCAATAAAATAGGTCAAAGAAGGAGCACTCACAGGATTTTAGATGAAAAACAACAGTGTATTCACAGAATCAACAAAAAAATTAGCATTTCGACTATCCTGTGTCTGTATCAAGATCAAGACCCATGAGGGTCGAAACATTTATTTTTTGTTGATCCTGTGACACACTGTTGTTGTTTTTTTTTATCTAAAACACTGTTGACCTAATATATATATATATATATATATATATATATATATAGCTGCAGTTTTTCAAAGGAGAGGGAAACAGCTTCGGAGCTGATCATAGTCCTCCCTTTGTAATGGGAGCACTGATCATTTGCCTTATAAAAGGCACATTATGCTGACATTGAGTTATATCTTAGTAAGAGACATGATGCTACCAGTGGAAAAGAGAGTAGAATCTTGTTTTTCCTTCCAAAAATAGTTTGGCATTGACAAGGCAGGCACCCCTTTTGTCTTTGACTTTATTTTAATTGGAAATCAATCCCTGGGCCTTAGAAAAAAGATAAGGCTTGAAAAGTTGATGCACCGTAGTATAGTTGAGAAGTACAAGCATTGATTCAATGTACATGTATTGGTAACAAACACCGCTTCCCGTGAAATGATAAGGTCTATTGATTATAAGACAATCCAGAACTGGTTCTCTTTGTTGTATGTATCGATTATATTTGAAATATATGTCGCTGTTCTGTATGTCATACTATTGCAAATAAATGTCCATAGTATTTTAAAAACTAAATAAAATGTACGAAACAAATATTTAACAGGTTGTAGGCTTTTAGCCATGAAGCTACGTAAATATTATGCATTGAAAATGATATTATAATTGGGTATACTTTTAGTAGTAAAATCTGTACATGCTTGCAATATTTAATAAGTAAAGTATTAAAATTCTGTGTTTCTTGCGTAAAACTAAAGGATTGTAAGCACATCATACACTAAACACATCCCACTCACACAGCCAATAGTACACCATATGTGATTATTTTAATCACTGCCAGCACAAGGTAAATTTGCATAGATTTTTTTTTAACTGAAGAAAACATATCAGCAATGAATTGCTGAGAAATTCTCAACAGTTAATAGTATACATTATTTACATGCTAAATAAGCAAGTAGTTATCAAATCTGATGAAAAACAGGTCAAAGATGAAGTTAAATGAAAATATGGCTTGTCTTAGCTTGGTAGTAGTTTAAGAACAATAAAAAAGATAACTTGCACAATTCTACTAGTGTAAGACCACTTGTTTACATATTTTTAATGTTAAGTTTGTATTATAGACAATATATAATATATAAGTATAGAACAGAATCGGACATTGTATTTTATTGTAAAAAGTAAATAAAAAATACTTTCTGAAGGTAATTCATCTTGCCATGATTATGCAGGAAAAATAAATGTAGTGTTGTGTGTGTGGGGGCTTAACCTTGTTTGTGGAGGAGTCTACGTGTTGTGTGTGTTTAGGAGAGTCTGAGTGCCCCCCTGCTGCTTACCTTTTGACTGGAGGGGGATGTTATCTCTTTTGTTCCAGTTGAGTGCCTTATGGACAGGATCTCTGGTGGTTTATTGAGGGGCTTTGTGGTCTACACTAATATCGGGTGCAATTGACGTTAAGAGGTCCTTTGTGATGCACCACAATCTGTGGTGCTCTCAGTCTATGAGATGCGCTTGGGACCCATGAGGGTGCTGTCAAAGTGATCTGCACCTGATAGAGGTGCAAACTACAAAACACCCTTGAGCAGGTTAGCAGGGTGATTAGTTTGATCATCATACAGGCTCAGGAAGGCCCACTTGCAGTCAGAGCTGGAGCTCCAGGCCTGGCTACCAATGGCACTATATGGGTAATCTGGCTTTGGAATATAGCAATAACTTTGCCAGCTTGTAATATAACTTTTTTTTTTTTTTTTTTTTTTTTATAAATATGGCATTTGGACCAGTTTTCTGTTATTTTTTCTCTGACAAAGACTGATTTGGATAAACACATTATGTACAAGTCCACGAATTAAAGTCCAAATTAGATAAATATCTGAACTGAAATGTTGGGGAATATACTAGGATTTTTACCAAATTTTGCAAATATAGGCCCAGATGTAATTTGTGTGGATAAACATTTCAAATTTGTTGATATTTAAAATAATATTTAGATTATCTATATGCAACCGCAGTAAGCCTGTGAGTTGTCAGAGGGGTCTCTCTTTTTTTTTAGGCACTAGGTTTAGGAGGGGGGACCAGCCCCTTGACAGCTCACAGCATTACATGAGGGGGGAAGCATCTACAGGAATATTGCATGCTGGAGGCAAGTGAGATGGGACTCCAGTTAGTATGGTAGGGTGAGGTGACCACATGGGTTTGGCCCACAGTACGTTTGGTGGTGCATGGAGGTAGTGTCACATTAACACATGGGGTTTGGTACTTTCTGTTGATCATATTCCGTTTATCCCAGATTTGAAAAGGGAAGCAGGAAAGAGTCAGTGATGTTACAATAGGGGGGTTGGTAGGTGTTGGAGGAGTATTCATGGGTATTCTGTCCTGTAGTTGCATGCTGTTCCTGAGGCCACTATGTACAATTCAGGATACTGTATTTTCTCATCTGGTTTATTCACTTTTCGCTCTATTCTGTCTCCCAATTATGGTTATTATAGTTGATACAGGTTTTGTTTTATGCTATGCATGCATTTACATGACAATGTTTATTTTGATAATAGCACTTATTCTGAAATATGCTTGGTTAGAGTTCACTATGTTTGCTACAGACATTCCATGAATTTCTGAACTCAGAACTGGGTTAGCTCACTCTACTTCACGATAATGCACTATTATACAGTATCTCACAAAAGTGAGTTCACCCCTCACATTTTTGTAAATATTTTATTATTTAAAAATGTATTTATAAATTATTATTTATTTTATTTTATCTTTTCATGTGAAAATGACAAGAAATTACACTCTGCTACAATGTAAAATAATAAGTGTACAGCCTGTATAACAGTGTAACTTTGTTGTCCCCTCACAATAACTCAACACACAGCAATTAATGTCTAAACAGTTGGCAACAAAAGTGCGTACACCCCTAAGTGGAAATGTCCAAATTGGGCCCAATTAGCCATTTTCCCTCCCTGGTGTCATGTGACTTATTAGTGTTACAAAGTCTCAGGTGTGAATGGGGAGCAGGTGTCTTAAATTTGGTGTTATAGCTCTCACACTCTCTCATATTGGAAGTTCAACATGGCACCTCATGGCAAAGAACTCTCAGAGGATCTGAAAACAAGAAGATTGCCAAGACCCTGAAATTGAGCTGCAGCACGGTGGGCAAGACCATACAGCGGTTTCAGGACATATTCCACTCAGAACAGGCTTTGCCATGGTCGACCAAAGAAGTTGAGTGCATGTGTTTAGCATCGTATCCAGAGGTTGTCTTTGGGAAATAGATGTATGAGTGCTGCCAGCATTGCTGCAGAGGTTGAAGGGGTGGGGGGTCAGCCTATCAGTGCTCAGACCATACACTGCACACTGCGTCAAATTGGTCTGCATGGCTGTCATCCCAGAAGGAAGCCTCTTCTAAAGATGATGCGCAAGAAAGCTGGCAAACAGTTTGCCGAAGACAAGCTGACTAAGAATATGGATTACCTGAACCATGACCTGTGGTCCAATGAGACCAAGATAAACTTATTTGGTTCAGATGGTGTCAAGTGTGTGTGGTGGCAACCAGGTGAGGAGTACAAAGACAAGTGTGTCTTGCCTACAGTCAAGCATGGTGGTGGGAGTGTCATGGTCTGGGCCTGCATGAGTACTGCCAGCACTGGGGATCTACAGTTTATTGAGGGAACCATGAATGCCAACATGTATTGTGACATACTGAAGCAGAGCATTATCCCCTCCTTCCAGAGACTGGGCCGCAGGGCAGTATTCCAACATGATAACGACCCCAAACACACCTCCAAGACAGCCACTGCTCTCTAACATCCACCAGCTCCGTGATGTCATCATGGAGGAGTGGAAGAGGACTCCAGTGGCAACCTGTGAAGCTCTGGTGAACTCCATGCCCATGAGGGTAAAGGCAGTGCTGGAAAATAATTGTGGCCACACAAAATATTGACACTTCGGGCCCAATTTGGACATTTCCACTTAGAGGTGTACTCACGTTTGTTGCCAATGGTTTAGACATTAATGGCTGAGTGTTGAGTTATTTTGAGGGGACAGCAAATTTACACTGCTATACAGGATGTACACTTACTACTTTACATTGTAGTAGAGTGTAATTTCTTCAGTGTTGTCACATGAAAAGATATAATAAAATATTTACAAAAATGTGAGGGGTGTACTCACTTTTGTGAGATACTGTACATGCGCAACCTTGTATGTCTGTCTGTCAGTCTATGTCTGTGTGTTTATGTATAAGTATGGGTGTGCATATGTACATATGTTTGTGTATATGTATGTGTAGATGTATATAGGCATACATATGTGTGTGTATTTGTACTTGGATGGATAGATATCCATTGGTTGTTACACTTTTCTTTCTTCTATGTTTTCCTTGTTCCTACTGTATTACAAGCTGGCTATGTTTACTATGGGTGCAGTTTGGAAGTGTTGTATGTTTTGTTTAGTCAAGCATGTACTTCAGGGGTGTATAGTCAGGATGCAAACATTACCGTTGCTATCATCCTTTGATACATTACCATAGTGTTACATTAGAACTGCCTGCCAGTACACTTGTTGCGATTTTAGCAACATATATTGGTTCTCAGAAGTCATTGGGTTGGAATTACTTGTAAGATATATCCAAGTATTATAGTTGACACACCTAATAAAAAGAAAAAGAAAATTAGTTTAACTACAGGACACAGGACGAGCAGTCACCTTTTGATATAATAAGCAGTTACCAAGTAGGTTACCATATTTAGTAACGCATGTATGATTCTACTGTAATCATGTCAGTCTCTCAATGCATGATTATTACTATTGGATATTCGTTTAGTTTATATATTGCTATGTAGGCTACTTATGTTTTTATATGGTGGTCAGTCCATACCTGCTACATGATCGCCAGCTTGAGATAGACTTTGTTCACTATATGATTTCTGGTTACACTGTGCAAAATCCAGTGAAATCTGTAAGTTCACGCTATGCATGGTTCACTATATTTCAGTCACCTCAACGTAGTTGAGGTGACTGAAATATAAACCTCTCTTAGGTTTAGCCCTGTGTACCTCAGTCACTCTATGCCTATTTCAATAGTTAACATCAACCATTGTTAACATCTTTAACCATTGTCAAGGTTACGCTGTTAGTAAGTAATATGCAGCTATCCTCCATTGGCGCTATCCACTGTTCATCTTGTTATCCACATTGGTTGCAGTATGTTTCAATATTCACAGTGTTATATGTATATGCTATTTTTTACTATATATTAATGTTTTATATGTATACATAGTGCTACTTTGTGTGCCTGTCAACTTGATATGATGACCTTGAGTATTTTTGGCTGCGTCCACTCACATTCAATGGGTTCGCTATGTTAACGTGTATTGGCCCACCACAGTTCACATAAAGCATTATTGCAGTTTGATCCACATCTCAATTAGAGACGAAAATTAATGCTTTGGTGGCCTTATCTCAACCCAAACAGGTCAGAAGATTAAGCTGTTCTTTGGTGTTTTGTGAGTGTCTCTGGGTGCATTTATGTAAATTGTAGGCTGTCTTTAAATGATAGTAGGACTTTTTTATCCACTTATATACCACCAACATGGAGCAGGGGGGAGATATGCAAAGACTTACAACATAATTTAATCAATTACTGTATGCCAATTTAAGGATGTGGACACCTCTGTCACTCTTTTATATGATTTTAATCTTGTTTAATCACGTTACATATGCTTGGTTTCACTATGGCAATATCAAATTTCTCTAGATATAATAATAATAATAACAACAAAGTATTTAACCAGGAAAGGTACATTCAGATTACTCTGGTTTTCGTCCTGGGGATGTTTTTTGTTACAAGTTGTTTCAACTCCAATAATTGCAGGGATTACATGACCCTCCTCCCCATTTAATCATTGAAAAAGTGTATATGTTCATTTTGTGATCATGTACCCTTGCTCCTTGGTTAACTAATAACAGGGTTTCGGCCTATTTCATGTATGTCTATTCATGCACTGGTTAACAATTTAAATAACTTTTCCTTCAATTCCATTCGTAACAAGTATTCCAAACTCATACTTACACCTACCTTATCTTCAATTCTTAAGTTATCAGCAAGATTTACAACACACCTACAGTACGCATACTGCATCACCGGTGTTCACAATTCAATACTACATTATAATGTCACAATCCGGTTTTGGGTATTAAGATTATGGACCTCGGTACACCTATGGATTGACATTAAGCAAATTGTTACTTCAGTGACTAAGTTTATACACATATCTAGTCAAATTAAATTTCTATGATTATGCATTCAGGTCTATTGGTCACAACGCAAGTGACTCAGTCATCCAATCTTACCTTCTTCTCCTAGCATAGACTCTAACAGGACTTCACACTTAGCTTGGTCTGGCTGTTAGGATTTCTTAGTTGGCCCTAGTTAACTTAAGCTTTTCCATAGATACTATTTGAGATAACAATTTTTCTTCAGTTTTAGGTATGGTAGAATCACCTGCAACAACTCTAGGGCAGAAGAAGGAGGAGAAAACGGGAACTAGGAGAAGACAAGCATCATCCAATTATGTTTTATGGGTCCTGTTCTATATGATGCTTCAAGACATGGACCTTCTGGAACAGCCAGTATTTCCTTACAACAGTTAATCTTGGGGAAATGCTTCATCCACATTCTTACTTTACATCCTGCTTAGTTTTCTAACTTTACAAACGTTTTGATAGGTTAAGATTTTTTTTTGCCTATTTATACCAATATATGATATAATAATTTCCTTCTCTTTATTCTTGCTAGAAAACCGGGAACTTTTTGCTATAAGTAACAGATAATGTACCAGTTAGGGAATAATGCAGGCCACTAAAAGTTGGCTATGTGCAATTATGTTTGTTCCAAGAAAAAGTGGTATTGATATTTTTGCACTCTTTATTCTGGCCTACCAAAACTTGCCTTACTCATATTGCCTCTAATCTTCTACTAACTTTCAGCTTGTGTCCACAACAACAAACAGGAAGGTAGTATGACTGGAGTTGTGGTGGGCGTTTATCCCAGTTAACCCTGTACATTCTGCAGTTCTTGAAACCCCATTCACCTCTCTCTTTAATTATTTATTTATATACAATATATATTTTTTCAATTTAGTATTTTGAACAAATTATATCAAATGTTTATTCAAAAATATTATATAATTTGAAAAGCATATCCATATATATTAAATCAGAACTACATATATTATATATGATACGTGGATGGATTGATGGATGGATAGATGGCTATTTTATATGAACAGGTAGGATTATATAAACCATTTGCAAAAAAGAAGAAAACTGTGCTCAGCAGTTCACTAAACAGCAAATTGAGGTGAGTTGAAAACTTTTGTACAAAAGCAGAAATTTAAATTGGCTATTTTAGCTTATTTTAGAATTTTCTGCAGTTATGTGTTGAGAGCATTACATGAAGTCTAAGCATATAATAATGATGGTGTTTGTGCAGTTTTATACCTAAAAATATAGCAGAGTGCATTTCAAAACAGGACAATTGTAGGAAATATTTTATTTTACATTGTAAGTAAGCACTTTGTATAAAAGAGCTTCAAAAGGTACATCTCATCTCACGGGAAGTACCTTTTGATTTCCTTTCAGTTATACATCACTGCATATTCTGTTTCCTCTTTATAAATGCCATTAATAATACTTATATGAGCACAGAAATATATTTTTTACTTTAGGAAAATCCACAAGTCCTAAAGTTAAGAAGAACTTGATTTGGAACCCTAGAGTGCTGGCTCTCTTTCTTGCTATATTTTTGTGTTGCTTAACACCAGGTATATTTTCTATTCATCAAGTAGTCGGAGTGCAGCTCTGCAAAAATAATAATAATAACAACAAAGTACTTAACCAGGAAAGGTACATTCAGATTACTCTGGTTTCGCAAGTGGAGATGTTACCTTAAGCCAACATCCAGGAGTTGTTACTATTACCTAATTTTATCTACCTCAGAAGGATGAAGGGCTGAGTCAACCATGCCAGGATTTGAACCTGTGCCCCAAGTGTTCAACAGATTCTACTGATGATGCGTTAGCCAACTAAGCTATCGTTATATATAATATTATATACCAATATATAGATGTAGATATAGAACTATCCAGTCCACAGTCTAATGACATGTTGGTTTACCTCTACAGTACAAACTCAGAAGTATCCCCCAGTGCAAAAGGTACTTGGTCATATAAATGTGAAGAACCAGACATGGAAATATCATAGGGTGGGAAAAATTAACATATAACCATTTTATGATGTAAAAATATAGAGATATACTCTGCCTGTATAATCCGCTGTAACTCTTAAATTGCCATCTTTGGTGTGTCCCAACCAAATGGAGTCAGACTCTTTGAGATGACAAAATCAATCAACATCTTCTGGTGGAGACAAGTCAAATAGCATCACAGAATCAACGTGTTCCCCTGACAAATTGGATTTTTTCAGAGTGCAGTTCTTGGAGGGGAACATGCATTGGATTTTTTGCATATGTTGCATTGGTTTACTTTGGATTTGCTTTGACTGGGTTTAACTTTCAAAATTTTCAGTGAGATATTATGTTCCTATGTCCACTTATAGCTTTACTACACAAAACATTTTGAAAATCTTAGTGGCCAAACTTCTGGAGCATCTTAGTTTGCCAGGTCTAGAATACATGGAGGAGATTAAAGTTTTCTAAAGAGTGGTCTAAAAAAGGAAAATGTAGGACAATCACCATGGAAACCAGTGAAAGCATTAGGCACATTCCATTGATGACTCCTCCCATTTTAAATTTTTGCACCACTTTTTACAACAGAACTTTGAGTTAACAGTAAATATAGCTATAGTTAAAAATATTTCAAATTTTATTGCTTAGCATGTATTTATTTATTTTCACAATCTACTGAAATACACAAAACACAAGATGCAACTTCACTAAACCAAAAATACACTCCCAGGCATTTTTTTTCTGTCAGAAACTGACTTTTAGTCTCAGAGCTTATTAAAAGCAATAGCAAAGAAAAATGTTTACAAAATGCACTGAAACCCTTGTGAGCAAAATTTTATAGAACACTAAAAATATATAACACAATAAACTAAGGGATACTGTCTCCTTTGAATTCCTAGCTACTTTCCCCCTATAATAACCTTTTTATATGATGCTTTATTAGAATGCAGTGCCATTGTTTTTGACACACAGCTTAATAACAAGAAGATCTCTCTAATTCTACTTTATTAAATAGTAGGTATTGAAAGAATCTTTTAAATCCCCGTTATACAAGAGGCAAAAATTCTAAAGGAGTCAGCACCATGCAATTGTAGTTTCTGTTTTTTTGTTTTATATTGACACCCCTGGCTCTTTATGATGAGAAAATATGTAAGGACTTTACCATTATAATGACTGCCTTCCCTTCTCCCACACTAACCCCTTCATTTATTAGAAGTCAGCATTAAAATGTTTTGCTTTTGGTAAACGTTATTCCAAAATTACATTTACTTGTGTCCTTATGTAAAATCAATTATGCTGGTATAGAAACTTCTTGCAACAAGTTCCATAGAAAAACATAGAAATAGCAATGAGGAATGACATTTATTAAATATGCAAAGCAACTTAGGTGTAGAAATTGATAGCATTTATGAAAAATTACTACACCTAACCTAGGCAGGCACAGGGCTGGCATATCTCCATACCTGACACTAATTTTTACTGACCAGTCACTACTTACTATAGTGCCTGTGAATACTGTCAGAGGCTGTTTATGCCTGCCAATTACACAGGTAGCAGCAAGGAATTGCCCCTAGGCTCTACTAAAAAGCTACCACTAGAGTAGACACTAGTTTTTCTGTTTTCACTGGGGTATTTTACACTTATGTTCCCATAAAGTTTATCAGATGAGGTGCTCAGTAAATTCTCAGTAAACCAGGTCTTCTACTGGTCCTCTACTGGATTGTGGGTGAGAGTAACATTAGTCTATCACTGGCAATGCTTTTCTGCTTATGAGCAGAATGAAATAACTGAACATTGACTATATCATCTATAAACAAGAAGATGAGGTTACGATGGTTACCAAAACTGGAATATTGACAAATGGAAGAACCATGTCTGACAAATATTGACTGATGAATGCTTTACTAAATTGATCTATTCTATCTTATGCCAGTAGTGCTGACTGCTGGTGGTATTGTAATGGTATGATCATCATTTATATTCCACTCATATATGAACATTACTGGTAAATATTTGCATTCTTGTGTGGTTACAATCTCTGTTAAGGGCAAAATACAATATCAAAACTCACATCTTGTTCCATGTTTGTTTCATGAACTCAAGAGTAACTTTAATTTACTCCAAAAATTGTCAAAGTCCCCAGGTCTCTGAGTTACCCTAAATTTCAGTGTATTCCAAAGGCTTTACCAGTATCCAGATCTCTCCAGATCAGTTCAGCAATGGAATATCAATGTAAGAAGCATCAGAAGGATCACATCATAAATGTGTAACTTGAAATTCTCAGATGCTTTTGGAGTGGATCAATATTTATAAACCCATAACAAATGTATTGAATACTTTGCTGATGTGGCAGTCAAGAAATTATGGTGTTACAGAGGAAGAAATATTGTGTTATCTGTACTAAATAGGTGAACCTAATTAAGTGAATATTCATTCAAAATTTACAAACTTTGTTCTGGGACCCTCCTTTTGAACATTTTTGAAAATATTCAAGTTGCAAACTATATACCATTTTATATAAGCGATATCAATCTTAGGACTTATTTCTTATATCTACCTCTGTATTTATGTATTTAATAAACTAGAGCTGCTAATCTGGTGTTTTTGTCAAATTTAATAAAGCAGATAAAATTTGACTGAGATGCTTAATGCACAACAGGGAACTGTTATCTTGTTGCAGTATAAATTGAAAAAGTTTGTTGCTCTGAAAATAAAACTACATAATGCTACTAATACATTATATTAAAAACTTGACAGGAACCTTTTGAAATGTTGCCTTTTGTATCACTTTATAAATTTTATAAATTTACTGATTTAGTGTGATGTTATTAATCCTGATCTTCTGATTACATGAGTTATGTATAATACACAACAGTCATTATATTATATATTAATCAACAAAAACAATTTGGATTTGCAAGTGCATTTACCTATTTGATAGACTATTGGAGTATTTAATTACTAATTGAATATTCCAATAAAGTAGATTCACAGAATCGAGTGGGTATAAGAGCAATCTAATGATATCCTCATATGCAGCCTAATAGTCCGCTCCAGCTGTATAGGAAAACTCTTCAAATTTCCTCCTTGCGGTTGAAAAGTTATTTGGCAGGAGGCAGCGAATAAAGGTTGAATTGGTAGCTTTAGAAGGCAGTCCAAGATCAGATGAGAGATATCAGGTCTGCCTGGAGTTCCTACTGGTTGCGCCCTGTCCCGGGAAGCCATGTTACAAGTGCTCAAGGACCAACACAAGAACAGCTACAGTAATCATTTGCTCCTACGCATTTTGCGAACCTGTGCTCACTTCTTCAGGGAGCATGAACATATGTTCATGCTCCATGAAGAAGTGAGTGCAGGCTCACAAAACACAGAGGAGTTAACACTCACCATAGCCATTCTTACTTTGGTCTTAGTGAGCAGTTATATTGCACCTTGCTGGCACAGTACAGCAGGCAACCGGTGGGAACCCCAGGCAGATTAATCCTGCTCACCTGATCTTGGACTGCCTTCTACAGCCTGCAACATCTGGATCGGACTACAAGGCTGCATGTGAGGATTAGAGATGTCGCGAACCGTCCGCGAACTTCTCACGAACGGTTCGCCACGGTTCGCCACGAGCTGTTCGCGGCGAACTCCGGTCAGCTGACACGTCCCGGCCAATCTCCAGCAGACCCTCCCTCCCAGACCCTCCTACTTCCTGGACAGCATCCATGTTTCAACTTCCTGGACAGCATCCATGTTTTAACATGGATGCTGTCCAGGAAGTAGGAGGGTCTGGGAGGGATGGTCTGCTGGAGATTGGCCGGGACGTGTCAGCTGACCGGAGTTCGCCGCGAACAGCTCATGGCGAAGCGCGGCGAACCGTTCGCGAGAAGTTCGCCGACGGTTCGCGACATCTCTAGTGAGGATATCATTATATGTCATTTGTACTGCAAACTATAAATATATGCTGATTTTTTGCACCCTTTTGGTTCACTTGAAAACAAGTTTTCAGGTCTGAAATTCTGCCGAGCCGAAACAAACATGCGGGCGAAATTCAGCATTCCCACAAAAAATTCATGTTTCAAGAAAAATGGATTCAGCCAAACCAACTTTTCTCTCATGCACAAATCTAATGAACATATTTTCTGAAATTCAAATATTGCCTAAAAGCATAACACAATGATCAATGACATGATCAATAGATACATATGAACTAAGGGAGAAAATTCAATTGATTGATTTTCATAGAAACTCTCTGTTTAAAATGCTGACTTCTTTCACTTTTTGTGACCTGCTTATTGATATTTATAAAGCATTCCAAAATCAGTTCAGCTTTCTACTGCAGGGGCTATCTTGGAATGGAAAATGTATAGTATGCAAGACTTATGGGATGCCATAGCTCACTTGCAGACTAGACATCCAACCATTCAGAGATGCGATCAGTCTAAAATACAATTTTTTGTTTCCTTTCTAATTTCATCTGAATTAGAATTAACACTAGTGTCTGAGACTCCAGCTTAGGAATCAAAAGGAATCTATAGGGGGGAAATTGGTCCCCTAGTTTTTATGGTATGGCAAAAATAATGCTTTGAAAATATGTAATAATTTGATTAAAATAAACATTAAATATGTTTACCTTTAAAGTTCCCGTATTTAGCACTGTTTAGTGGGTGTACCTGCAGCTACAACAAAATACTCTTTTTTCACAGCAGAGGTTATGAGATTAAAGAAAATATTCAAATCAACAGTGATATTCTTTTCCTGGCTATTTTCCATGGTAGGATATATAATTAGGTTAAATCTGCCAAAGCACAGACAGCACATGGAAATTCTCCCTCCCCCCTAAAATTCTATATCTATCCAAGCATAATCTATGGAGGGAACCATATGTAGCTATGGATAGGAGTCAATAAAAGAAACGTATAGTAAGTATGAATATATATTCAGTATTTTTTATAAATGGACAAAGATGGACACTTTAATTTTAGGGGTGTGAGTGGGGATGTAGCCAGGGGTGGGGCTGTTCTAAAAAAAAAAAAGGTGTGACTAATGACAATTTATGCTGCAGGAATACACATTTACAGAAACACTAAAGATAAATAAATCACTATTAATTAGATATACCCCAAATGAAAACATGCATTCATTTAATTATGCATGTCTTCATAGTGTCTAAAACCTGTAGTTCTCTTGTCTGCAGTCTTTGTAGGCCCTCCCCTTCTTAAACAACCCAGACTTTATGTCGCTGTCAAATCCCAGACTTCCCAATGCAGCTCAATAAGAAGTCTTTGCAAGGCAGGTGCTCTGGGCAAATGCCTGCATCTTAAGGTCAGTTCAACTAAGCTAGACAACCAGGAAGCAACTAGACCAGTTGTCTGATTGACAGCCATGGGAGTGTAACAAGGTAATTTGATAAAAGTGCCAATTTCTGTTGAAATCTGTACTTTTTGTCAAATGTACAAAAGAGTAAGCTAAAGTGTGTTTATTGCTTGGAGTGCTACTTCTATATCCTGAGGTAAAAACATCACAGGTCAGACCCCTAGAACTCTAAAGGCATAAACACTCCGCCAAACTAAATATCTGGAATATAGTCAGGTGAACTACTGCAGGCCTGTGTTTCACCAGCATCTGAGAAATTGGACAAATCTCTCTAATGTTCCTAAACTAGAGGCTTCCTTATGTGTCCCATAAAGAACAGAGGTTAGGTTTGACCATTGGTTAGTAAAAGGGGTACACCCAGAATGTTACCTCTGCACAGGTATAATATTTTAGATTGTAAAACCCTGACTTGGAATGCAAAAACAGTGTCCTAGTGAGCATAAATTAAAACCCTGTCCTACTCAAGCAAACTCCTTCCTAACTGCAGTGAAGGACAGAAAAAAAAAGACTAAAGGGCAAATGACGAGGTTTCCTTTCTTCCGATTGCAAAATAGTATTAAGATGCAGTAAAAATTCAAATTTGAGACAAACTTAATTGTATGCCTTATTTGATGCTTTCTTTTCATTGTGGATTTGTATTCAGAAAAATCAGGTTTGCAGGCACACAAACTTATAAAGGTCCACCTAGAAAGAGAAGGAGAAAAGTGAGTTTTTCCACTTTATATCAATTATTATTTTGTACTGTAGATTCATTATTATTACCCTTAAATATTTATGACATTGAACCATTATGATAAATACTAATAATAATTTCAAACATTGTAAGTACAAAATCTCTAAAAACAGTTTCCACATTTGATAACCATTAAAGATGGCATAGCAGGGTGCAACCGTAGATAATTATATTAATAATTTCCAATCAGTTTCCACCTGCTATGAAATCAGTTGCTAACTGTAAGTGAATAAAAAACACTTGGGAAACACACATACTATTTTCTGCACTAAACAAATTCACATTGATGCCATTTCACAGCAATGTTTTGAGATGAATGCATTCTAGAATTGTTGACAAAGCATACAACACACTGATCAATGTTTGAAGCTATAGATAGATATGAACTGAGGGAGTAATATTAATTGATTTTAATAAATAACATATATTAAAATGTCGATTGCTGCTCTTTGTGTGACGTCGATCAACATTGTGAAGAGTTATGCAAGAAATTTAGCATTGTTATTAAAGTGATATTTTATTTTCTATATTTCCTAGCATGCATAATGCAGAGAGTCTTGGAATACATGATGTTAACTTTTTTTTTTTTTTTTTTTATAGAAGTTAATATATTAGAAAAATACATGTTTTCTCCTAAATATTCTCCCTTTGCTGCCTCTCTCTGGCAAAACAGTTTTAATAAAGAGGCTCTATTGACCATAACTATGCTTAGTATTATTCAAATGTGGTGTTTCCCTACAGGCCTACACGAATAATGATCATTGTATTTATCATTCACCAACATGTTCTGCAGAGCAGTTCAACGGGTAAAAAAAACAAAACAAAGCAAAAAAAAATCCCGACAAGTAAATGTCAAACAAACTTATGTAAACAGCAGAAAAAGTAAAAGGTTTGCATTATTAGGAAAACAGAGTAGAAAATTATAATTATAATACAGAAAATGGAAAGTACAATATATTCAGAAGAGATGGCATGTTTGTAAATTGTGCTGAGATTTATGTTTTGTTAGAAAGTGTCAAAAATTAACTTTTTAAAAAAAAATGTGAAAGCAGTGAACATGTGGGGTAGGAATGACTAGTCTCTGAGATGAAAAGGAGGTTTAGTATATGGAATAAAATGTTCCACTTGAAAAATTTGAGTTTCAAGAAGTAGACAGACTGACTTAAGTAAAACAAAAGACAAAGTTGGGCTGGACTTGAGTAAATCAGTGACATAACCTAAGAAGGAAGGGAAGAAATCGGGGGAAATCAGGGGGAAAAATGTAGATCGATGAGTTGATAGAAAATCCTCATTATCAGTCTGTGTATGTGATGCATGCAATGGCCTCCACCAATATGGGTTTTAGAGCCTATTACAAAATTAACTTTGTAGCAGTCCTATCCTGGAGACCAATGAGTTTGAAAAAATGAAGAGTTACAGTATATACTATGAAGTACAAAATTAATAAATAGTTTATAATCTAGCAATTAAGAGCACATTTGATACAAAGTGCACCTTTGATACCCAGCATTCAAGAGCCCGATTGATATAAAGTACAAATCAAGATGGACAGTAAGCTTGCAATCTAATACTAATAACGGTAGTCAAGACATTGTCCATACATTTTTATTATATCTTTGGGTCCTAAATGCCATTACTATGTGTATGTATAAAGCTCCAACAAAAAGAATCAAAGCCAGTTATTAGTTTTCCAGGCAGAATAGAGTGAAAATACAAGAGGCCCATGACTGGAATAAGAGCATTTTAATTAAATTACTAGAGGGATGAATTGCTGGAAAACAATCTGAACTCAGGAGTTTGCTGTAAGTAAATAATGTTTATGCTGTTTAATGTATTATTCATATAATGTTTTGTGATACAATTGGCAGAATATGTTTTTAATACATTAAATGTACTATTCTTTGTACACTTCTCACGTTTTAGTAAAAGACAATCAACACATTACACATTGTTTAATGACAAAGTATTTAAAATAAACAAAATCTATAATAAAAACCACATCTTACAATCTACATCGATCTAGAATCAAACTAGATTCTGGAAGGGTAGTCACATCTTGTGAGTTATGGTCTGTAGCAGAGAGATGTGATATAGAAAATATAAAAGATATTTCCAAAAAGCTGAACATTCTACTGGCTTTGAAAGTTAAAACAACATTTTAAAACATTCTAATGACAAAGTCATTGGAAATCAGAATTTATCTTTTCAACTTTTGCTTTTGCAGTGTTAATACTTTAAAGTTTACTATATCTACAAATTACGCATAAAATAATATCTACAATGTACAGGCCCTGCAAGGGAAAAGTTACTAGAAATAGCTAGATAAGCTCCACATAAAATAGCTGATTATGGTGTGTTCCCCATGCCTACAGGAAAGATGTAAAACACTGTATATCAGAAATACATCAGGCATGTCTCTGCCTAAGGAAAAAAATGTAAAGCCTGCAAACATACTGCATATCATGACCCATTGGGAGAAGATTAGAATAGTCTCTATGCCTACAGAAAAGCATTAAAACATATGATAAGAATTTAAAGAGTACAAGTAAAAAAGTATAAATGGAAACTTATAATAACGGAAATTATGACCTAATTGGAAATATATTTTGTACAATAAACTAAATGTTCATATTTTTGAAAAACTCTACAGTTTGCAGCAAAATAACAAATGCATTTTAATAGTGATATTTGAAGGACACTGTGTACATGTAATCATTACCTGTCACATATTCATGTTTAATGTGCCAATCGAATCCATCCAGCCTGACAAAATGGATGACATGCCGAGATTTATTAGTGGCTCATATGGTACGCCAGTGATTTATTGAAAATGTTAGCTTCTAAAATGTTTGATTGGATTGATTGGGCTGTGAATGATCGCAACTGACAGTTTTAATATATACTTGGCTTCTGATATGTTTCAAAGTTGCTTTTCATGTCATAGATCTGCAAAAAAAAAAAAATCAACCATCATCAGCATAAATACTGCATATTCATAAGATGCTTTGTTAAGATGATACAAGGAACTGAGATGTCCAAGATACAATTACATTTGTGAAGGCAAAAGTATTATGAACTAAATGTGTCCTCCAATGTCCTCTCCAACTGTATTAGGATGATTCATTCAAATGAGAATTATTGGGAATTTCCCATTTTAGCTCAGAATAGTCAATCTGGAAGACTTGGAGAATTATAAAAATTTTGCTATTTTGGTCTTAATTTTGAAATTTACTTTGAAGTTACTTTTTATTCCCAACTAGTCCCACTTTAGTAAATTACCCTAATAAAGGGGTGGGCAATCTTTGGCCCTCCAGATGTTATGGACTACATCTCCCTTGATGCTTTGCTAGCATTATGGCCCTAAAAGCATTATGGGAAATGTAGTCCAAAACATCTGGAGGGCCGAAGATTGCCCACAACTGCCCTAATACATTTCAATTCACTTAGAATTTCCAACAATTTTCACTTTTTTAAATGTCCTTGTATATCTTGACTTTAGAGTAATATCCAGAGTGAGCGTATCTCTAAAAACGAGTGTATTCCTTTTTATGTATCTTTCCATTTGTATGTCTCTGTTGGCTAACGCATACATTTAGGAGGACTAATTAAACAAGTGATTTAATTCCTAAATGGTAGATAATTTAGCAGTGGTGCTGCTGAAGCATGATACACCACAATCGGTACATTAACCTTAAGTTGTTTTGGTGCTTAGAGTATCCATTTAATAAATACAAGTATAATTTTTTTTTATTTATAAATATAAATGTTAATGGTCTTTTTTTTTATTCTACAGCAGTTACTATGCTATTATGTTAATATATTGTGTGTGATGATGATGTATTATATTAATTACGCAGGAAAGTGAAGTTTGAAAACATGCAAATACACAATGGACAGATGCACATTAAATGAATGGCAGGCTGTCACAGCTATCTTGGCCCAGATAACACTCTTTAATAACTATATCATTCTTTCATATCAGCCTTAAAAGTTAACATATCCCATCAAATAATATAAAAGTGTACAATCAAACCTGTTCAACACTATGGGTTTGCCCATAAAAGTCCTAGCCCCCTTTTTGGATAGCCACTTGTCTGTTCACCTCTGTAAACGCTAGCACACAGCATATAAATGCAGCTCCTATTTAAACATTGCTATATTGAAATATTTCAAGTGGCTCTGTCACTTTTTGGGTCTGAGCATATTTTAATGGGGAAAACTCCTCCTATTTAAAACCTTTGTCATCTTCAGCTTTAATTAATGAAGACATAGTAATCCCTACTTTATCTTACGATATTTTTTATTGCGTTGGAATTTCCGTGAACTTCCAAGATGTTATGATTATGAAATAGTCAAAGTGACAGAGACTTAACAAGCATCTCTTCCCTGTGCTTCAGATCAAGTTCATACTCTTAGGGATATGTTAACTGCAATTTATTATACAAACTTGTTATGTGCCTACGGCCAAGCTGCTTGAAATGTGCAAAATGGATGCGTAAACGTGCAGAGCAGAAATAATAGCTAGATTCCTCTGAAGTGCTGTTCAGCATTTTTCTACATACATTAGACTAGTTAATGAACAACTACTTATGTCAGTAAAACTGTCAGAGCGTAAAACAGCTTTACTTGCAAATTATTGAGAAAATGTGTATATACTTTGTTTTGCAACTATCACTAAATATAGCATTATGTCTTAAAGTACGGCCGCTGCATAATAGGTGGTAAAGTATATTGAGCTGCATTTCATGTAAACTATAAGTTCCATCACAATAAAGAAATAAAACATGCTTTCTCACCTGTCACTCAAATGTTTACATATAAAATTCTTTAGTCAAGAAAATCGGCTTCTACCTATTAAACCACACACGTTTTATGTATTAAATTAGTTTATAAAAATATAGAAATTAGCTTTGGGTTCAAATTTCCACTACTAGAAGGCAGTAGCAAGGACTATGGTATTAACTATCCCAAATACATAAAGAAATGAAAACTAAAAACTGCCTTTAAAGGGTCACTATAGGCACTATAACCATCTTCATCTCAATGAATTGGTTATAGCACCTGGAGTCCTCTGGGACTGCCCCTCTATGTTGCCTTAAACCAGTTCAGAAACTTGGGACTCTAAAATGGTCCATGGCCACCCACAGCCCAGTTAAATATTTTCCTGTAGATACAAAACATAAAAATAAACAAAGTATATATATGAATATATATATATATATATAGCTTTACATTTTTTTTTCATGCATATAAATAACAGCAATTTGTGTAGCATTTCTCATAACCCAAAATCAAAATATATAAATGTATGCAAATTCTAGGAACTGAAATTGTGAACAATTTAAGAAATATTCACACATATGTTTTCAGAAGACCTTGCTCTTTACGATAAATTTAAATAAATGTTTTGAAACATAATACTTGTGATGCATTTAAAATTATTTAATTTTCCTATCATTCCACAACATATCTGAGCAACTGATATTGATATATGAGTGAAAATGAATAATGCATTTCACATCCACAGTGTCAAACATATTTGATGTGACTAAAATTCCGTCTATCACAGTTTGGTTTCATATTTCTTTGCATGCAGGTTAGTGCCAAGAAAATACAATTCTGATGTAGATGACATGTTGTTTTTAAAGAGACATGTTTATTCATCCCTTGTGAATTTCCCACAGTAAGGTGCTCTGTGCTAAAAACATCACTAAATGCTAATCTAAGTCTCTAAGTGACATATTGAGCTTCTTAATTTTCTGAAAAACTTGAACTTCTGGGACATTTTCACTAAATGGAACAGCATGTTTAGTTAATGTTGATGTTCGAGTTATATTTTAAACTTTCATTAGGACACGATGGCAGAATCCTATAACTCCACTATTTATAGAAAAAGAAAAGTAAAAGGCCATTTACCATACTGCTATGAATGCTAATGATACCAGTATGTTTCTCTGCTCATAGATAAGCGGGCTGGTCTACCTTAATAGAACACTTAAGCATTAGCAACACATATTTGTATTCCTAATGCTACGGTCCCTATTAGGCCACATACCTGTTAAAAGAAAAAAAGGAATAAACAGGAATTACTCATCGTTTCTTCAGTGCTCAGTGCTGCCTCCGCCTCCTCCTCGAGCAACGTCAGGTTGACGGTCCAATCTGACGATCCTAATAGAAGAGCCTTGGGGACCATCGTCGATGAATGGTGCTCACCTAAATGTGCCTAAGAGTCTGCCATAAAAAATCATTAAATACACTGATTCTCTATGGAATACAGTGATGGTACTGTGCATGCATTCATGATGTCATGCTATGTTACAGTATTACAGGAAGTAACAGCCCAGGCTCTCAAACCCAGGGGACTTGAAAGCGTGGCTTGAAGCTGTGCCTCCAAACATGCTAAACATTAAAATAAAGGTTTTTAGGGTAGGACAGGGAGGGCAGGAATGAATAAGAATAAGTTGTTATAGTTCCCACGGTGTTACTCTATCCAACTTCCCTCTGAATGTGGTCAATGATTCAATGATTAATAGTGGTTACTTCTCATTTCGGGATACCTAATAATCTATTACCAAATATTTTAAGGAAAGGAATTGATGTTCAATAATAGAACAATGTTATGTCCCTGATTTGTCTTGTAAATTCATCAATGCGCATCAAACATATCAGATTTTTCCTTGGACTATATCAGTCTACTTCACCTACACCAACTCTCAGGGACAGGTGATTTTGCATGTTATATATATTACATGTGAAAAATGATCATTTCCTTGATCTTTTATTTTTTGATAGTGTGTGGGTTTTAAAAATAAGTTGTGGGTATTCTATATCCATAAGTCACACATTCCAAACAAATTCAAGGTTTTTAAATGGAAGAATCGGTCTGTAGGGATCTTGTAACAGTACATAGGAAGCTTCCTAAAAACAGGTGGGAGTGTGTGATCTTCAGATGAAGTCCAAAAAGTCCAAAAAGTTGTTTGCACATTATTCTCCAATTCCTCTTTACAGGTCTTGTTGGCGTATTGGACTGGGGCTGAATTTCATGTATATTTGATTTATTCTTTTTTTTTTTTCTGCATATGCATATTGCATATGTATCAACACATTGTAGAAGCCTATCCAGACAAAATCATCCTAAAGATGAAAGGTGTGCAAGAGAAAGAAGTGACCAGCCCATTTACATCAAAGCAGAGCCAAATGAAATTTAATCTATAAAGCCTCAATTAACTTCCTTTAAACTCAAGAGAGGATTTTAGCTTGGAAATTTAACTGCTAGGGCTCAGTTCTGACCGTCTGAATCTCTGCAAATTACAACTCAAATAAAGCTTGATACAATAAAAACGTTAATGATACCCCATAATAATTGGGGTGGGAGGGTGTGCTCTTTTATCACTAAATACAATACAGAGATCAATGAAGGTTGTTATGAATCCCTGTATATCACAAATATATTAATTACTGTATTTTTGCATTAAGCTCAGATACAGACATAAATTTAGGAACCCATGTTACTAATAAGTCATTACTCATAAGCAGGTTATTTGAACATTATATTTGTCTAGTTCTGTTATATATGTAAAGTAATGTTTTTTTTCTTTCTATGCTATATCTAGTGTCTATAAATTCCCATTCATACATAAAGGATGAATTAATAAATAGCGATAACTGATGTACTATAAATTGTTGGTGTATCTGGAAACAGCAATAATTATTTTTTTTCCTTTGTCCAGTTTATAAGTTTTTCTTACTCACATTTTTTTTATTTAGATGCATTTCTCAAGGTCATATAACATAATATACTTTTTTCATATTCTATCATTACTAATGTAGAGAAAATAAAACCTTTGATAGGCTTAGGTGCATTATTAACCCCGTAAGGACACATGACATGTGTGACATGTCATGATTCCCTTTTATTCCAGAAGTTTGGTCCCTAAGGGGTTAATCTTGCAGCACAAAATGAGGCGTTGGTTTCAATCCTGGGACACAAAATGTAACATGGAGAGATGAGCTAAACTGCATTCTGTTAGAAATCAGATCATTTGTTAATAAATCAATTTACATTTATCTATAGGTCTAATACATGATTTTATGAGTTAATTTTTATTATTATACATACTATCACTTATTTTATTAATTTTTCACTGCATTTATTAGTATTGTTTTCTTGCTTTGTAGATATGTATTAAAGGGACACTCCAGATCCCAAAAGCACCTGCACTTTTATGAACTTACCTTGTTGCACCCCCATCTGTCAATCTGATGTCAGGTCCTGTTATTTCCTGGTTGTTTAGCTCAATGGAGGCAGCAATTTCTCAGAGAACCTGCCTACCAAAGACTTCTCACTGAGCTGCACTGAGAAGTCTGTGATTGGACAGCCCAGAAAGATTGGGTGGTGTTAGAAGGATAGAGTTTGCTAGGGCTTCAAACTAGGGATATGCAGCTTTTGCAAAGATTTTTTTTTAGATATACTGACAATCAAAAAATGCATAATTAAACACTCATGCATATTTTCAATGGAAGTATATCCATTTTACATTTTTTATTATTTAGGTAGTGGAGTGTCCTTTTAATGAGGAACTATTTACTACTGTTAAAAAAAATATGCAAATACAAAATAAATAAGAATCACTGCTTGGTAGATATACCCTAAATAAAAAAACTTGCATGCATTTAATTATGCATTTTTTTTCATTGGATTTATATCTAAAAACAGCTTGCAAAAAGACTGCAGATCTCCTGTCTGCTGCTTTTGCAAGCCCTTCTCTTCTAACCCCGCCCTCCCTTTATGTGGCTCTCCAATCTCCGACTTCCAAATGCAACTCAATGAGAAGTGAGAAGTCTTTGCAAGTGAGGTGCTCTGGGCAATTACGACCTCTTGAGTTCAGTGTAAATAACATAACCAAACCAGGAAGTTACAGCACCTGTTATCTACTTGAAAAGCTGGGGGGTGTAACCTGTATAATTTATAAAAGTGTTTCTAATTTTCTATTGAAATCTGCACTATTTTCAAAATAATAAAAAAAGGACACATTCTTCACATGTAAAACTTTTCAGGAAGCTAAAGTTCTTTAGGGAACTGGAGTGTCCCTTTAAATAATCAAACCAATATAATAATTAGATTTTTAAATATATATTATTTTTCATACTTTTTTATATCTGCCTGAAATATTCATACTATCCATTTCACGTATGAATTTAATTATCATACATATTATGCATTATACTGCAGTATTTATTAAAAGGCAATATGATCAGCGTTATTCATTATATTGAATACAAAGTAATTAAAATTTAAGGCCATTACAGCAAAATTCTCAAAGCCAGATATGCATACAATTTATCTACTTTAACCCCTTAAGGACACTTGACATATGTGACTTGTCAGGATTCCCATTGATTCCAGAAGTTTGGTCCTTAACAGGTTAATCTTTATGTTTCTTTCATTTTAATTTTTAATTTTTTTAGTTTTATTGAATAATCCTATATATTTTGAATTATTGAATTACCAGACAATGGTATCTGGTTTGTTAATTGTAGAGAATAAGGCAGAGGAATTACAAATTTTAAGTCAATATAACAACAACTACAACATTATCCAAATGTCCTGTCAAATGCTGCTGAATTGAGAACCAAATCGCAAAAATCATGTTAATTAAGGGTTGGATATTTTGTCCAAATCTGTGTTTTCCTCTACATTTTGCTATTCAGTTTTTAATTCTCTACAAATAGTTTTTTAGTAATGAAGACCTGCAATGTGTTATTAGATAACTCTTTAGAATGTAGGATTATAAGGAAGAGCTTACTATTATGTACCACATCTCAGGATGAGGTTACAGATAGATGAACCAATAAAAGTTTAGTACTTGTTAAAGTTCGTGATTTATTTTAATTTTCCATCATATCTTGCCATAGTCCAAGCCTTAAATGAGTTACAGCTCCCCAGTGTGTCATGCAGCCTTATTAACTCACCTGTTATGTATGTTGTTAAAAAAAATTCAACATTGGTATATATATATATATATATATATATATATATATGTAACATTGGAGATATGTGTTACATTTAGTAAAACTTTGTATGTTGGCATGTGCATAAAACTAAAAGCAATAATTTCCCCAAAATGTAAGTTATTTTTGTGAATTTTAGCTTTTTGGCTCATAAAATACAGCCCACTTATCATAAACTCTATTTTATAAAAGGTTGTTTTGTCTACATTTAGTAAAACTAACAGAAGTAAGTTAAAACATGCCCTTCTTCTGGAAGATAGTGATTGACAGGGCTGAAGAACAAATTCTTCATCCCTTCCTCCATCCCTCCCTCCCTTGCCCCTTCCCTCCTTGCAGTTCGGACCGAAATTAATCTCCAATAGGCTGTTTCAAGCACTGATGTCTAATGATGACGTAATGCATTAAACACTTACCTTACCTTTGCCTAGTAATTGCAATTTTTATTTAGAATAAACTCTGTACCTTGATATACTTCAAGCTTTGGCCATTTCTGGTGCCGCTTACTTTTTGATGTAGTGTTCACTTGTCTCTGATCATGTCTCTGTAGATTCATTGGTCTCATTAACATTTGGACTTGAGCACAGACATTGATTCTAAGATTGTGAGCTGACCTATTTATTTTTATGAACTCATCCTGGGTCCTTATTTACTTGCAAAATATTCTACAATGTAAGACATATTGGGATTCTCTTGTTTCCAAGTATTTTCTGGACATCACAAATAAACACAGTGGTGCAAATATAGAAGGAGACTGACGAAATGCCTTTTGTCACTGAATTTTTAGGTGACAAACTGCCCTTTGCCCCTGGCTTTTGGAGGAGCCTGATTGCCAGGCTCCTGCCTCCCTCGGAGGTATGGCTCTTTAAAAACCCTATTTGGGCTCATGGACTTTTAAAAGACTGTTTCTGGCCCTTTAAATACTTTGGGAAAAGATTGGTACTTTTTATATGGCACTTCGGATACAGCCGAAGTGCCGAAGTAGTTGAAGCAGAGCATTCGACAAACGAACACGTGGCGGTGGCCATTTTAACTCAGTCGAACGCGGTCAGCGGTGTGTGCCCCTGAATCCATGGAACTAAAATCGGCTACACATTTGCACGAACACCACTGACCCTTACCTTCTCCTCCACTTCGACACTTCTGCTAAAGTCAAAGTGCGTTCGACAATTCGAACGCCATGTTATACTGTGCTATTTGTGGGTCCGTTCGTGCATTCGAATGGGACTTAGTTGTTTTTTTTATGTGAACTGACTTTAACATTGGAAGTAGACCGGCCGCACAGCCAAACTCTGTGGAACTGTTTTGGGCAGGAAATCCTGTGTGCGGTGGGTCAAAAGAGGCTTCCCCAAAACTTTAACCTCATGGCAAATTTACTTTGTTCGTGGGATCTGAGTGCTGTTCACCTATATTGAGCGCACAGATCCAAGCTATCTTGTGGGGGTTCGGGGTAATATAATAAGAATTATGTATTTTTATGTACTTTTATGTATTTTTGCTGTTAGTGTAAAATTTAGATATTTTCTGTACCTGGAGATAATTGAGTTTACTGCAGTGCCTTAAGCCAATTATCTCCAGGATAGAGAGGAAGGATTTCACTCTGTATCTGGGAGTGTTATTTTGTTAATTAGTGTTCCCATTGGTTTGTGTCCCTTTTGTCACAGTTTACCACCAGGTCCAGGGGGTGTGGCTCTGGCCTGAAACTTGTATATAAGTAGTAATTGGAGTCAGATCATCTTGTACCTTCATGAAGGTTTGGTTCATGTTTGGGGGGTTGGAGAACTACACTCTGGGGATTTATATAATCACTTTACTCCCCAGGGTATAATCACTAAGCTCTGCTAAGAGCTTGTTCTTGCTCCTGCTCTCTGGAATTTGGAGAGGTCGACCTACTGGAAGCTGGACCCTGGTCTTGGGTCCAGAGTGGGTGGAGACGACGAGACCAACCAAGCTGCGGCGGTTTGTGAGAGTCTACAGAGGTTATGGTGTCTGGCGGAGTGCTTGGAGTCCTCGGGAAGCACTAGGAGCATCCATCAACGGAAGGTACCCGGTCAGGGTGCAAGCAGTTCCGTTACAGAGACATATGCAGTACAATTATAAATACATTGTTACACATATAATAGACATGTACAATTATACTTTAACAATGAGGTAGATAGATGTAGATGTATATGATTTCATGGACATCAGACTGGTGGAATCTGATATTCTCATGCAAGTTATTCTATGCATGTGGAGCTCTAATGCTCTCTTGGGCATTAACATGGTTGTGCCTCTCAGTGTATACTGTCCCTACTAACATCTGGAACCCAGCTACTATGTGCTGGATTGTCTCATAAACCTTGTTGCACAATCTGCACCCTGGGTCTTGTTTGGTGTGGTGGACCTCTGCTTCCACTGATATGGTGCTCAATGCCTGTTCCTGTGCTGCTAGAATTAGTGCTTCGGTGCTGTTTTTCAGCCCTGCATTTTACACTTCTGGTAGGATTTTGTCATGTGAGCCACATCCACTATCTGCTGGTGGTACACGTCATGGAGAGGTTTGTCTTTCCATGGAACCTTCTCCTTTTCCGAATCATCTGTCTGTTGCTGTCTCAGGCATTCCCTTGGCAGTTAATCTTCATGATGTACTTGTTGATCCTCTGTGTTTTTATCCAGGACTGTGGACTTAACAATCATCAGGTCATTACCTCATTTCTTCTAGCTGGTGTACAATCTCTGGGTGCTGGATTTTGGGTGAAATCTCCTAGGATAGTATTCATTGAGGGTTTAGTGTTTGGTTTTGATGACAGTTTCAGGGGAGGAATTAGGGTATGGGGAGGGAAACCTGTTCACAGTTTAATTGATATGCTTTCCTAAAGAAGTTAGTTTTCAAAGATTTTTTGAAAGAGTGGAGACGCGGTGAGAGTCTAACAGAGTGGGGAAGGGTGTTCCATAGGAACGGTGCAGCACTGGAAAAGTCTTTAAGGTGAGCATCAGAGGTAGGAGTATGTACAGAGGTTAGACGTACGTCTCCAACAGAACATAGGGGCCTAGATGGGACATATTTGTGTATTAGTGAGGATAGGTGAGGATTAGTGAGGATAGGTGGGAGCAGCATTGTTTAGAGATTTGTAGGCAAGTGTCAGGATCTTAAATTGAGCCCTATATCTCACGGGAAGCCAATGGAGGGACTGACAAAGGGGGGAGGCCTAGGTGGTGTGGGCTCCTCCACGCCTATGTAGATGTTATCTACATCTCCTATTTGACCTTCTTGTACTTGGACCTTGTGAGGGTCCTTCATGGTCTGCATTGGTCTGCCTGGAATTAGTCAGTCAGCATGGGAGACTGGTGCTAGTAGCTGGTGTATTTGTGCTGCTAGGCATTCATGCAGCATTGTTAGTTTTTTATCCAGTAGGTGTGGATCATTTTAGGTCTTGGGGCTGACCAACTCTTTATATGGGCTACACGCTGTGATTGTGACTGGTTCCTACAGTGGTCTGCTTTCAGGTTTAGTAGCCACTATACTATACTGTTTAAGCACAGTTTTCTAGGACATGATATTTCTCATATGTTAGTGGAGTCATTACTTTTATTCTGTTCAACAACCTTTAAAGGGACACTATAGTCACGAGAACAACTACAGCTTATTGTATTTGCTCTGGTGAGTAAAATCATTCCCTTCAGGTTTTTTTGCTGTAAACACTGTCTTTTTAGAGAAAATGCAGTGTTTACATTACAGCCTAGTAATAACTCCACTGGCCACTCCTTAGATGGCTACTAGCGGCGCTTCCTCGGGCAGTGCTGCAGAGTAAGCAGCACTGCCATTCAGTGTCTCCACCCTCTGCATGCATACACTCAACTTTCCTCATAGAGATGCATTGATTCAATTCATCTCTATGAGGAGATGCTGATTGGCCAGGGCTGTGTTTGACTTGTGCTGGCTCTGCCCCTGATCTGCCTCCTTCACAGTTTTAGCCAATGCTATGGGGAAGCACTGTGATTGGCTCAGACCACCACTTCTGATGATGTCAGCAGACAGAGGCAATTCATAGGCAAACAAGGGCAGAGCCCGGAGATGCAGAATGCAAGTAAGATTTTACTATATTTAGGGTGGCAAGATGGGACCAGGGGGACTAGATGGTGGTTTTAACACAATAGGGTCAGGAACACATGTTTGTGTTCCAGGCCCTAGAGTGCTCCTTTAATCAAATATAAATGTGAGATGTAGGGAATATATTATGTACACGTACAACCAACTATAAATTATTATAACTTTAGGACTGCTTTAAGAATATTGAGAGTATGGTGGTTGATGCATTACAGACATAGTAAATATCTGAATGAACTGAACTACTAGTGTTACTAGTATTGAGTTGGCTAATTAAGCACTACCTATCAGTATATTTTGACATAAAGAAACACAAATAACACAGTGTTATCAATACTTGTCTGCTATAGGATTTGCCCTGTGGGCATGCAATCAGAATAAATACACTTGTACTTTATATTTCAATAGTGAGATGCAGACCAATTAATCCAGTGTGCCTTTACATACAACTTCATCACACTAGTATGGCTTTACATCCCACACAGCATCCTGCAATTCATTAAACTGTGTTTAATATTGGAAAGCACACAGTGGTAATCTATAACATTTTAATGCCATCATGCAGCAGTAATACTTTTAATCCCCTAACAGATAATTACTCTCTTGCTGGGGCAATTAACCTTTTAACTATTGTGCCCCATGCGACATGATAAACCCACCAATACATAGTACAACATCCACCATTGGCATTGACTTTGGCCTTGACCTGCTGTTTTCACTTTATTAAAATATCCAAAAGAAATCCATCCACCCATGTCTACTACAAATCACCTTGCCCGAATACACTAAGCTTTACCGGTCTGCTGCAGTTTCCTTCTCTTTTGCTTTTGTTAATACTCAACTAGTCCATTTCTCTTAATTCATAATGCTGTTGCGTGTATCCCTCTCAAAGTAAAATGTTATGCTATTGCACTCCTTACTTGCTATCTCTGACCGACTTCCTATCCACAAATTTTCTGTTTTCACTTTCTTTATTTATGTATAGAAATCCTTTCAAAATCTTATATTCCTTCACTTTTGTCATCTCACATTGCATCTTCTCAGCTGCAGGACCTCCACAAAGCTTACTCTACCACCCATGCTCCATATATTGATTTTTTGTTTCTCATTCCACTGCTTAGTTCTTCTACTTAAAAGCTATTTTTCATTACATCCAGTCAGCAACCTCCAGTCAGCAACATACTCTTGAAAACCCACCTATTCACAAACTCATTCTGTGACCCCCTGTATCTCTAGATATCATTTTGAATGCAACTGACTTCAGTTAAACTCATCTGATCTGAATTCTTACATCCTTTACATCCTCTTCCTTCCCCAGTGTACCCATCACTCTGAAATCTACTTGTCCATTTCTACAATTTGACAGCATTGATCATGTATCACTCCACTCAATTGTTTTATATTATTATTTATGACTATATATTCACTAATTGCATCGATTTTTTAGGGGCAATTTTTTTTAACCTTTTATTTATAAATGGACAGTAGTATAAGTGTGTGAAAACAATTCATTCAGTCTCTGAGAATGGAGAGTTATCCAATCACAATGTCTATTGCACAAAATTAGTGAAAGGGTAGAAAACACACACACACACCACCCTCACTCACACACACACACACACACACTGTACCCCTGACACTCACAGCACACACGCACACACATACACGTACTATGTTAACTTAAAATAAAATTTCATCCAAATATCATGCACAGGTCAAACACCATCAGAAACTGAAAAAAATATTTACATTTTTTTTTATTCATGTGCAAAATGATTTATTTTTCTTTTTTTAAAATACAGCACTAGGTTGGGGAAAGATTTCACTACTTACATACTTTGCCTGTAGATTGGAAATTCCTTTAAGCTGATCAAGGAGCAGATGGGTCTCGGAGCTGAATTAATCCTGGACACATTTCTTACCTACAGTATGTGCCTTGGACATTTGCAGACTCCTGATTACACCATTGACACGATCATGCATAAAGCATGACACTTGATATTAGCAGAAATGCCATCATACATAATTGACATATTTTCCATGACACAGATGAACAGTCTGATGCATTTACCTAGACAAGTGGCTGAAAACTTATCATGCAACATTGAATATATGGTTTGCATCTGATTTTTAAGCATGTTTTTTTAACTTAAAGGCATCCTGCCAAAACATAAAGAAAAACAAAATATAGAACAATTTTGCTTTTGTGGCAAAAAACACAAATGTGCACTTAGTGTTATTGCATTGATTCCAGTTATATTTATGCTTAATCCTACTATTTTGTAGAAAGAAAACAATAAACCGACTGCTAAATTTATAGAAAAATACATACATTTTTAGATTTCCTCCTGACGTGGAGACTTTGAATATAAAAAAGGTGCACAAACACAAGCAATTAAACACGCACTTGTTTCTATCTAAATAGATTATTTCTCAAGAAATCATTAAACTATCCAGGAGCCATTAAAACCATTGCAAAATATTTTTTAGCTTCTCAAAACCTATTCACCCAAAATATCTCCACTTAATATAAAGTGACATCCAGCTTGATTAAAAAATGACTTTAAATTATAAAATTGTAATTATATGAACGTGGATACGTGAAATTAATTAATCAGCACCAGAATGGAGTGTGTTTTAGGTGTAAGAAAAATAATGCTTTATAAAAATATAATTTAATCTTGCAGCAAAAGAGCTAAATTCCATCACATTCCAACACTGGTTTCATTTTTTCTTACATAATGTTTATATGCTCTTTGTACTGTTAGATTGTGAATAACTGCCCTAATTCCTATCAATCTCCATCACTTGTCTATCACTAAATCTCAGCAATGCATGAATCACTAGATTATTCTCTTACCAAATCAGAGACTCCTTTTTTGTGTGTCTGTTTTCCCTATGTGTAGTAATAAAGATCAAATTAAAGAATTTAGTCATTTAGTGGTGAACGTGCATTGAAAAAAAAAACTGAAAGAGGAAAACACATTTCAGAGAAATCACGTCATATTTAATCTCCCTTTTAATCTTTGTAAATAATATTATAGAAACCACAGATCTTGCATAATCTAATGTGCATGCATGCAGTGTATGACTAATCTTATTCACGGACCTACCTGTAGATGGCGCCAAACTCCCTTTTCCAGTTTGATTGCCGCTGTCCATGGTCCTGATAGATAGATCACCTTTAGAACAGCAAGGGATAAGAGAACTGTTTTGGAGAGCAAAGAGTGCAGCATTCATCATATACAACAAAGCGCCGTTCAGATTTTGCATTTTGGGGAATGATTTATCATGGCCCCTTTAAGAATGCCTTGGAATGCCGAGTTAACTACACTTTATTGAATTATTCGAAGTTCTTGCATGAAATAGCAATAAAGTAACCCATGGTAACATCATCACTTGCACAAGTGTTCCATAATACTCTTATTGCACTGCATGCTGATTCACATTCCCCGGAGCACAGGGTTAATCAATAGGCTGTGTGAAGGAGGGGGATCCACTTTATGGGTTTTGGAATGTGTGTTTTGACATTAAGAAGCAAACATTCTATAAGTGTCCTAGTAACAGAAGGCAAGTCATCCCGAGACTGTCACTGAGGCAGGAGATCTGAAAGCAGCGCTAGTCTATGCAATACATGGTCTTCTAAATAGAGAGCACAGAAGCCAATCTCTCTAGCTCCGCCTGCTTTCCTGATGAAAGGGACCAAAATACAATACCAGCACAGCGAGAGGAGAGACTCTCACAGTATGCTGTTGTAGTTCATTTAGTGGCAACATAGTAACAGGATTCTTTTATACATTTTTTCCTCTCTCTCTCTTTCTCTCTCTCTCTCTCTCTCTCTCTCTCTCTCTCTCCCTCATCAAGGGATTTTTTCCAGCAAAAAGGATATCACAGAAGAATCACAGAAAATAAGTGAATCTCCTCTTCCTGGGAGGTGCAGATCAATGTGCTCCAGGGTCCATAACCCAGGGGTGACCCCCATAGCCGCTGACGTCCTCTCTCTGCTCCTGTCCTCGGTGAGATTTCAACTTTTCCCAGCAGTGGTCCATGATTTTCCGAAGCATGAAACGTAGGCTGAAGTGGTACCAGGCTCCCCTGTAATTATGCCTGCTTTAAAGAAGCGAAAAGCTAGAGTGGATCCTTTTCTTCAGATGAAGTGAAAAAGTCCAGGACTTATAAACCCTATTCTCCCTCTCTTTCTATCCGCGGTCCTTTTCTTCTGCTGGTAATGGATGCTTTCAACAACACTACCTCTTCCCTCTACGCTTTAGAGAAGGGCAATGGTGCAGAGTTCGAAGAGGTGGCTTTGAGCTATCAGATCATCACTTCTCTCTTCCTGGGGACTCTGATTCTCTGTGCAATTTTTGGCAATGCATGTGTGGTGGCAGCCATCGCACTTGAGAGGACTCTACAAACTGTGGCCAATTATCTCATAGGCTCCCTGGCTGTCACCGACCTTATGGTCTCCGTTCTGGTGTTACCTATGGCAGCACTTTACCAAGTGTTGAACAAGTGGACTCTCGGACAGGTAATATGTGATATATTTATTTCTTTAGACGTGTTGTGTTGTACCTCGTCCATCCTTCACTTGTGTGCTATAGCACTGGACAGATACTGGGCCATAACTGACCCAATAGACTATGTGAACAAGAGGACTCCTAGAAGGGCTGCCATACTCATAAGCCTGACCTGGATAGTAGGGTTTTCCATATCCATCCCACCCATGTTGGGTTGGAGGACAAACGAAGACAGGTCAGATCCAGATGCTTGTAAGATTAGCAAGGACCCTGGATACACTATCTACTCAACGTTCGGAGCGTTCTATATCCCACTGATTCTCATGCTGGTGTTATATGGCAGGATATTCAAAGCAGCCAGGTTTAGGATAAGAAAAACTGTGAAAAAGACAGAAAAAACGAAAGTGGCAGACACCTGTCTCTCGGTCTCCCCAGCAACCATACAACGAAAAAGCAACGGGGAACCCAGTAAAAACTGGAAAAGGAGTGTAGAACCCAAGCCCAGCTCTTGTGTGAATGGGGCAGTAAGGCATGGGGAAGATGGAGCTGCTCTGGAGGTCATCGAGGTCCAACATTACACGAACTCCAAAAACCACCTGTCTCTGCCAAACCACTCAAGTGACAGCCAAACTCCCCCCTGCTTTGAGAAGAAGAACGATAGGGGCACAGATGCAAAAAGAAAAGTCGCTTTGGCCAGAGAGAGGAAAACTGTTAAGACCCTAGGCATCATCATGGGGACTTTCATTTTCTGCTGGCTACCATTCTTCATTGTAGCCCTGGTTTTGCCATTTTGTGAAACATGTCATATGCCCCACTTACTTTTCGATATCATAAACTGGCTGGGTTACTCAAACTCTCTCCTGAACCCTATCATTTATGCTTATTTTAATAAAGATTTCCAAAGTGCTTTTAAGAAAATTATCAAGTGCAAATTCTGTAGACCGTGAAGAAACTGCAAGAACATCTGCCTGCCTCCTTATTGCCACCATGTATATTTTGACATGCTTTGTGTCCTTTACAACATGGAAATATCATCAGATTCAGGATTGGCAACAAAAAGTTCAATCCCCTGACTTGAGAACTCTAAGGGGTCCTGGTACATTTACTGTGAAGAAATTATTTTTTATTTTTTATGGCTACCATTTCTTAATCATGATTATTTCACAGCCAGTCTCAGCAACATGGCCAGTGAATTATTGTAATATGTTTTTTGGTCTACTGAAACTCTGTCCATGGACCAAGAGATGTTGAAGTGTTGCTTGTTGTTCAGTCATTTCTACTCACCAAGACAACACGGTAACAATTCAACTGGCACAAGGCTGGCATTATGTAACCCCCCCTCCCCTTTCCCTTCCACCCCCACCCTCTCCCATCCACCCCCACTCCTGGTTGCATTTTGAAAGAGTGATGAGGTTTGCAGATATTTGCTAGCCATGTCTGCAAATCCCATTGAACTCCCATGTCAATAGTATTATCAGAATAAATCATCCTATGCATAAACTCAATCGTCTATAATTATTACAATAACGAAAAAAAAAAAGATTGTCTAAACTAAAATAAAGACACAATAGAACAGTGAGTATTGTATGTAGAAATGTAATTATGGCCTGAATGTACAGTATTATATTGCAATATTCGCTGATATGATCCTAACACATACATTGCAAGTTTGTTGCAAATAAACTTTTTGCCTTGCAGTGCAAATAAATCATGTCATGTCTTGTGTAATTGATAACCAATTAAAACACGGATTTTTTCTCTAGTGAAAACTACTATTGTTAAACTATCAAGTGAGATTTGTAAAGGGGCAGCTTAACTGTTTCATTGCTGGGTGGGATTCTCAACCATCTGATCCAAATGGTTCATTGATGGTACCCAGAAGATTTAGATCCACCACTGAGGTTTGAACAAGTGGGTCACAGCAATGCTACAATACTGTGCTTTAACTCTAGTAATGACCATATTATGGCATTTTATCATTTCTGCAGCATTTTAATCATGTTGTAGTCTCTAATGGTGCGCAGGGTTAATGCATTAAATGCGCATGCCTCTCTTTGGTGATGAGATTTTGTAGTTTTGATCCAGTTATGGCTCTGATATTGACATTAATATCCACCAACCCCTGTAATCCTCAGATCCAGAAATTACATTATGTCTGTAATGATTTCACTGCATGACAGGGAACTATGTCAAAATAAGCAGTTCGTTTCTATTTGGAAGGGATTTTTTAACATCAGGATGCAAGGTGGTTTAAATCATATTTTGTTTATTGGTGTGTTTGGGGAGGTTGACATTATCTGTTATGGTCTTCACTTCCTCCTACAGTAGCTGTCCTCCCTAAGAACGTGTTCTGTTAGTATGTACAGTGAAATGCACTCTGTGTTTGCAGGGAAAAACAGCAATATCTTTTAATTCAATATTTAAGTCTTATTACAATTACGAATTCTAGCCATTCAAACCTATAGTTTAATACTATCTAACTCTCTTGTAACTATGGGGGAACTTGTCTATTGAACGTACATTCTACATGGATTCCTGGGCATAGTCAACTGAACTAGCTACAAAAAAACAACTTGGGTTTTAACACAAAGACAATTCAAGCAGCAAGCTGAAAGTTCAACTATAAATAAGTAATGTACTTTAAGCATTAAAGCACTTTAGAGAAAAGAGAAAAAATCAAACCACATGCTAATTATTGGTTTGGTTCATTTGTTGAACAAGCCTTGCAAAAAAAAAGAAAAAAAAAAAGTAATGATAAAAATCATAATACAGTAAATTAAGCAATGCATTATTTACAACAGTGGTTGTACAAAAATGATTCTCCTTTTTTACAGAACCACAACTCTTAAGATGACTGGTAAAGCATCATGGGTGTTGTAGTTTTATAACAACTTGATATCTACCCCTTTTCAGTCTATGATAGAAAAACATAAGAATCATAAGGAATAAAATGCAAGTGGGTCATAGTTGGAGCAAGCAGGATGCAGGTGTTGGCATCTACAAAGATCTTCCTCCCTCTCCCTTGCCCTTCCCTATTTTCTATAGCTCACTGATTCCTTTATCCATCCAAGTGAACAGAATTAAGCACGAGAAGTCATTTCCCCAGGTCTTAGAGAAGGTAAAATTACTTTCCCTGCTGTTCTCAAGCTCTCTCTAAAATGTAATCAATACTTTTCTTGTAAGATGAAAGGAACAGCACATAGTTGAACTGCAGTAAAAATTATTTTGCTTTATGCTGTCACAGTTTACTATTTTTCTCATACTTCTACAGGGAAGGAGCATGCCAAAGCATTAAAGGGTCTATTTACTAAAGAATGCCTTAAGTGATCAGCTGACAACCTAGTTACAAAATATATTCCAGTGTAGAATATATAAAATAAATAGCCTGAGTGTTGCCCAAACTCAGCTAGTTTGTTGGTAGCTAGAGCACAATTCATTGTTTAGTGGACAGACCCCCTTTTAAAACAAACTGCTTATTATTAACAGGAGTGAGTCAACAACAGAGCTCAAAAACATATATATGTAGATCCTGACATTTTTTTTTTTTACATATAGTTGGGAAGGTTGTCACTCATTTTGAAACGATGTGTTTATGGCTTAGAATATAATCATTACCTAATACTATCTGCTTGACTGATTTCAAATGCATCACTCTATATAAGAGCATGTTGTAAACCACCCACATATTTTTTTAGCATTAAGTGACACATATAAGCAACACTTTATATATTTTTCTTTCTTTAAACACATGATTATATTGGCTCTCTCAATAAAAGGGACATATTTGTTTACGTCACAATGCAATACCAATAGAACGGTGTACATTTATTTGATATTAGCCTCATGCCATAAAACCTATAAATCGTTATACATTTTTAAATGCAAAAGGTAATTATTATTTTGTCGAATATATTATTAATATTTGTTTGAGTGTGCATTGTGAGTTATGATAAGCAGCTAAGTGCATGTGTAGTACCTATCCACTTGTGCTTTTGTAATTGGTGAGATCAGTGTGACCACAAGTCTATTTTATCTGTAGCTATACCGCTGTTTGGAAAAATAATAATGGAATCTCTTGGCAATTATTTCAGTGTTTGCCGAGTTAAGATTTTATTTCAGTCTACAGCTTTCAGTGGTCATGTTTGCAAAGTCATTTCACATTAATGTCTGTTTCTGGTGAGTCTCAAAGATCCATTCATTAAGCTCCTGTTGAGTTAAGTTCACACAGCTGATGAAATGATGCACAAAGTAAAAATATCATCCACACTGCAATTTCCTTTTAATATGCTCTATTCTGGGCATGTCAAACTGTGCATCTCAGCTGCTGTTGGACGGCAACCCCCATTTCTAACCCCCATTTATAGCCTGCAAGCCTAAAGCAAAGGCAAAGTATTGTGGGAGTTGTAGTAACGCACATCATCTATATCCTAGAGGGGCAAAAAACTGCTATTTGTCCAGTTCAGGGTGCAAAGAGACAGCATGTCATTTACCCATAGACTATTTAAAATGCTCAGTGGTTTATATATTATAGATTAAATTATGCTTTGATGACAGATGACTTGTATAATGTTGGCAACTTGCACAGTATCTGTTAAAGTATCCATACTAAGAAAAAATGGCAAATTGGCTAGTAAATAAACAATAAGTCAGTTGCAAGGTCACCTTTTGCATTAGACACACACCGTTTGGACTGGTTACAGCTGGATTAGAATTGCAAAATTGTTATGCAATTATATCAAGTCAACTTTTTGATAAGCACTGGCTTATTAACAACTGCTGGAATTGAGTGGATTTGGCTGTTTAAGTTGGGAATGTCAGGTCACATACGCTATTTCTGACTTGCATAATTGTACATTGAAAAAAAAACTGCTGGCAGTATTGAGCTGCTCGAGGGCAAACATTAAAAGAGTGCTACCAGCACTAAGCATGCCCAGTATAAGCCTAGATACTGTACCAGGGGGTGTTCAGTTCTGTAAAACATGAATTTACATTGCCAGAATTCTTAAATGTAACAGAGAGCTTCAGGGTACAGTTGATGACAACCAGTTGATTCTGAGTTAACTTGTGCTATGATCAATCAATGAAGTCAACATGGTTTTCGCGCAAGTCAATAAATAGATAATTAGCTAAGATTTATATGACTGGCCTCAACAGAGAAAATAAATGTCAGATTGCTGAGTGAATTCGCTATGAGCTTTGACTGATTGTAGGAATGCTATGTCTAAAATCATATTAATTTAGAAAACAAGAACACAAGTTTTAAGCAGGGCATAATATCAAAGATTTTAAATCTCAGTTTGTTATTCCATCATCAGTGAATTAGATTTACAATATATTTATTGTTTATATTTCTTTATTGCAAGCATGTATTCTTGTGACATATCAATGTTGTAATAAATCAGAGAAAGTTTTTCTTTAAAGTTTGAATTTGGAGCACATTCAAAGTGGATTTTACATTTTAAGCTAACACAGCCAGATGGAAACCACTGCTGCTTTTATTATTTGTTGGTTATTTTATATTATTTGTTGGTTATTTTTGGCCAAACATTGAAAATCAATGGTTGAAATGTGTCACCTTTTATATGCCTTGCTTGTAGCATAATGTCCACCACAGAGGTCCTTCCTTGTTGGTCAGTCAGAGAGTCAATGAGGGAAGGGTGCATGCCCTGACATGAAAGTGAGCTAAGGTAGACCTCCACTGTTTGGACCACTCTTTTGGTCATGTGCATGTGCACTGTACAAGCGGGATCTGCAAATGCAAAATATGTGTACTGTCACATAATACTCACAGAGAGACCACACTGTGCATCTTTTTGGAAGCAAGATCTTGTATCTAATGGGCAATGTACTCAGTTGTGTCAGAGTGCCCATCATTCCTTGCCTTTCATGTCAAAAAACAGTACCACAGATATATATATATATATATATATATATATATATATACCTATAACTAGAACACTCTAACAATTGTGGAGCCGTACATGTTAACAAAAATATAGTTGGTAAAATGTTGACACCTACATAAAACAGACGAGAGTAGGAAAGTTCATTGTAAGAAAAGAAAATGAAGATTTGTCATTTAATCTTTCCATAATAGTTTTAAACATAAAAAATTGGGTAAGATCATAATGCTATATTTAGTTATACAACAAAGGAGGAGATAAATACTTTAAAGGGAAAATTAATTCACTGTAGAGTTGAATAAATGTGTGATATTTTTGATATTATTTAATCTGTTATCATAAAGCAAGACGCTAAAGTGTCTCTTTGTTTATCGAGCAATATGAAATAAAAGTTGCTCATAAGTATAAGTGATAATTGCTAATTATACTCCCACCAGCCAAAGAAAAGGTTCCTGTTAATTAGCTACCAGCTAACAGGAGGCAATAGCCGATCTATGAGTTTGTTACTAATGGACATGAAGTCTCATGCTTGATGGCCAGAGTTTAATTACTAAGTGCCATGTCTTCCATACCTAGTAGCTAAAATAGTAGCTGATGATATTTTTTTGTGAATATTTTCTACTTAAAGTGTCTGTCACTTATATCAGTCCTTACATATATTGCAAAGTCATCCATAGGGAACATATAAGCTAGGTGTGCTACAGTCATAGGGGGCACCTGGAGGAAATGATCCTTACCTGAAGCCCCCCGTTGAGGGTGCCATCCTATTTCTTCAGCTCCTGATGCTTCATTCACCAAGTGTCTGTGCCACTGCTCTAATCTAATGTATGAATGAAAGTACAGTAGAGATGTTTATGGACAATCTCAGAAAACTGCAGGAACCTACAGAGACCAACTCAATAGATGTGCAAGAAGACACTTGATACTCACAGCCATCAATAGTGACGGCTGTAGTAATTGACAAAAGCTGATGGCATAAACTCCCCTTTTTGTCCAGAATTGTCAACTTCATGCTTGAACATAACATTAAATAGCCCCTACTTTGTCTTTTCATATGTTTTGACTGTGTTATAATTCCCGTGAAATTCCAATGCAGTCAATCTGAGTATTTAAAAAATATTGTATCTTTATAAAACAGAAGAGATTTTAATGTGGTGACATGGCCACTTTAACGTAAGTGAACAAAATGCCATCCATACAGACATTTTTACCTTCTGGAGATTTTTTAAAAATGAAACAAAAGAATATCCAGATTAGGAAAGGATACTTAAAGGGACACTATAGTCACCAAAACAACTTTAGCTTAAGGAAGCAGTTTTGGTGTATAGATCATGCCCCTGCAGCCTCACTGCTCAATTCTCTGTCATTTAGGAATGTGACTTGTGACTTGCACAGCCTTCCTAAACACTTCCTGTAAAGAGTCATCTAAAGTTTGTCCTTCCTTTATTGAAAGTTCTGTTAAATTTAGATTTTCTTATCCCTGTTATGTTAATAGCTTGCTAGACCCTGCAAGAGCCTTCTGTATGTGATTTAAGTTTAATTTACAGAGCAAGAGATAACATTTGTAAGGTCAATTACATCTGATTGAAAGTGAAACCAGTTTTTTTTTCCATGCATGATCTGACAATCATAGCCAGGGGAGGTGTGGCTAGGGCTGCATAAACAGAAACAAAGTGATTTAACTCCTAAATGGCAGTGAATTGAGCAGTACAACCTGAGAGGCATGATCTTTACACTATAACGGCTTCATTAAGGTAAAGTTGTTTAGGTGACTATAGTGTTCCTTTAACAGGTAAATGTGCAGAAGCCATTTAGTCACATAGTGGAAAAGACATTACAGGAACATGAGCTAAAACAAATCCTCCATCTGATGTTTTCCATCGTCGGTGATGGTCCTAATCATAGAATATGATAATCAAAGTACACATTAGGGCATAAATACCAGCATGTCCCTTTCCTTTGTTATTTGCATTTTTAGAAAGCTGTAGAAACACCTTTAAGCGGGGTAATTGACCATATGTACTTTTCTGTTATACCTAATGTATGTGACAAACATACTATTTCTGCATTAATGGAAATATAATCAGACCCTGTATGAAATATTGCAAGACAAGGACATTACTATTTAAAATGTACCATCCAGAATATTTCAAGTAAATAAAAAATAGTATTGTCTGAATCATACACAATTTATTTTTTTCTGGAACTCCTTAACAGCAATCTGCACATGCAATTTCTGGTTTATTCTGTGTGCTCTCTATGCACACCAGGCGTCAAATAAATGTGATTTTTTTTTTTTTACAACATATAAATAAAATCAAGTATGGTGTTGAAATGGTTAATAGCCATCTTTCCATGTTGATTGCATTATGTAGGTCTTGCAATGTCACAAAATGCAGTATGGTACCCGTAAAGAGGCATTCATATTTTCATTTTGAATACTTCACCGTTAGATGCCAATCTGTAGTTGGAACAGCTTACAAACCATATGCTGCAACTTGTCAGAATTGCACAAGCTTCTCCAGCATTTCTTTGCCCTTTTTATAAATTATATGGTGAATTATAATACAATGCATATTTTATTTATGTACTCACAGTACATATACATAGAAAATCAGAAAATGCAGTGATAGAGCACATATATCTGTTTGTCTCTCTGCCAATCTAATCTCTGTGAATATATCCACTCTCTATAATTTCTTTTTTTTCTTTGTGTGCAAAACATACACAGAAATCTGCATGCATGCACACACACTCATGCATGCACACAAGAACAAATATAGATATAAGAATATGCACTTCAGTGAGATTATAATACCATTTTCAACTTTTATGCAAATTATTGAGGCACAGTTTAAATGGAGCCAAACCTCAGTTTGTCTCCATTATTTGAAATGTTTGAAAATTCACTCAACCACCATTTGAGTTATGCTATGGGTGTAATTGTATTTTTTCAATTATATGCAAGTGATGTATTTAACTGCTGCAGTGAGACTTTGGGTCTATCTATATTACCAATATAATTGTGAAAATACAATAATACAGAACAATGGTTCACCACAGGGCCGGCCCGGGCATTTTTTAATCACAGCGGCCCACTGAAAAGAGGGCGGGGCCAGGTAGGGTGTGTTTTGTCATCACCAATGGCAAGCATACCCCATCACAAATGGAGCATGTTGGTTCAATGCTCTTCCAGGGCAGACCATGCGCAGAGCTCTGCTGAAGAGTTCTAGCATCAGGAAAAGGTCCAGTATTTGTTCTGCACAGTGCAAGCATTTTTATTAACATGCTTGCGCTGTGTTTGCTTGAAACTTGTCTCTGGTGTCTCCATAGATGGAATACCAGAAGACAAAAATGGCAGGAAAGAGTATTGTGCATGTGTTTGGACCTGCTTGTTGGATTGCGTGTGTGTAGAGTGAGCTGATTGTGTGGTATTGTGTAAATAGTTTTAGTCGTATTGTGTTTGTGGTGTAATGTAATGTATGTATGTCTAGGTGCTGCAGAGAGTGTGTGTATAGGGGACATAGTGTGTATAGGGGATGTAGCAAGTGTTTGCATACTGGCTGTAGTGTGTATGTGTGTGTATTGGTGATGTAGTGTGTGTAGGGGTTGTATAGAGTATGTGTTTAGGGAATGTAGTATGTGTTTGCTTACAAGGAATCTAGTGTGTGCATAAGGGAACTAGAGTGTGTATTTCAGGAATGTAGTGTGTGTGTGTGTAGGTGGTACAGTGTGTGTGGGTATGTAGGGGATTGTCAGGGTGGTGGTCCGGTGCACGGGACCCAGACACTGTCCGGGCGGCGGAGCGAGGACCGGGACCCAGTATGCCTGATGTTCAGAGTAGGAGTCACAGTGTGGAGGTGGATTAGCAGGGTCTGGTGCAGGGTAACCGCACGCCCCCTGGTGTTGAGCACCAGCGTTTGTGCAGCCACATACCAGAACCCTGATTCATCTTATGCGGATCCCAGGAACTAGGAGCAGGACATAAGCAGACCTCCCAGGAACTGAATAGAGAGGCTCTGCAGCAGGAATGTATCCAGTACAGAAACAAGACAGAACTAGGAATAGGCACCAAACATGAAAACAAGACAGAACTAATAGAACCCAGAACCAGAGAAGGATAGGAAGCTAAACCCAGAACATGTAAACAAGACACGAGGGAAACATGAACATGACTGGACAGGACTGTACATGGACTGGGTATACAAACTAAAACAAGACAAGATAAGATAGGCAAAACAAGAGGAGAAATAACTAAGCACTATATATATGAAAATCATGGGGATTTAGTCACATTATATGATCATACATTGCATAAGCCTGCCAACAACGCCAATGTACCCCATATTTGGCAGGTCCTACACTGCCTTATGTATGCTAAAACAACCAAAGAAGACATATATAGCACTTACCTGCAAGAAAGGGCAGAAGCCTTGAGCAGCTGCCTGCAGGAACACTGAAACAAAAGGAATGATGGAAAACAAACAGGTGTGGCAACATAAAACAAACATTTAAAGGAAACCAGGAGACTGGGAATCCCAGGGATGGATTACAGGAATTAACCCAGAAATCCCAGCAATAAAGAAAACCAGACATAGACTAGAAAACCAGAAAAAACAAGAAAAACTAAACAAGAATTGTGAAAAGCGTACAGGATACCAGAAGCCAAGGCCAGACATCTCCACAGAACAGAGCAGGATGTGACAGGGATCTAATGTGTGTTTGAAGGACCCATAGTATGTGTATCGGAGATCTGGTGAGTGTGTGTGTGTGGTTAGATAATTCAGGGTGTATATAGGAATCTAGTGTGTGTATGTATGTAGATGATCCAGAGTTGGGTAACTGATCTAGTGTGTCTCTGGACTTTAATGTGTTTAGGGGTGTAGTATGTGTGGGAGAGGTTCTGTAAAATATATGCATATATGTTTGGAAGTATTGTGTGTGTATGTGTATGTGTTTGTGGTGCAGTGTGTTAAGGGGATGCTGTGTGTATGTGTGATGGGTACAGTGTGTATGTCTGATGGGTGCAGTGTGTGTGATAGGGTGTAGTGTGTCTAAGAGGGGTGCACTGTTTATGAGAGGGGTGCACTGTGAATGTGAGGGGTGAAGTGTATGTGTGTGAGGGTGCTGTGTGTGTGTGGAGTATATTGTGTGCGAGAGGGGTGCAGTGTGGGTAAGGGTGCTGTGTGTGAGGGGTGCAGTGTGTATGTGCTGTGTGTGTGAGTGAAGGGTGCAGTGTTGGTGTGAGGGTGCTGTGTTTGTGTGAGGGTGCTGTGTGTGTGAGTGAGGGGGCAGTGTGTGTGAGGGTGCTGTGAGTGAGGGTGCTCTGTGTGTGAGGGTGCTGTGAGTGTCAGGGGTGTAGTGTGTGTGTGTGTGTGCGCAAGTGAGGGTGCTGAGAGTGTCAGGGGTGCAGTGTGTGTGTGAGTGTGTGTGTGTGTTTGAGTGAGGGTGCTGTGAGTGTCAGGGGTGCAGTGTTTGTGTGTGTTTGTGTGAGTGAGGGCGCTGTGAGTGTCAGGGGTGGAGTGTGTGTGTGTGAGAGTGAGTGAGTGAGTGAGTGAGGGAGGATGCTGGTGTGTGAATATGTTGGAGGGCTTGTGTATCAATATTATTGTCAATATATATTAATTAAAAAATTAATAATAAAACCATTAAAAAAAACAGGCATTGATTGATTGTATCCCTCCTCGTTTATTACCTTTTGACTGGGAGATGGGCTATGCTGCAATCCCTGGTGGTCCTAGTGGTGAGTGAGCTCTAGCCTGCGGGGCCAGAGTTCACTCTCGCAAGACGTGGAGCATTGCCATGACAACGCTCCGGATCTCGCAAGAGGAGCCCGGTGGAGCTGCAAGATAGAGCATCTCACCTGTCTCCCTCCCTCCACATCACAGTGCATGTGGGCAGGTGAGGGAGATCATCATGGAACACAGTGGGACCGGTGCTTGAATAGCGCGGACCCTGCATGGACCGGCCGTGGATGTCCTGTGACCTCCCTTGCCAGCCTCAGCCCATGGCCATCATGGCCCACTGGGCATTTGCCCAGTATGCCCAATGGCCAGTCCAGGCCTGGTTCACCACCAAGTACCGATATGGAAAACCCAAACTATTTAATATAGTGTTCATCTTAACAACTTTTTTTGGGTACATACTTAATTCCTAATATAAAAACAAACAATAAACAATATATAGTGTAATATATCAAAGACAACAATAATGAATAATGAAAACTTGGAATGTTTCACTCACATGCACCAGAGTCTTATCAATTGGTTCAATTAAATTTTCTCTGTACCTTTAAAGTATCACTCCACCTTCTTGTACACATACATTTTGTTGTGTCAGATCTTGTTCCACAAGTCAAGATCATCCCCACTTTTTTTCTTATTGAAGGGCTACTAGAAAATTAAAAAGAGCCAGACATAGTGAAGTATATAAAGTCTAAATAATATAAAAATAGGAAATAAAAACACTAATTTGATTTTGAGCCTCTATGAATTGTCTCAGTAGCTGCACTGATCTGGTTTTAAGGTGAAATCAGGTTAAACCATACCAGGAGCAACACTGCAGGGAATCATGCAGCCAGGACTTGTAGTTTGATTATACATTTATATATTGTGTTTAAAATGTACTACTTACTAAATATAATGATCAACATAAAACCAAAAGTCCACTCTCTGTTACTGCAGGACTCCTCCATGACGTGTTTTGTCGAACTGGCTTTCTCAATTGGATAAAGCTAATCCCAGTTCTATTCTTTATCATAAAGTGCATGGTATTGAGATTATCCATCTTTAATTGCTTACCTTCCAATATTCTTTTCTGGTTGCATTATCTCCTACAATCTATTTTGCTGCTTTAAAGAGTTTGCCAATTTACAAAGATTTAAGTAGAAGTTTAGCTAATGTTCCCCTAAATTGTACACATTGTATGTTTTATTTGTGGTGAACCCAAGTGTCAGAAGCAAATCTTTTGGGATATGTCTAATGGCACAAATTGTTTGGGCACTCTGCATCTGCACTCAGTAATGAACCATTGTTGCTTACTGTTGTATTTTGCATGAATATTGTCTGGTGTTAAGGAGTACCCACACTGGTGTTGTAGCAACCAGAACTGTATCACATTAGTATAATCGTAAAGCGCCTATGATTAACCCTTTTAAAAAAAAATCAATATGAGTGTGTCAGTTGGCAATACACTTCACAGTACGGTATTAGGTAAAGTATCAGGAATGCACTCAATTATAGGTATTAAATGGACACTATAGTCACCAGAACAACTACTGCTTATTGTATTTGTTCTGGTGAGTAAAATCATTCCCTTCATGCTTTTTACAGTAAACACAGTGTTTTCAGAGAAAAGGCAGTGCTTACATTACAGCCTGGGGATACCTCCACTGGCCAGTCTTCAGATGGCTACTAGAGGTACTTCCTCTGGTGTAGCACTGCCATTCAGGGTCTCCACCCTCTGCATGGAGACACTGAATTTTCCTCATAGAGATGCATTGATTTAATGCATCTCTATGGGGAGATGGGGATTGGCCAGTGCTGTGTTTGGCTTGTGCTGGCTTTGCCTCACTGACAGTCTCAGCCAATCCAATGCTTTCCTGTGGGAAAGTATTGTGATGGGTCTGGTCAACACTTCTGATGATGTCAACCAAGCAGGCAGATCATGGGCAGAGGCAGAAGCAGCAGCAGCAGCAGCAGCAGCAGCAGCAGCAGATTGGTAAGATTTTATTATATCTAGGAGTTAAGGGGGGCAGGAAGGCTAGATTGTGTTTTTAACACTATAGGGTCAGGAATACATGTTTGCGTTCCTGACCCTGTAGTGTTCCTTTAAATTAGTAAAGTATTAATTTATACTTTTTGGACATAAACAAACTAGTTCCTTTCTTTACTTCTTTGTTTTTCTTTTATCCTTGAATACTTTATTAGTTTTTATAGATCTTAGGTAGATGCAAACATAAAACAAATAATTACACTTATAACAACTTTTTACAATACAATAAAACAAAATTATACACCAACAGAGAGGGGTTTGGAGGATCCCCTACTGTGTAGTAGAAAATTAAAAAAGAAATATATGTATATATAAATGCACATACTCGTACACATACATATATACACATACGTCTACCACCCGTTTCTTTACTTCTAAAGGAACAATAGTCATCAATATTGCTTATGTCGAAGACTATGTCATAAATGAGTCAGTTGACGCATGATCTAAACCACCAAGCAGAAATATAAATAATTTTCTGCATTATTTCAGCAGCATTGTATAGAATTAATAACGTGTATCTGTCATGTTACATACAGCTAATTGTCAATCTAAACAGCATTTTGTAGTTACACATTTTGTAATGATGTAGTCTTACAAAGTAGTATTGAAATTAATTTTGCAGATTTTTAATTTATACAACACACAACACTTTTATGCATTATTTTAATTTCTATTGTGGCACAAAAGCTGTAGAAAAAGCAAGCATTTATTGCTTATGTAAATATTCACCTGATTTCTAATGAACTTTGGCACAAACAAATCTCATAATTGATGGAATGTGTGTACCTTTGTTCACTGAACTGGATTTGCTAGCAGATCTGTCTTGGCACTTAAATGTTTTTTTTTTTTTTTAATCTTTTGTTTTTATTATTAATCATTGCTACCCACATAAAAAAAAAAAAAAATTATAATAATCTTAAGTTAAATAAAGATCCAGGTCCTGACCGGTACACTAACTGTTTTTTTAAAAAGTTTAAAACCGAACTTTTGCAACATCTAGTAGACACATTTAACGAAATTAGAGAAACTGGTCTTCCATTGAAAGAATTATTACAGGCCAATATCTCACTAATATTAAAAACAGATAATGACCCTACTAATCTAGCCAATTACTGGCCCATATCTCTTATAAACTCAGATATTAAAATTTACTCTGCTGTCATTGTGAATAGACTAAAATCAATTATTCCGTCTTTAATTCATCACGACCAAATAGGCTTTGTTCAGAATCGAAATCCAAGTAACAATACTCGAAGACTGACAGGCTTGATTGATTATGTAATAAGGAGCAAGATTCCTCTGCTGGCCCTGTCATTAGATGCTGAGAAGGCATTTGACAGGGTCAGTTGGAGTTTTATGAACTAGAATTTGGACAAATTTGGATATGTTAGTTCCATCAAAACTGCAATAATGGCTCTCTATTCTAGTCCAGCGGTGAAAATCGTGGGCTCTGGCATCTCCGCAGATTGGTTCACAATTTCTAATGGGACCAGGCAGGGATGCCCCCTTGCTCCACTTTTATATTTTTTGACACTTGAACCACTCGCAGTTAGTAAAAAAACAACTATCAAATTAAAGGATTCATCATGGATCATTCTGATTTTAAGATAAGTCTATATACTGATGATATTGCTAGGGGACTTGATCTTAGAGTTAGAAGATTATTGTAGAATCTCAAATTACAAATTAAATGTTGGTAAATCCCAAGTTATGCCCATTAATTTAGACTCTATGATGATTAATAGACTATCAACTAAATATCCTTTTACTTGGACACCACAAGGTTTTAAATACCTTGGGATTTATTTTTCCTCTAACCTAAAATAAATGATAGATAAAAACATGGATAATCTTCTAAAAGAAACTAGTGATAAATTACTGAAAGAGTGGAGAAATATAGAAATTTCCTGGTTAGGAAGAATAAATATCACCAAATCATATATTTTACCTCAATGGTCATACCACTTCAGAATGATCCTTTTATCTGTAACAACAACAAATCAGATCCATAAATGATTTTTGAATTATATCTGGGGCTATAAGAGATCTTGGATTTCGATCCTACACGTAATGAAAAGGTCCATATCTCATTAACTACTATGAAGCCAGCAGGTTGTTCCATCTGTGGAGATGGCAGGGCCCAGTGACAATAGAAGAGCCTTGGTACGAAATTGAGTCATTTTTGTGTAAAACAAAATATCTTTCCAGTACCCCCTGAGTCCATAACACTGGATGCACTCTTCCACTTTTTATGCCTCAGCAATGTGTAGAACACAAGGGAATTTGACAGAATAGATTAAGAAAAGGCTCACTGACCTAGAATTGTGTGCCTATTACCAGAAGAGCAGCACTAGGAGTACTGTTTAGGGCTTATCCCTCATTCTAATAGAACAAAACAAGAAAAGAAACATAGTTGTAAAAGAAACACTGTCTACTACTAAGGTGTAAAAGGGTTACCATACCACCCAGTGTAACCATACCCTGGTACCCAAAGAAGCAGCTAAAGAAATGTAAAATATTATATACATAGATAAAACACTAATAGCTGCAATGAAGGTTATATCTGATGGTTTTAATAAAATGCAGGTGGCAAAAATGCAGGTGGCAATGAGATTGACATTAGTAGTAAACATTTACTCATGAGACTGCTTATAGATACAAATGAGGAAAGGAGAGTCCATAATTACACACGTTAAAAGGAGAGCTCAGTTATTCTGTATCTATAATATTAAAGTATGTATTACTAGTGGAACTTGTTTTGGTCTGAAAATAACTGTTAATGCCCTCACTCTGCATACAGTTCCCACTACTATCACTCATATCACAGTTGTAAGCTTACAGCTGGGTATGTGGGGTTGGGGCAGGAATTGTACACAGGAGTATTATTATTATCATCATTATTAAATGCTGCTCTATTTCTGCCTGCTGCAAGGGACATGAGAATTCTGATTCTGCAGTGGGCAACTTGTAATACTGAATAATATTAAAAGGGGAGGGAGGGGTTAAAAGCACTGAGAGAGTATTGAAGTAGCACTGTCACACCAAACTTACCTTTCTCCTATTGTTTCCTCTTCTCTACCTCTCTCAGAATATGTTCTTCTTTTCTTCATTTCTGATCTAGTTTTCTTTAAAACATAAGACAAAGTTGGGACTACTTTGTCTAATGTATTTTTTCTATACCTGACTTTCTTTGACCAAAAGAAGAGCTTAAACCAGCTCTATTTCATGTGTCAAGGAGAAGGGTGAGTACTTTCTCTAAAACAGGAAATGGAACTGACTTAAACTCTTGCTTTGGTCAAAGAAAGTCAAGATTGGGAAGAATACATAAGACAAAGTAGTTGCAACTTTGTCTCATGTTATAAAGAAAACAAAGCTTTAGGCAGCTGAGAGCATTTTAATGTGAGGGGTTGTCAGTACTGGAAGCATGCAAAAAAAAAACATGTAAATGCAAAAAAAAAACATGTAAAGGGGATTAAATGGGCTGGGAGTAGATAAAGAGGACGTTAAGGGATTGAGACCATATAAATGAGTTATATGAAGTGGAAGTATACAGAAGATGATATATTGACATGTAGCATGTAAAAGAGGCCATTGTGGCTGAAAGATGTGGAGAGGGAGTTCAATGGACTGTGATCATGTAAAGGAGTACGTTAAAGGAGCACTATACGCATTATCCTATTAAAGTCAGCTTAGGTTATAATAAAATATCCTAATATTGAACATCTCCTGTGTAAGGGAAGTATTACAAATCTTGTGACTAGTTTCCTACTTTGTTGCCTAAATTGATTTTCTAGTCAGCTGCTACTCTCTAATTTGCCCGTTACTACTGTAATCACACTATAGTGTTGTAATGAGGCTTTAGGTCCTTGACCCCCACTCTCCAGAGATTTAAGGTGGTTTTACTCACATTTTCTACCACCCCGCACTGGTCTCCCCATGGCTGGCTCCACCTCCATGACCAAGTTCATTACTCTTGAAAAACTCAACCAATTCAAGGGTTTACCATATGAAAGCATTGAGATGCTATTCCTCATGCATGGCAAAACGCAGTGCTGTGCCAATTACCATCTCCTCATCAATACCAATACATTTCCATGGGGAATGTTCAGTGTCTCCATGCAGAGCGTGGAGAGCTGAACGCCAGTGCTGCGCAGGAATAACCTCTAGTGGCCATCTGAGTGACTGCAATGTAAACAATGCCTTTTCTCCGAAAGCTAGCAAAGCCCCTGCACAATTCCTGCCTGCTGCTTCACTACTGCATAACTATGTAAACAGACATTCCAATGCACCTTCACTGTTTGAGCTTTGAGAAGAATAGTGTGAGTCTGAAGGCCTCTAATGCTAATGGCCCATGGGGGCATTGCCCCTTTACCAGCCCTCCCATACTTATAAAGAAGCATCACATGTCTTTCTTATAAATTATATATCGTTTGCCTGATGAAATGGAATCTTTTAAAACAAGCTTGTCATGACAGCAGGTTTGGTGACGTGTTGAATGCTAGTTGATCATCTTCGATATATATAAATATATAAATTCTTTAAGGCAGAATGTAAAGAGTTTGCTCCTTTCTGTAAATACGATGCTTTGTTAAAACTTTTGTGGTGCCTCTAGGTAGCAACTTTAATGTTCAAGCATATGACTTTCTGAGCTAGCTAAGCATGATGCAATGTTGTCTTCTAAATAAACAAAGTAAAATGATATGGCAACAGGTTTGCTCACAGGCAACTCATGTTGATATAACGATGCTTCATTCAGTTACAGGTGGAAACAACACTGCCTTATCTTGAGCCACATAAAAGTAAATGAGCTTTGATGTTAAAAAATGACATGAGAGTCTCAAGTAATTTCACTTTCTCTGTGTCCAAAAAAAGCCTTTGTGTCAGTTCATTCCTAGTGCAATAATCATATTGCTTTAAATTTTTTTTATGAATTTGCAAACTCAAAAGTTTTTTCTAGTTATATATTAAAATATAAAACCTAAATGTATCTACTTTATGTGATGTAGTTTGAAATATAATTTGTAGGATTTTTTTGTGATGTTAATACTGGATACAGTATTGCCAGGAAGTAGTGCCCTCCCTCGCAGCCCACCACCCCGGTAAATAAAGTGTTAAAAACCCTTCACTTACTTGCCCTTATCCCAGCGCCTACATTAGACCTCCCCATTGAAAAGCATTAAATCAATGGCTACTAAAAAAGACTGAACATACCCCATTTGCAATACATTGGGTTGTCTTGTTTTACAAATGGTATGTCATCATGGAGTTAATTCTCCTTCCTGGGCTACCATACGCTCTCAAAGGCAACATAACCAATCTGGCAAATTTCAATGTGAAAAAACTGAAAATCAAGCATTATATTTTACCCTGTAACTTTCAAAAACATTATAAAACCTGTACATAGGGTGGAACTGTTATACTGGGGAGACTTCGCTGAACGTGTATATTTATGAAATTATTTATGTAATTATGTATATGGATATATATATATATATTTCATATTATTTGTATATATATATATATATATATATATATATATATATACACACACACACACACACACACACACACACACACACACACACACACAAGTATAGTGGCACTCACCCTTTCAATGAATCAGTAAAAGACTGCCTTGGTGCAATCCCACGCTGGATATGTAAAGCAAAAAGGAAAGAGATGCACTCTCAGGTCTTTGTAAAAAAACTCGATATTATTTAATAACAGGTAACATACATCTGATCGACGTTTCGACCTCTTCAGGTCTACCTGAAGAGGTCGAAACGTCGATCAGATGTATGTTACCTGTTATTAAATAATATCGAGTTTTTTTACAAAGACCTGAGAGTGCATCTCTTTCCTTTTTGCTTTATATATATATATATATATATATATATGTCTATATACATAATTACATAAATATATATCATTTCATTCTAAGTGTATTTTGATATATATATATATCAAGGAAAAACCTGACCCTGAGGAAAGTCCCGAGCGGGGACTGAAACGTTGGTCATTGTTTTTACTGTGATTCAATAAACCTTTTTCTAAGACCGGAGAGCAGCCATTGCTATTTTTGGATTTATATATATTTTTACATATTAATATCAAAACGCAGTTAAAATAAAATTACATATATATACATATATATATAATATATATTTTTATTTTATTAACATTTTATTTACTTATTATTTATATTTTATAATATATATATATATATATATATATATAGTTATTATATATATATTATATATGTGTGTAATTTAATTATGGTTGTATTTTTATATATATTAATATAAAAAATACACTTAGTATGACATTATATATAAGATATATATATATATATATACACACACATATATATATATATATATATATATTACTTTTAAACTTATTAACATTATTTTTTTATTTTAACACAAGCAGGGAGACTGCCTGTCAGTTCAAGAAGTCCTCCGGTGGGCAGCACTATGGACACCTATTGCGGCCATGTGATCATTCAGAGCAATCACATGGCCCGTGGGGGCCTAATTTGCCGAGGTGGGACTGTCTGGGCTGTCAGGCAGTCCACCCAGACCAGGATCGCTGTCGGGGGAATGGCAGTGATCGGGTAAGTAATCTATTTGCCGCGGACGTACTAGGTATGACCGCGGTCCTAAAGGACCATTTTTGTCGGACATACCTAGTACATCCGCGGTCCTTAAGGAGGTAATAACTAACAGTTTTAGTAATTGAAAAAAGGCTGATATATGTTTTTCAGATGCTTATTTCTTAGTGGCTTGATTATGAGCAAGGTTTAACTGCCTGGATTTCAGATAAAATATTCATAAATAAATAATAGGCCAAACACAGTTGATAAAATTAAATCATACTGGGGCATATAGTTTAGAAAATACAGCATATGTCTGTTTGAACACAAAAGTTGTGTTCAAGGATCAATATGGATGGGAAATTAAATTATATATCTTACATTTTAAATAACCTGGTTTATGAAATCTTTGACCCTGAACAACAATTTCTAAGTATATCCTACCACTGTCTCTGCTTGACATCATTTATGGAAACATTTCATGATATTTATATCATTGGGTGGTAATATTGATTATACCACTACATTAAATATTTATGGATTATAAAATGTGTTAAAGCTAAAATAGCTATAAATAGCTATAAATAGGTATTTAAAAATATGAAGATGTTATACTTTTAATTATAAGTCCTTGTTTAGATGCCATGTTATATAATTAAGTATTATTTAGGCAGAGTAGGAGAAAAATATCTAATTTAGTGATTTCACAATTTTAAGAATTAATTTCTCACAAAATTTCTCAGTCTGTATGTCTGTCAGGCTCACCTGGTCTTTCAATGGTGGGATTCCGCCAGTACCTGGTCTTTCAATGGTGGGAATCCACCAGGTCCACCAGTACCTGGTATTTCAATTGTAGGATTCCACCAGTACCTGGTCTTTAAATAGTGGGATTCTGCCTATACCCGTCTTGTGATTCATGGTTATCTTGATTTTTTTTTTTTTTTTTAATCGAGCACCTCAATTTGATATTTCACCTTGATGTGTTTGCAGCTGGACTGAACAATGACGTAGTCAATAATCTGTCTCCATATACTATTTGTGATACTAATTGTGGTGGTCCTGAGAAGCCTTCGAGTAACACATCATAATTATATTATCCAATATACCAATATGACAATGATCTAACAAAGGAACAACCAGGCACAAAAATGAATAAAATCAAGGACATTTTTAGTGAAGCATACTATGCAATACATTGGCTTAATATAAGTTCCTTTCTAAAAAAAAAATCCCTTCAAAATAGCAAGGAAAACTGAGAAATGTCAAGACCATTCTTACCTTAGCAAGCAAACATAGGAGAAACTAGAGAGGAGAAAAGGTATACTAGTGTGTACCTTAGAGTGTCTGACTTAAAACACAGCTAAGATAGGTAAAACAGTCTGCAAACAGACAAAGTGATCAATAATAGGCCAAGGTAGAGGTGTACAGAAAGATGCACATATGACAGACAATACAAGGTCAGGATTGTAGGGATCAGGAAAAGTCAGGCAACAATTCAAATCTAAACCAGAAAAGACTTTTAGGTAAATGTACATGCTCCCAGGTATACAAAGAACAAAGAGCTGGTGTGTAATTAAGAGGTTAGCATCATATATGTTACGTGATGTCAGAATGTCACCACATTAATGCAACATTCTTGGGCTCCAAAAAGTGATAAAGTCTATTCTAGCTGTAAGACATGATCAATATAGAGTGGTCTGAGGGAACAATCGAATAGCGCACAGTGTCAATATGAAGATTGGAATGGCGTTGAGATAAGCCATGCTCTGAAAGTACTGTGAGAAGAAGACATTTCACAAGTGATCACAGATCATGACGAAAAGGAGGATGTGTTTTTGTTTTTTTATTTTGCCAGACACAACATAATTAGACAGCGACAGGAAAACAAAACCTGAATCTCACAGATCTGTGAATGTTTAGATTACTCATGAGCCTAAATACAGTGCAGAGTGACTGATAAATCAAATACATACATGAGTAACAGAGAAATCACAGAACTAAAATGACTTGCCAATTTACAATCAAACCTAAAAAAAACTCTTCAACAAACCTCACTGGTGTACTCTATTTCAATAAGGAAATAAATAAGCCAATGGTAATCTCCTAACACCAAGGGCATATATTTCCAAATCCTCTAGCATCGTGAATTGCTCTTCTGTAATTTTCTTCAAACAGTACTACAAGACAGCAATGCTTGTTTGCTTTCATCCTAAGAAAATCTGCTCACTGCAACATAGTCAATGGAAACAGAAGACACAATAAAGGGGTAGACTAAGCCGTTCCAGTGTGTAAATCCACAGCACATGACGTTTCCAGGTTACCAAGCAATAATATGAGTTAACACAAATGTTTTAGAGAGTAAAACAAATACAGGGCAAGCTTCCTTTATGAAAAAAATAAAACATTGCTTTAACACGTTTTGTTTGCACTTCAAAAAAGAACAATAAAACAAATACCTACGAAATTTGGTATAGAGAATCATTACCTAAATGATAAGAAATAAAAATAATTGGCACAAATACATTAAAAAAAAATAATATATATATATATATATATATATATATATATATATATAGTATGTGTGTAACATTTAGATTTAATACAGATTTTTTTGCATTATATATTCAAAGCACCTCTGAAGAGTGGTTGTGTTTATACAGAATTCCCAGAATTCCATGCAATACATGCAAATTAGCATGCATAAAATTGGTAGTTTTGGACTTTCATGTTTTTCCAATTTCTGTCAGCTAGTACCTGTTTATTTAAAAAAAAAATGGAAATTAAGTATTAGATATTGTCACAAGGATCAGTTTTGTTTTATGGCTGTAGTGAGGTAACTGCTTATTTCAAAGAGTGCCATTCTCTTGAAAATGATAAAAGCCCCAAAGAAGGTTTTTATTGCTATGTACACTAATGTCCCTGAGCATCACAGGGCTCAGCATTTCTAGTCCTGGCTACTAACTAGGCCGGGGAGTTGCAGAATGATTTGTACAGCTGGCTGTGGGCTATATATTCATATGCCTTTACAACTATACTAAAAGCATAGAAACAATGCTAAGGAAATAAAATATATATATTGCAAGCACAATATATTGAAACGATCTTGTAGCACATGATTTAGTCACAGTGCAGTTAGATGACTGATCCAATTTTAACTTCACTGTGATTTATTTTATTTTAGTTCTTGCTACATGTACATGTATGAGGGAGAGAAGAAAAGAACGTCTTCTCCCTTAATAATTTGACAGCCTGTGTGGGAAGCATGTAGGCTTCAAGTACTATATGAGTGAAGACTTGTGGCTGACTAAAGATCTACAGAGAGTATACAAAATCTGCCAAACAGTTCATATATGTTTTTGTTTGACAAATGTTATGAATTAATTACCTGGCCTGAATTGCCATTTGTCAATGGCAAGTGAGCTAGTGGAAGATTTGAACATTGTTTTATAGTGTTTCTTATTATTCGAAAGGCATACACTTTTATATGGGTGATGTCTTAACACTCGACAAACAAACTGAAACTAGCAGATCAAACAAAGTAAAGCAAAGTAACAGTCGCAAAAAATTAAACAGTTAACATTGAGAGTTCCTTAGCAAAATGCGATTAAACGTGAAATTAGTACTACAGGTGTTACAAGAAGGACAGTGGTTGTCATAAAGAAGAGGTAGAAGATTGTAAAAGGCAGATGAAGATGGCGGATGTAGTTACGCATGGCAGTGCATTGACAGTGGCCTGCCACACAGGGTGTTCATCAATAAGCAATAAACTGGGACCCATGGCTGGGACAGGTCTTACAGATGGCCATGACGCCAGGTCATACCAACACCTGGTGAGTAGTAAAACACCCCTAACTTTAAACAGCTATTAAACAATTGCTAACAATATAATAATTATGTTACAATACCCAATGGCATTGCACAGACCAAACACTGTATATATATCAAACACACAGGGATCAATCTTGTGGAAGCATATGTTGGTAAAAATATGTGAACCTGCCATATGTGTCTGGGTGTCTGGTCTATCACAAAGTGCATATGCCATATTAAATATTTATTTACGTCATGTTTTTTTAAATGTGCATTATCATGTTTTTGCTTGCATTACATGTCATAACCATATTATGATCACATAAATCTCATATATATGTTAATGAATATGTTCCATTGCCTCCCACAGTTCAAAAACAATTTAGCAATTTTCTCCAGCCCTGACTCAGAGCACTCCAGTCATGTATTCATTGGAGTTCAAAAAAATTGAAAGTGTTGGTCTTAAAATGGTTTATAGAAAAATAATTTTTACATTTTTTTTTTTTTAATGTTCAAGGAAGCAGCCTCTTTCATTCTCCTGTGGAGAGTATAAAAAAACAGGATGCAAGAGAATACTACCAGGGAGAGTGTGGGGATGAAAGCTTGTTCACCCCATTTGTAGCAAATTTGTTGCACCTTTAGCTTCAGAGCGCTTGATGACTGCAGAGTGCATGATGGGATATAGAGCAGTAGAAGTTATTTTAAGTAGCAGAGTCCCTGATTGAGCAAAAGGAAACCGATTTTAAGAACCATGCTCCACTTTTTAGCTACCAGTGTCTGGAATGGAGGATGAATGTCGTATGACAGGAAAATTAACACAGCCAGGAGAGGGCATCATAGCGCAGTGAGCAGAATATCCAGCAAATACACAAGGGTTATTTAACATACCTACCAACATTTTTAAATTGACAAAGAGGGATACTTTAATTTTAGGGGCGTGAGTGAGTGTGTGGCATTTTAGGTGACTTACTAATAACAATTTATGAAACTAAAATGTAATTTAGAACAAGAGCAACATATCTCAGAAAAGAAAGACTTTAGCATAGAAAAGAGGGAGAGAGGGATCTGGGCCCAAAACATGGACTGTCACTTCTAAATAGGGACACTTGGGAGGTATGGCTAATGACAAAGAGCGACAAACACGGAGAGACATGCCATACACACACACACACACACGTTAGAGCTATGGATTAATACCTCAACGGTGTATAATGTATTTAAAATAATATATATATATATATATATATATATGTATGTGTGTTTAATATATGGTGATAATATAGTAATAATATACTGTATAATAAATACATAGAGTGTATAGCTTTAAGTTTCATAATGGTATATCAGATCGAATCTGCCATCACAATCCAGTTTCTCTATGTTTCACGCTGTATTTGCCCAACAGGCAACTTTGTCTCTCATGGTGCAATCTATATCATTAAGAGGAACCTGTGGTTTTACTGAAAATTTTCCTGGAAGCTAGGATCTTTAGGTACAGATGATCAAGCTAGAATGTTAATGCTTTTAGAAGGTATAAACCATGGCAATTAAATGAACTAAATATATTTTTTTGCCTTGTTTTTGTAGTTTTGGTACAAATGAGCAACTTTGTTATGTGTTAAATTACTGTTAAAACATGATGAGTAACATGTAAATTTAGCCCTGAGTCTACCAAACATTAGTTAAATCAGGAGCTCAGTGAACAATGTTTTAGTTTCTCATGACTGCTGACCCAACCAGTCCCCGACCAAAACCTGTTGCCCCCCAATAATATACGTGACACCTCATTCTTGTGGATAAGGGCAACGGCCCCAGCTTTATTTAATATAGCAATTTTAACTCAGTCCAACTCTGCCAGCTATTGGGTGTTTCCCAACAGGCAGTTCTTCCAAATTCTGTATCATGAGCCTCGGCAGCCGGCTCCTCGCCATCAGCTCCGTGCAGGCTGTCGTCTCCCCAAAGTTCCTTTTTTCTTCTGTGCTGTCCAGGGAAACTCGCCACTGCGATGCCCACCTCGCACACTACGCTGCGCGGGCATCGCGCCCCCCCGGCGACAGAGCCGCCTCAATTCCAGCTTGTAGACCCATATTGATGATATCTAACCCAGTGGGGGACAAATGAACACCATCCCGTCTCATTACATCATCATTAACCCCTTCCAACTTGAAGTGCCTAACCACTATACCCCCCAAGAGGCACACAAACCGGGACATGATCATATTGACCTTACGCCTATAGCGCTCTAACGCCTTACCATGACCCCCGGGCATGGAACAATCTCGGACTAGACGAGGGTCAGGTCCTGGAACAACGCAAAACAGCGGGCCACGTCATGCAACATCGCACGAACCATGTCCACCGACCGTCGCCATCAGACATCGTTCCCGTCCGCTTGATCCACCAGGGTCACTGGCCCTGACACGCAGCGCCGGAGCTGCACCAGCTCGGCGTATAACCCGTCCCATGACAATCCCCGAATCCCCATCCAACGTACCCGTGCTACCTCTTATGATAAACCGAGGTTACGGCCATAGGTTCTAGTCTCAGCACGCCTAGCAGCCCAATAAACAAAGTAGTGTCCCATGATCCAGACAAATCGAGGAGAAGGACCTACAACGAAAATAACATACAACCATAACTGCTGCACCGCTAGCCTACAGCAAATGGGGCCCATGAGTTGGAACCGACCCGACTGCCAGCGCCCCAAATGCTTGAGCGCCTCTGTGGGGAGGCCCAGCTGACTAGTCTGCATGGCAGCCCCAATTTGAAATGAATGCGTGTACAAACCTGGAGACAGCCCAATACTGACAACCCCTGCCCGAAGTAACCTGGCGAATTGAAACCGGCTGAGAGATGACCCATTCCAGTGCCGCAACAGGGACCCCGCCTCTGATCCTCATACCTCCAAGAACTCACGTAGCAACCTAACCGGGCAAAACCCCTCACTGGTAGCCTGAATCCGAACCGACGCTCCCTCTCCTGACTGATCGGTCTTGGACTTTCGAATTAACAACGTCACGTCGCCCGCCGAAACCCTGATATCAGAGATTTGCATGGCAGCCAGCACCCGTGTACTTGGAGCCACCAGCTCACCTATCCGAAGGGCCGCAAAGAAGCAGAGAACAAAAGCGGCCAAGAACTGGAGAACCTCGTAGACCGAGACACAAATCTGGGGCAGACGCTCCAGGTGTCTGCACAAGATTTCATAGGAGATTGGACGCCGAGTGTCTAGCTTACAGCCCTTCTTCCCGCCCTTCATGACCTGCGAGACGCAGAATGACTTGGTAGCATCCTGCCATCCACACCACTGGAACAGAAAAGACAGGGCCGCTACCGACCTCTCGGCCGCTGCCTTACCCTCCTCGCAGAGTAACTCCAAGAAGGCCAGAGTCACTGCCAGCCTACCTTCGTCCAAGGACGCATCGCTGGCATTGCAGACATCCCTCCATTTCTGCCACACCGCAGAATACGACCTCCACGTTGACTCCGATAGCGGCTCCCTCACCAACCGGCTCAAATGGTGGAAACCAGGTCCCATATGCCCACCGGGCACGAGGCTCCAGTCCACGCCGCCTCTAGAGCCGCCACTCGAAACCAGTCCCACTGAAACCGAGAGAGAGAGTCGGCTATAACGTTCTGCTCCTCAGGCACATAGCGCGCAACCAACCACAAATGATGTGCTAAACTAAGCCGTACCAGGCTCCGGAGGAGTGTCAACATCGGAGGGGACGCAGACGTAGATCGGTTGATCACATGGACAACACTCATGTTGTCCGTGTGCATCACCACCTTCCGATTCAACAGCTCTACACCCCAGAGCTCCACAGCCACCACAATTGGAAAGAGCTCCAGAAACGTTAAGTTACTCACCAATTCAGTCTCTAGCCATTGTCGGGGCCAGGCCTCCATGCATCAACGCCCTTAAAGGAAGGCACCGAAACCCACCGACCCGGACGCATCGGTGTACAATTCTAAATCTGTGTTGGACACCGGCGGGCGCAGCCAGCAGGATTGCCCATTGTACCTACCCAGAAATGAACACCAAACTTGCAGATCCTCTCAATGCCGGTAAGTGATCCGAATGAAGTGAAACGGCTGCTTGACTACGACCGTCGACAATGACAAGCGACGGCAAAAAGCCCTGTAGCTGTCGGAGCTGTACTTTTTTGGCCCTTTCACCAAATCCACCAGCCGCAGCAGGTGAGTTAGTTTCTCGTCTGGCAAATGGAAAACCATGCTCCCAGTGTCCACTTCAATACCCAAGTAGGACAAGACCCCCACTGGCCCTACCATCTTCTCTTCCGCTATTGGAACACCAAAATCCGCCGCGACGGCTCCAAAGGAATCTAAAAGCTCCCGGAAAGGGGGAAGGATGACTGGGGGTCATCAGCAAGAGTCAAAGGCTCCCGTCCTGGACCCCAAAGTCCATACCTGAACACACCACCATCTTCTGGTGAAATTGTTGGTCATAACGAAACCAACATTGTCCCCCATAAACCTTGTACACCCCCCATATAAGGTCTAGATACCCAAATAACGCAGGTGCCTTCTCAGGAAAGGCCCACGTCAGCACACTTGCGAATATGGAGAACCCTTGAAGCCAGTTCCCAAATGTATGCGGCAGCTGCTTACCTCTGTCGCCGTCCGCCGAATCCCTAATCATCTACAATACTTTAATTTTCCCTGTTAGATTAATTGCATTACACCCACTTTCTTGCTGTAAAGGGGAATAGTGAAAAAGATGCAGAATGTAGTAAAGAGGATACTGGTGTGTACAGAGCTGGAGTGAGCATATTGCTTAGGTAGTGTAGTAAATAGATATTAACCATGCACAAAAGTGAAGGCTACAATTGAGCATTAACCATTTTATCTTCATCTAGGATGGGATTTTAGTTCAAAGACAAATTCTACAAACCTATAAGCAATGACTAACACTGGCATTTGTTGCTCACTAAATAATATTCTGTATAGCAAAGGATGTTCAGGAACAGTGTGGAATCGGTGCCTTCAGCTCCGGCAATCCACTTGATTACGTACACAAAAAAGTAAGAAATCACTGCATATTATCTGATGCATTTCGTCCAGATAAAAAATGTATCTACTCATAGACTAAGTCCATTTGTAATCTGGACAAAATGTCAGATAATATGCAGTGATTTTTTAACTCTTTTGCATACATAATATAGAAGCACATAGGCCAAATTCCCTTATTCGTTTATCACAATGGGTAAGATCAAGGAATATAGCTGTCACGTGCGGCAAAAAGTTGTTGAGCTTCCAAATGGGAAGTGGCTATAAGAAAATAACAAAAGCACTGCAAATGACAATTGCTACCATCAGGACAATAATGAATACATGTCAGTCAACTGTAAAAACTGTGAACCAACCAGGAAAACGGCATGTGTCTATATTGTCTCAAGCTGCTAAAACTGGTCTGATGCATTGACGCATGGACTCCACAAGACCTCTGAACATGTCCTGTGGTATTGGGCACTAAGACATTAGGAGTAGATCCTTTAAGTCCTGCACGTTGCTAGGTGGGGGCCTCCATGGATTGGATTTGTTGTACCAGTGCATCTCACAGATGCTCAATCAGAATGAGATCTGGGGAATTTAAAAGCCAAGGCAACACCTTAAACTCTTCGTCATGCTCGTCAGACAATTCCTGAACAAGTTTTGCATTGTGGCAGGGTGCATTATCCTGCTGAGAGGTCACTGCTATCATGGAACACCATAGCCATGAAGGAGTGTAATTGGTCTGCAACAATCTCTAGGTAGCTACATGACAAAGTAACTCCCTCACTGTGTTAACCTCTACCACTTCAGCTGGAAGGCTATTCCAAACTGCAAACTGTGATGCACTCTGTGTTCTAACACCTTCCTGTCATGGCTAGCATTAAGTTGCATAGCAATTAGAGCTACAGGTGTGATTGTACCAGAGATGCTAGCCTTCACTCCCCTTGGGCACCCATGATCCTGATGCCAGTTCACCTTCCTTGTACCACCTTTGGTAGGTACTAACCACTGCATACTGGGAATACCCCACAAGACTTGTTGTATTGGAAATGCCCTGACCCAGTCATCTAGCCATCACTATTTGGTCCTTGTCAAAGTAACGAGAGCTTTTCACTTGCCCATTTATCCTAATTACATGAAATTCAAAAACTGACTGTCCACTTGAGAGGTGCCATTCTAACAATATAATTAATGTTATTCACTTCACCTGTAGGTGGTTTTCATGTTGTGGCTTATCAGTGTATATATCTGTGTTTCCCTTTTATTTCATTGTGCTGAGTCATCTTCGTACTTATTTGTATTGCTGATGCCAGCACCCCTTCCCAACCAAACCCTGACAAATTCAGAAGTTCTTTTTACCTTTCTTGTCTGAATCATAACCACTTCTTTAAGAAACTCCCAAACAACTTGAGCAGTAGCTCCGTTCCTTATGTCCATCATTCAATTTCTTGCTCCTTAATTGCCTTACCACCTCAAAAAGGAGGTTGGTCATACAGCTTTCTCATATCGAGCTCCACCGATATAGAATCACCTGGCTTAGAAAATCAAATGTAACACCAGTCAGAAGTGACTAAAACATGCACTAGTGGTTAATTTATAACTCTTTCGTATATGTTTATTGTATGTGTAACAATATCTGTATAATTGTACTTTATATCAAGTGTCTTCTGTTATATAGCTATTATTGGATTTACATGTACTCTCCACGACGTACTTAAAAAGGAGAGAAATCTTAACGTATTTTTCCTGGTGAAATATTTTATAAATAGGTAATATTTGGAAATCATAATTTGGAATCCAATATGCAGAAGGATTTAAATTGATGACGCTTTGTTTTCTTGCTGTTAATGTGATCTAATGCATTGTTATTATAGATGTAATGTAACATCAGTTTCTCGGAATTGTATATATCCAAGAAACCTTTGTACTCCCATTTGTAGATGTTAGAATAATGCATGTTTAGAGGGGATGTTAATAATACACTATACAATGTAATTATTTTGCTACAGGCAAGAGCGCTTTATAATATTAAAATGAATCTCCTTATAATATATTAAACAGTGTCAGGATACATCATAGCTACCTATAAAAATTTAACATAAAACAAACTAGCTCTCAAAAAGTGATATTGAATAAATAATTCCCTGTTCCTAAATTATACTTAATGATAACAGGTATGTATTGATCAGATTTAAAGTGATGTAAAAACTGCAACAAGGAACACCACATATATTAACACATATTATGTTGCAAATAACTTTTATATGAGCAAAGAATACAAACTGTGTACTAAAACAAGATACATCTATTTAAAAAAAAGCACGATAGTAAAAGAGCATTGAGAGATGGAGGGAGTAAATACAGGAAGAAATCCAGATTAAAAAATGTCTATTACTGGTGACTGGGAGTTTGCGAAGGACCATGCATAAATACAAACACCTAACCCTTTAAGCTTCTCTTTGATTATAGTACAAGACTCACTAGAATGTGATAAGAAGTAAGAAACATTCAGCCCATCTAGTCTGCCCAATTTTCTAAATAAATGGCCTTATCTTATCTTATCTTATCTTATGCTTATCCCATGCATGCTTAAACTCTCTCACTGTGTTAACCTCTACCACTCCAGCTGGAAGGCTATTCCATGCATCCACTACCCTCTCAGTAAAGTAATACTTCCTGATATTATTTTTAAACCTTTGTCCCTCTAATTTAAGACTATGTCCTCTTGTTGTGGTAGTTTTTCTTCTTTTAAATATAGTCTCCTCCTTTACTGTGTTGATTCCCTTTATATATTTAAATGTTTCTATCATATCCCCCCTGTCTCGTCTTTCCTCCAAGCTATACATGTTAAGATCCTTTAACCTTTCCTGGTAAGTTTTATCCCGCAATCCATGAACCAGTTTAGTAGCCCTTCTCTGAACTCTCTCTAAAGTATCAATATCCTTCAGGAGATACGGTCTCCAGTACTGTGTACAATACCCCATGTGAGGTCTCACCAGTGTAATAGTCTCTTCTCCTCTACAGTTTACTTTTTTGGTTAAGTTAGCTTTCAAATAATTATTGGTATTTGATAAAAATAATAATAATAATAATAATAATAATAATAAAATTAGGGGCACTTATTTGAGTTTTCAAATAAAACAACACATTAGAGAGACAAGACCACACTACAGTCAAGGGACATGTATGTCTGTATGTTGTAAAAGTATAACAATATAATTTATGTGCAGACAAACTTTATTCAGTAAGCTACTTAAAGACTCTAATGGAATTATGATTTATGTTTTTGGTACTGTTTCAAGCTTTTGTTATCCTGTCAATATATTCACACCAGTGTTAAGACCATAGCGAATATTCAGTTAAACCACAGTGCTTTTTGTTGGCAGCTAATCGTTCACACCATATAAGCAGCCAGGAACAACATCTCCAAACATTGGAAGTTGGTCCACTCCCTGCCAATACTATTTCACTCATTGCAGAACACTGAATACCAGAAAGAAATGGCTAATAGAATGATAGATCCCTAGACATGGTCTGCAAGATATTGTCTGATTGGGATCAATTCTACTACTCCACCAACCATTCATTTGTTTCCTTTCTTCCTCTCCCTTATAGTAAATATAAATTTTTTTAATAGTGGTTAGGAAAAGGTCTACCAAAGCTTTATTGCACCATGTGTGCCGTCCAATCTATATCTCATATAACATCACCAAACAAGCAACAATAAGGCAGACATTTTACAAAGCAGGCGTATGGAGTAATATGAGTGAGAGACAGAGATAAATAGGGAGATAGTGGTGCAGTATGTCTGCATCATTATCTCCCTATTTATCTCTGTCTCCAGATATTTGTTGTACCATAGATTTTGCATCCCTTATTTTAAGGGTAAGTTCATTAATATAGCACTCCACTGTTTTTTTTTTTTGATGTGATAGTATTTTCTCTCACTCATATTACTCCATACGCCTGCATGTTTTTGTGCTAAGTTTAGAGGTATTGGCACGTGTGTTGAACTGCTTATCCTAATTGGGTTCTGTATTCTACAACAATTTCTAAGCGCCTATATTTCACAGTTGTTTGTATCTTTTATTGCTATCATTTTACAAAGCATCTTTATGGAAACTGTTTGAGAATTATGAAGCAAAATGACAACCTTTCATAAATTCTGTGAAAATACTGAAATAAATAAAACATGTAATTATACACAACACAGTGGCTTTATAATAATGTATTATACATTAGGACTTTCAGCTTTAAGTAACCAGGGCAGGGTGTAATACGGTGTTATATATACTCATATGTTATTGCAACAATATAGCTTTAGAGGGTGTTCTGCATCTAGTGTCTCTTACTAACTTACCAGAACACCAGCTTTACTCTGTTTTCAATGCATTTTGTGATATCAGAGACTTATTTGAAGAGGAATAGTGTTATTTTTTCATTCTAGAAAGTTTAATGACACATCAGACCTCACTCGTGTGACAGCATGCAAAGCTATCTGGCTAGATACATACATTGTTAGACACAACAGGAGACAGAAGTTCCATCAATTGAAAAAGGGGAAACTGTCAGAATCAGTCACATTAAAATATGCCAACTGAAAATTAATACTCAGCAGATGCTTTGCAAAATGGTTTCAAAGATACATGAAATAGTACACAAGTTACATGTAATGACTGAGCGATATTAACTCTTTTGTTTCATTAAAACCCTCCAAGCACTACCACTGCATTGCAAGGTGTCATTTAAAATCTCAATAACAGCATTAAATAATAATACATGAGCAACACAGAGAAATGCATGTGTGCGTGCACTCACAGATATACTTAAAGGGACACTATAGTCACCCAGACCACTTCAACTTAATGAGAAACTGCTATGTTTATATTGAAGGGTTAATCCAGCCTCTAGTGACTGTCTTCCTGACAGCCGCTAGAGGTGCTTCTGGGACGCTGGATGCGAAAATCGCATTGAGCCGCAGAACGTCCATAGGAAAGCATTAAAAAATGCTTTCCTATGGACTGTTTGAATGCGTGTGCGGCTCTTGCCACGCATGCGCATTCCGTGCTACTCGGGAGCCGATGTCGGAGTGGGAGGAGAGGTCACCAGCGCCGAGGGAGCCCGCTGGATTAAAGAAGGTAACTGAAGGGGTTTTAACCCTGAGAGTGGGGGGGGGTTGTACAGTGTCAGGAAAACGAGTTTGTTTCCTGACACCATAGTGATCCTTTAAATAGATAGATAGAAAGATAGGTAGATATTAGCTAGCCCATTACTGTAATACCACGGCCGGGCTCATGACGGTCAAAGGCCCTCAGTCAGTGCTTGATGTGCAGTATGCCCTTGGATACATAGGCCTTGGTTAAATTCAGATCCATGAGTCTTTCTATAGGAATTTTTAGGCAATGTTTTAACCCCGTCGCTAGTTTTTAAAATGCAACCACATGTGCTTAAAACATTAAAGGGACTCTCCAGTGCCAGGAAAACAAACCGTTTTCCTGGCACTGCATGTCCCCTCTACCTCCCACCACCCATCCCAAGTTGCTGAAGGGGTTAAACCACTTCAGTGACTTACCTGTATCCAGCGCCGATGTCCCTCGGCGCTGGGTCAGGGTCCGCCCACGCTCCTCCCCTCTGACGTCATCCGGCGGGGAGACCTATTGTGCATGCGCGGCTGCCGGCGGGTGAGATCTAACGCGCATTAGACCTCCCCACAGGAAAGCATTGAAAAATGCTTTCAATACTTTCCTATGGGGATTTCAGCGACGCTGGAGGTCCTCACGGAATGTGTGCTATAATCACGGAAGTGCCCTCTAGTGTCTTTATGAAAACTGCAATAATTACACTTGCAGAGTTAAGGGTAGTGGGAGTTGGCACCCACACCACTCCAATGAGATGAAGTGGTCTGGGTGCCTGGGTGTCCCTTTAACAAGACAATTTAAAATTACAGTTGACAATTTGTTTCAAAAATAGGGTAACTGTCTAATGCAAAAATACTGTGTACATTACTGTATATATTGCAAATAAAATATCTCTATCACTATCTCTATATCTCTCCCTCGTGCAATATTACAATTTCATTTTGCAAACATAACAATAAGTGAAGCAGAAGATGACAACTGAAATCACAATACAATATAATATAAAATTGTCTATACAAAGTATACAGGATGCTATAAAGTCATTGTTTAGACCCATGGGAAATGGGAGAGGAGAGTAGAAAAAAGACCCCACTAAAAGGGCAGGAAATAAGAAAACAAGACAAGCCAAGTCCGCCCCAACAAGTCGGCCCCAGGGAAGCATGCCACAGTGAGAGCAGAAAAAGAAAGAGGTCCTCACTCGCAGTAATGCCTTAGAAATAAATTCAAGCCATGGCATTCACAGCTTGATGCACTTTTCATGACTGTCATATATACCCTGGACTGCCACTGCTGGAGGGTGGGGACCAAAATGCTGGTATAACAGCCTTTGTTGCATTGTTTAGATGCCTTGTGGTGAATATTTAAAAATATATATATATTTAAAAACAGACAGGTAGAAACAATGAAGCAGCATGAATTTTGGTTCTAAGGGTGGGCTGTCTCCAATGAAAGTTTACCTTTTGAATCTTAGTATCTACAGAGGACTCGTGGGAAAGTATAAACATATGGAGTTGAGGCCTCATCCAACGTTCTGCAACAGTGTTGTGCAGAAATTCCGCTGTTTAAGTGCTCCCACGAAAGGGGAAATTGTTCAAAATCTGTAAATATCCTATGCAAATTATGTTTTGGAGATCATGAACAATAACAACGTGTGAGCTGAAGATCCCTAAATCATCAAGTAAAGTAGGTGCTCTATCTGGAATGAGAGATGTGATTGGCAATATGTTATCCTCAATTAGAGGATAGTATCTCCCTCCTGACTGTTCAATAAACAAATAAAGAAACATCCTATCAGGTTGTGCACTGGTGGTACAGAGGGACAGTTATTGTTGAAAGCCCTAATTTTAACTGAATGGAATTTTATGCCATCAGCGTTGCCTCAATAGGTGGGTAATCTCTAAAATGAGGAGGTAAATATTTAGCATCCAGCCACACCAAGTCTGGTAAGGAGTCATTGGCCTCATCTAGTTCTAAAGACAGCCATTTAGGAAGTAAGAGCTGACAGTGCCAACCAAACCACTATCAACAAATGTGTGCCCTGAAAGTATTGTGTTAGGGATGGAAAACCCCAAACTAATAGATTTTGGAATATATATATTTAGACTTAAGACAAAATTCCATATGAACATAGACCACAGGGAAAAACTAAAGCCTGAGGTATATGACGGGGGATAGTTTGGAATGAATAAAATATAAAGTCTGTATTTGAAATGAAAATTCTATGAAAACAGCTTGTCTGTAAAATTAGGGATTGATGTTCTGCTTAGCATTACCAATAGCTTTACTGAGTAGGAGAATGAATGGTTGGACCAGAGAGTGAGTATTACAATAATGTAATCCCCACAGGCCTCCAAGAATGGCTACACAGGGTGGGAGAAAGCAAGTAAAAGTAAAATGAAAAAAATCTGTTTTTTTTTTAAATAGGAAAGTAAACAACATCAGATTTTACAATGAAAACATGTATTGAATCTAGTTATTTGATCATTTAAAAATGGTATGTGATAGTCATCTAAAAAAAACTAACTGAAAACATTTTTCATTTTTATACTCATTAATGAGACATTAGGGGTGTGACGTTCCAGTACTAATTATCTGAACATGCAAGGTTATACAAACATCCCAGCTTGAACACAGGTGGCTAATTAAAAATTGCCACCTGTTATTAAGTAAAGACAACTAGTTTACTTTGCTTGTTAGCCTGCCTTGAAATGTTATGGCGTGTGGGTTATTTATAAGAATGCATCAAATTATGTTGCTTCTACGGTTAATATACAATTCTTAAATAAACTGTATAGAAAAAAAATATTCTGAATGGTTTATAAAAAAAAGGCTTGCAGACAAACAAATATTACAAATAAATATATTATAGAGCAGTTCTTTTGCAATTGATGCATTTTACATTTAAACGTATTTGAAATAATATTCAGGTTCTCTGGTTTGCACAGTATTGCTTTTTTTAATTGGTTATTTAATTATTTTATTTATTTTTGATTACAATATTTTAACAGAGGAGTTTAGTTAAAGAAAAAATTGAGAAACTGAGGGTGTACTTTAACTTTATTTATAACATTTGATTCTGTCTATAACATCCCATTGGCTTTGCAGATAGAGTCATCAACTAGCGTTTATCTATCCCTGCAATACTCATGTTAAGTATGAAACTCACGTGTATATTACACTTTGTACCCTATAAGTGTTGTAACGCTGGTCAGTTTGCTGACATAGATGGTGTCACTTCAACAAATAACTTCTCTGGGGGGAAAAAACACAGAGGCATTTAAAAATGAGGAGATGTCTCTTAGTTGATCCTCTAAAATTTCCCCAAAACTGTCAAAAGGTATATATTCAGTAGTAAGGAGACTGAGCTGAATGCAAATCGTTTCAGTAAAAATTAATCATTTTACTTTATTGTGTATAGGAAAGATTCCAATATAAAATTAAAATGTACCAATAAATTAAGCAGCAATTAGTGATGAAAGTGAAAACACTTGAAATGGTTATTTAAAATAACTCAAGCTATCTTTTCATTTTTTTTATTTGTTTTTCTACAAATGGTAAGTAATGTGTGTGATGTGGTAAAATTACTGCTGGGGGTACTATTCTTTACCAATTAGTGACATAGGCGTAAAATATTAAATTGACGATAAATAGAAATTTGAAAATTGAGGTTAGCATGTCTATAATTCGGCAATTTAACTTATAAAACCTTACAAAGGGCTACATGGGGGATATTGCTGTACTTCATGGGTAGTCAACCTGGTCCCTACTGCCCACTTGTGGTTTGGGATTTCAGGTGGGCGGTGGTGGGTTCTGCAGAAAATGTTCACCATGGACCAAGGCCGGATCCTTTCCAGCCTTGCTGGTGAGGAAAGATCTCCCTCTCTCAGTCTGGTGAGGAAATCAAAGATCTCCTTCACTGGGCTGTTGGCACTTAGTTCCAGCAGACGGAGGAAAGGGCCTGGGATCGTCCCGTGAGCAGGTTGGACGGATCGCTGCCGCGCATTACCATGTTAACGCTCCAATTCAGCGCTGTGCTCATAGGAGGACAGGAGAGTCAGCCTGCAGCCGAAGGAGCTGCAGACTAATGTGAACATGCCACCACTGAACCACCAGGGCTTGCAGTGTTATGTCTTCCGCCCCCCTCTGGTAAAAGCTAAGAAAAAGGGAGAGGGAGACATTAAGATAGATTTTCACATCTCACCCACCTAAATACGGCATAGACCCTATGCACACTACACCCCTCACAAACACTGCCCCCTCACACACACACACACACACACACACTGCCTCCCCACACACGCACAGGCTGAACGTCCATAGGAAAGCATTGAGTAATGCTTTCCTTTGGGTAGTTTGAACGCGGGCATGGCTCTTGCCACGCATGCGCATTCGGAGCTGAGAAGCAGATCGGGGCGGAGAGATCCCCAGCGCCAAGGGAGTCCGGAGCTGGAGAAATGTAAGTGCTTAAGACACACACAATCTCATGAACAGATGAATACACACTAGCTAACAGATACACACGTTTACTGACAGACACACACTCAGTGACAGACATACATACACACTCACAAAATACACACTCACTAACAGACACACACAAACTAACACACTTAGTAACAGACACACACAGTAACACACTCTAACACTAACACACACACACTCTAACACACACACATTCTAAAACTAACACACTTCCGGCTCCGGCTCCGGTATCAGTGCGGTGCGCGAGGGAGCTGAAGAGGAAGCACTCAGGGGAGAGTGCTCCCTCGCGCGCACGCCAGCCTGCCTGCCGGGTGATACCAGACCCAGCCTTGGGGGGCCCCGAGGTGGCCGGCTCCTGGCCCCCCCAGGAGAAGAGGCTGGCCACACTGGCATACATACCCTGGTGGGCCGGGCCCGGTCGCAGCCGCGACCCCTGCGACCCCGGTATATACGCCACTGTCTACTTGTATGCTCTTGGTAAGTACCACCAAATGTTTTACATGTTTTAACTGTATATAGTTATCCTGTTTATAGTTTCCATTTTACTTTTAATCTGGAATATGGACTTGATGTCACCAGGGACAGACCAGAGTATCCTAACACTCACTTTATATTGGTATGGCTGCCCTTCGTGTGGTCACCCTGAATGGTAGGGGTCTTAATCTACTGTAAACACGCACATTAGTATTAAATGAACTACATAAAAAAAAAGCTGAAATCGCATTTTTCCAGGAAACCCACTTTAGAGCAGATTCCTCTCCCAGTCTACGTATCCACCAGAGGGGTAGCCATACTGATTGCAGCACAGGTAACATTTGTATACAAAGCGCACCAAACTCATGGCAATGGCTGACTGCTACTGGCCAGATCAGTACTACAATGTTTATATTTGCAAATCTTTACCTCCCCAATCAGAAACAAGGGAAAACTGTTAGGAGATGTCTTTGGACCATAGACAAATTCACTGAAGGCATGCTCCTCATGGGGGGTGACCTAAATATATCACTAGATGCTGACATGGACACTACTTCAGGCACATCTAGATACCAATCCACTGCAAGAAAGAGAATCACTTCCCTTTTGGACACAGCACACTTATTTGATGCCTGGCAAATAACTAAACCCACACACTAGAGATTACTCCTTTTACTCACATGTGTCAAAAATGTACTCCAGACTTGACATGTTGTTCATGCCGCATGCATTCCTCCACCTGATTGCATCCTGCGAATAGAGTTGAATTACATGGATGAACCATGCGCGCCTGTCTCTTGCCATTCGAATCTCTTCCCTTCTGTTTCAAACATTTCAATGCAAGTTAAATGATAGGTTGCTTACCAATCCAGATACCGTCTTACAAATACATGATTCCTTGAGACACTACTTTGTGGAAAATACACACCCATCAGTATCCCCAACAATCACTTGGGAAGCACCTAAATATGTCCTAAGGTGCCAACTCATGGCCATAGCCTCGAAACAAATGTAAGAAAGACATAAACTAACTACCTCACTTTTGGAAGACATTAGAAACCTAGAAATGAAACACAAAAGTGATCACACCATAGACCTGTACAAACAGTAATACAGAAGGGAACCTCATTTTTACCTCCTCATTTTAGAGATTACCCACCTATTGAGGCAACGCTGATGGCATAAAATTCCATTCAGTTAAAATTAGGGATTTCAACAATAATTGTCACTCTGTACCACCAGTGCACAACCTGATGGGATGTTTCTGGTTTATTGAACAGTCAGGAGGGAGATACTATCCTCTAATTGAGGATAACATATTGCCAATCACATCTCTCATTCCAGATAGAGCACCTACTTTACTTGATGATTTAGGGATCTTCAGCTCACACGTTGTTATTGTTCATGATCTCCAAAACATAATTTGCATAGGATATTTACAGATTTTGAACAATTTCCCCTTTCGTGGGAGCACTTAAACAGCGGAATTTCTGCACAACACTGTTGCAGAACGTTGGATGAGGCCTCAACTCCATATGTTTATACTTTCTCACAAGTCCTCTGTAGATACTAAGATTCAAAAGGTAAACTTTCATTGGAGACAGCCCACCCTTAGAACCAAAATTCATGCTGCTTCATTGTTTCTACCTACCTGTTTTTAAATATATATATATATTTTAAATATTCACCACAAGGCATCTAAACAATGCAACAAAGGCTGTTATACCAGCATTTTGGTCCCCACCCTCCAGCAGTGGCAGTCCAGGGTATGTATGACAGTCATGAAAGGTGCATCAGTATCTCCAACAATCACTTGGGAAGCACCTAAATATGTCCTAAGGTGCCAACTCATGGCCATAGTCTCAAAACAAATGTAAGAAAGACATAAACTAACTACCTCACTTTTGGAAGACATTAGAAACCTAGAAATGAAACACAAAAGTGATCACACCATAGACCTGTACAAACAGTAATACAGAAGGGAACTGAACAGCAACAAATTCTACCTGCACAAACAAAGTGAAGGATGATGCTGACAAAACATGCTTACTACTCACAAGGGGGTAAATGCGGTCGCCTATTGGCACATTCACTGCAAGAGGACAGACAATCGACCTTTATTTCCTAATATCAAAACATCAAAGGGTGGCACTTCCTATAAACTATCCGACATTTTAGCTGCCTTTCATGACTTTTACTCCGATTTCTCGTAAAGAACCTCCCTCACAAGATGACATACAGCAATTCCTCTCAACAAGAATCAAACAAAGGATCCCACAAAACACATTACAGGTGTTTGACGCGCCTATAGCTAAAGAGGAATTTGAGATGGCGGTAAAGAACCTGGCTCTTGGCAAAAGTCCGATGCTCAGATGGGTTCACGGCCAAATTTTTTTAAATCATTCTCACACTCTCTCTCTCCGAGCTATTTATTACAGCCTTTAACTCTTTGACACACTCAGCTATATTACCAAATTCATCACTAGAAGCGCACATAGCCTTAATACCCAAACCTGATGAAAACTTAACAAATTACGGAAGCTACCGCCCACTCTCACTCATCAATGTGCATCTAAAAATCTTCACTAAGATATTGGCTAACCACTGGTGACCTCTCCTGCAAGGGCTAGTCCACCCTGACCAGGCAGGCTTTGCGCCTGCAAGGGAAGCCAAGAATACCAACACCAAAATGCTCAACCTGATTCATCACTGTAAACGTACTCGTACACAAAGCCTCCTACTAGCAATTGGCGCTGAAAAGGCGTTCAATAAGGTGGACTGGTTCCTGCTATTCGCAACATTGGAGGCAATGGGCTTCGGCACTAGTTGGCTCAAATGCATGCATATACTCCAAGTGCAAAAGTCAGGATTGACGGGCAACTCTCAAAACTGGTATATATTCAGAATTACACAAGACTGGGGTGTCCCCTCTCTCCATTGCTTTTTATCCTCATAAGGCATCAGAGACAATGAGTGCATACACGAAGTAACTACACACGCAAAGGAATACAAGATAGCAGCATTTGCTGATGATCTCCTCTTCACTATAGCACAACCTAAGATATCTATGACCACCCTTCTTAAGAAAATTGATACCTACAACCGTCTCTCCAACTTCAAAGTGAATTTCACAAAAAGTGAAACTCTCCCATTACACATAGACCCACAGATCAAACTATCACAACAATACCTCTTTCCCTTCCATTGGGTAGACAATATGATCAAATACTTAGGGGTACACATCCTCTACGAACTAAACAAAACATGCAAGCACAACTTCCCCCCTCTCTTTCAATCCATATCCAAAGATCTTATGGCATGGAACAAGCATGATACTCACAAGAGTGTATGATTGGACACAAACAAACAACCAGAAACACTGGGTACAAATAGAGGCAGACTCTTTTCAAATATCACTACACACAGTACACTGGCACAAAAATGGTAGGCACTATATACACCCATCATACAAATCCCACCCAAACCATTGGCCCGACTCTGAAAATATGATCTCAAATTCAGACACAACCATGTCACTCACCATATCCCTCTGCTCGCTACTCATTAACTCACAATCCACTTTTTCTACCAGGCCTCATACCTAAAACATTTGAGGGTTTTACGAACTCCACTTACCTCCCCCTGGGCTCGATCCTCAGCAAAACGTCCTCAGCAAAATGGGTATTCAACTAATTAATGAGATAATGCTCAATTCCCAGCCCACGACACTACAACTGTTTGGTTACTCATAAATCACCCTGTTCATCACCTCTAATCCAGTCCTTCTAAAAGGTAATATAACTGTCTCTGAATTTGAACAACTCTGTGTTTCACACAAGATAAAGTCCAAACTACTCTCGACCTGTTATAGGTTACTTCAACGTAATTACTCCTCAACCCTGCCTAAATTCACCCAAGCGTGGCAAGACGACCTTAACATTGCCATATCTGACTCTGACTGGAAGCGTATTTTTACAAACATATACAAAACATCAATTAGCACCCACACACATGAAGGCAATTACAAAAGAATTTCTAGATGGCACTATGTCCCTATTTGAACCCACAGTTTCTTCCCAACTGCAACAGATACATGCTGGAGATGTGCACTCTCTAAAGGCACGACTGGTCACATATGGTGGTCTTGCCCCATAATCCATCAATACTGGAGAAGATACTGGACAGCAGGATACACTTAATCACACTAATACACGTACCCCAAATGCCAAAGGCCATACTATTCTCTCTACATCTCTTTCCCATACCCAGGGTGAAATGAACATTCATAAACCACCTTTTAACGGAAGCTAACTTGATCATACCCATACACTGGAAAAACACCTCTGCCCCCTCCATAAGGTACTGGATAGACAAGGTTGACTCAATATGTTTATTAGAGGAAATAAACTACTCCACCACAAATAGATATGCCCAATATGAGAACGTTTGGGAACCCTGGCTGCACTACCTGAAAAGGCAAACGTTGTTCTGACACCCTAATGATGCCAACTATAATCCGAATTATGATACTACACATTGATGAATGCCTCTTTTATTTCACCAGGACCGATCTAACAGGTACGCTAGTACCCCTACAACTAATGGTTCTACACAATCTGACCACAGATACCATGTCCATATATATTCCTTCCCTTCTCTCTGCTCAATCTTGTTCGAATAAATTGTTACCAATTAAACATCTCAAACAACAAATGGTACAACTGCCACATTATTAAACCCCCACCCCCTCCAGTTAGGGGAAAAAGGCCCATCCAATGGATGGTACATACAAACTGTCTAACTCTAACACTCAGTTTCTACTATGCTACAGTTATGTTACTATATTATTATGTTCATATATTCTTTACCTAACTTAATGCCACAAAGAGGTACAAACTATGCCTAAAGCCGTGAATGTTATTGAAGACATGTACCTACCATGTGATATTGATAAATACTGTACCGCTTCCTGTCACATTTTTTTGTAACTCTTGACTCATTGAATAATATGACTGTTTGTAATCTATGCAAGTGCGAAATAAACAATTTGTTAAAAAAAAGATTTAAAAAGACATAATTATTATTATTATGATATTTATAGAGCACAGTCAAATTCCGCAGTGCTTTACAATGGGTGGACGAACAGACATGTAGTTGTAACCAGACAAGTTGGACACACAGGAACAGAGGGGTTGAGGGCCCTGCTCAATGAGCTTACATGCTAGAGGGAGTGGGGTAAAATGACACAAAAAGGTAAGGATAGTATTAGACTAATGACAGTTGCAGAAGAGGAATCAGACAGGAGCTATTAACAGTTTAATTGATACGCTTTTATGAAGAAGTGGGTTTTTAACGATTTTTTTAAGGAGTGGAGAATGGGTGAGCATCTAACGAAGGAGGGAAGCGAGTTCCACAGGAACGGTGCAGCCCTTGAGAAATCTTGAAGGCGAGCATCAGAGGTGGGAGTAAGGACAGAAGATAGACGTAAGTCTTCAGCAGATCGTAAGGGCCTAGACAGGACATACTTGTGTATAAGGGAGGATAGATAGGTGGGAGCAGCATTATGTAGAGATTTGAAAGCAAGAACCAGAATTTTAAAATAACAATAACATAACAATCATAAGTGAATTTTATGAGAAAACACTTCTTTACAGTGAAACAAACATACAGCAAAGTGACAAAAACTCCTTATTCACAAACACATTAGGATTTTGGAAAAGGTTCAGTCATGAAGTGGTTAAAGAGTGCTGGCTTACCCAGAGATAGCACAATCACCAGATACTTATCTAGGGTCTCCAGAACCCTTGGTGAGAAACTGTAAAAAAAGTTTTCCACCATGTAAAGGAAGCTAAATTAATACATCTAGCATTATATTTTGTTTCCTCATCCTCCCTGTCCCATAAAAAAGTGAATAAAGAAGAATTGAAAGTTCCTGAGGTTTCTTAGGAGTCCTGCCTGTCACACTTTTGTGATAATGGTGTCACCATATTGCAGGCATAAAACAGGCACATAACACCTTATGACAAGCATAACACAGGCCATTACACCTTATTGCAAGTACAACATAGGTAAATCAAATCACACCTTTTTACAAGCATAACACAGGAACATCACACCATATCAGTGCTGGACTGGGGATAAAAACCAGCCCTGGAAAAGGCCCTGGGGAGATAGCGCAGCTAAGTGGACAAGGGCACATGTAGGAGTGTGGGGATAGATGCAGAGGAGGGACTTGGCAAGTGTGCATGGGAGGGGTTAGGTTTAATGTAAGTTAGTGTGTGGGAGGTCTTACCTCAGTGCCACTTGGGATACGGGCCAGCAAACAGATTCCCGCCCGCCCACCCCTTTAGTTTCAGTTAGTCACAGCTAGCCGGGGGTATGTCCTTGACAATCAAGTTTGAGGGGTTATGTCGAAGGATGGACTAAGTTTTTATGTTTTGCAGGTCTCAACCTCCCCTGCTTCAAAGGTTATACATTAGGTTGCCTGAGGTATCGTGCCCATCGAGCGTGGATAAGGTCGGCTGATGGCGGGCATTGGAAGGATTTTTTATGACGAGGGGGGAGGTGAGAGGAAGTGGTGATTAGGAACCACTGGATGTTTATTGGCAAGGACGGTTGGGTCTCTGCATAGCACGTTTTGTTATTATATGTATATATGTTAATTTATGATTATTTATTTCTAACAGAAAGAAGAGTTTAATAAATAAAGTTATGGATGTGTTATGCAGTAATTTAGTTATGTTATAGTAAATGCTGTGGCCTGTTCATCCATACTAAGTTGTCTGTCGTTATTGTTTTTTTTTTTTATTGGGGTTATCTATGTTATGTGGTATCGTAATTCCCCACTACGTACATACATGAATGCAGCACTGCGTCATTATACCCGCCCCATCTTATAACATTATATTCTTGTTCACAAATGGGTAACCATGCATTTTAAAGTACATTTAAAGAGTGTATTATTATTTATAGATACAACTGATATATACCCCTTCCCAGGGCAATATATATCAGCAGTATTTACACAAGGTGATACCATTGCCCTGATATATACCCCATGCACAGGGCAATTATAGGCCCCAGTATGTACACAAAGTTATTTTAATTGCCCTGTGTATGGGTATATATCAGGGCAGTGTGTGAGACATAACCTTGTGTATATACTGGGAGCATATATTGACTTACCCAAGCAGTGAGATTGCACTCACAGGACTTGCCCTAGCACCCACAACTTACACCAGCACTGAGATTGCACTCACAGGACTTGTCCCAGTACCCACCCTAGGACCCAGGCAGGGCCGTCTTTAATTTTGATTGGACCCTGGGCAAGCATTTACTTGGGCCCCCTGACTATATATAGATACACACAAATACACTACCTGACACACATGCAGATACACACTGACCGCATGTAGATACACACAAGAACATACAGATACACACAGACTACATATAGATACACTGACACACACATAGACATACACACAGATGTAAACACTGACATACATGCAGATACAAAGGTACACCCATTGACTACATATAGATATACACACACACACTGACACACATCCAGACACACAGATACACAACCTAAAACACATGCAGATATACAGATACAAACACTGACATATACAGATACACACACAAACGGAAAACATACAGATACAGAGACACATTCTGACAGACGTACTGACACAGACAGCCATACTGAAACACACATACACAAAGACATACTGAACCACACAGACACTGACATACAGATACACTGACAGACATACTGGCACATATACACACAGACAGACGGACATACTGAAACACACATACACACAGACATTGACAGACATATTGACAAACACAGACATACAGAACCACATGGACACTGACAGACTCGCACAGACATACTGACAGACATACAGACATTCTGGCACACATACACACATACTGAAACACACATACACACAGACACTGACAGACATACACACGTACAGACATTTTGACACGCACAGACAGCCATACTGAAACACACATACACAAATACATACTGAACCACACAGACACTGACAGACACACACACACACACACACAGATTTTCTGGCACACTGACAGACATACTGGCACACATACACACAGACAGACAGACATACTGAAACACACATACACACAGACACTGACAGACAAACACACATACAGACATTTTGACACACACAGACAGCCATACTGAAACACACATACACACATACATACATACTGAACCACACAGACATACTGACACACTGACAGACATACACACATACACTGACAGACATGCACACACACAGACATACTGACACACTGACAGACATACACACATATACAGACATACTGAAACACACATACAGACATACTGAACCACACAGACACTGACAGACTCTCACACACACAGACATACAGATACACTGACAGACATACTGGCACACTAACAGACATACACACATACTGACGCACTCATGCAAAATTTGATAACCACCCTCCAGTTTCTTACCTTTTCCTGGAGGGTGGCTTCCCTGGGGTCCAGTAGGCTGGCTGGGGTGACTGGGAGTTAAGCTCTCCCGGCCTGGCCCCCTCCGGAACAGCTGGTCCTCCTTCCTCCCGCGCGGCTCCTGTTTCTGTGGGAGGAAGTGACGTGCAGCTGTCACTTCCTCCCAGTGCTGCCGAAAAGCAAGGGCCCGGTCGCGCTGTTAAAGCGCCACGGCGCCCGACCGGGCCCCTGCTGACACAGGCCCACTGGGTGGCCCTAAGTGCATGGGCCACCCAATGGGCCGCCATAGTTTGCGGGCAGAGGGCAAACAGGGCAGTTACCTCGGGCCCCCCAGCAGGGACAGGGCCCGGGGCAGCTGCCCTGTTTGCCCCGCGTTAAACACGACCCTGGACCCAGGACTTACTCTAACACTGAGTTACACTCATGGTATTAGCTCCAGCACCCAGGACTTACCCTGGCATTTAGATTGCACTTACAGGACTTGCCCCAGGACTTCAAACAGCCTCTTGCATGCACCATGCAGGAGGAAAAAGATGCCGGATGAGATTACCTGTTGCAACAAAGACAACATTACATTGGCCGCGAGAGTGCTCTCTCACACTCTTGGTGACGAATTTGCATCCCGCCACGGCCGAATTCCTAAAGGCCGCATCACACTCCGGCCCTGCACCATTTTACAAGCTGGAGTCTTTACTAGTGTAATTTTTTTATAACTAACAAATACCTTGGTTGTGACAGTTGAGCTCAGGCTGTCTGAGTATAGTGAGAACTGCATGTGATGTATTTTGGTGTCTGGGTGCAATGTGGACTGCAGTTTGTGTGTGATATATCTGGCTGTCTGAGTGTAATGGGGAATGCATGTGATGTATTGGGTTGTCTGTGTGTGATAGGAATAGTTTGTGTGTGATTATATTGGGCTGTGTACATGTAATGGAAACTGTGTGTTGGCACTGAGCTGGCTCTGTGTGATGAGAATGTGTGTGATCCTTTTGTGCTCTTAATGTGTGATGGGGACTGCTTGTGTTTGTGATGGTTTGGGCTGGCTGTGTATGGTGCTACTGTGTTTATCTTACTAATAACCTCATTTGTAGATAGAATAAGGTAACTGGTTATCTGTGCTGCCTGTGACCTGTATGAAAGGTGGTAAATCCTAGAGCAAAACAAGCTAAAATTACGTGTTTCATTCTCATACTATGTAATAGGTAATCTGGGGACATTCATATCATCTATCTAAAAGCTTCAAGTTACGCCTTAACTCCACCTCTGGGTGAGGTGTGGTAATCCACAGGGTATATCTCTAATGAGACTGAAGTGGGCAGTATACTTGCTTAGGGCCAGAATTTAATTCTAAGTGACTCACCATCTTTCCTAGCAAAGACCCCCTGCGGCAGAAGTATTTACTTTGAAGAGCCGAGTAAGTGATTAGGACTCTGTTATTTTATCCCTTTTTTTTTCATCTGTTGTTGGTGTAAATCATTTGGTTTTTATCTATATTTTTGTATGCACTGTGACTATTTTTTTGTCCATAATAAACATTAATTTATTAAGTTCTGCCTTTGTCTGGTAAAGGATCACGTTACCTGAAGAGACTAATTAGTATTTTGCAATTACATAGATATTGTGCTAAGCTATATTTGGCGGGCTTTTATGATTGATTTACCTGGGGGACCACGCACCCCATTTATAAATTGGTGGCAGCGTTAAAATAGTAATAGTTATATTATTATATTTAAGTGTGCGTGGTGTTAAGGGGGATTTTGTCATTATTTCCGGTCTAGTGCAGACAAATAGTAAACTTTAACCCTTTCACCACCACAACTACGTCACGCAAACTCTTGAAGTAGGGTGTGTTTGTAACACACCTCATGCCCCCTCCCATGTCTCTCTCTCCCCGATGCACCCCTCCCATGTCACTCTCCCCCATATCCCATTCCCATGTCTCTCTCTCTCCCCATGCCACCTGCCATGTCTCTCTCTCCCACATGCCCCCTCCCATGTCTTCCTTCCCCCCCATGTGCCCCTGCTCTCCATGGCACTCATTCCCCTGTCCATGTGTCCACCTATCTCCTTCCTGAGCATCACAGAGCTGGCAGCTAGGTGTAGGTAGTGCCAACTCTGCTCTCACTGATGGCCGCCCTCCCTGCCATTTTACCTGTTAAAGCAGGGAAGAGGGGGGCGGCCTCTCGCTGGCAATGCGCTTTCACACTGAGCACAGGGTAGTCACATGACACCCGGCACTCCTACGCAAAACGGAAGGGTGGGGGAGGATCTCCCCCTCCTAGTGTGTACTGTGCATGCAGTTCCCTAATGGAGACGCATGCTTCTCTGGGGTGTCTGGGGCACAGGCCGAGTGCAGGGCGCAAAAATCACCTGTCACACTGACAAGGGATTTTTGCGCCCCCACCTTGGCTCGTGCCCGGGCGCCAGTTTCCCCAGCCCCACGGTACACCCCTGACAATCACACTAACTGGGAGTTATTTCTGACACCCAAAATTAGTAGAAATAACTAAATAACTAAATGCATACATAAATAAAATAAAAAAGTAGTAGATATAGATTATCTGAAAAGGAATGTGTTAATGGATTGGTACACATAACGTGTGCTCCTACAAATGTAATATATTTGATAGAATATCAAAATGTCACTTACAGCAAAGTAAATGTCACTGCTAGATTGTTGAAATACTACATGAAGAAACATATCCTAGATATAAAATAGGGTGAAATCACCAATGAACAATTTATATATAATCACATACATTTTTTAAAATTGCTCTCGCATCAGGAAATATAAATATATAATATTATTAATATATGTGCTGTGATTGTATTGTAGCTGCCTATATCTTGTGCTGATCTTTCTTATAATCTGTTCAGCAGGTTGTTGCATTAGCATTTTTTTTAAATTAAATAGATGATTTATAGTGAACCATAATGTGCTAGAAATAGCATTTACAGCATCACACAGGTAAAACGACAATTTTGTCTTTACTACACTCTGAAATGGCAAAACTAAACCAGCTCCTGTTCGTGAATCTCAGGTTCTGTTTGGCTTCTGACAAATCGTGCTCTCAGCAACTGTCTCTGTATGTTTGAACATTTTTGTAGCAATTTTTAGATATACAAAAAATACCATCATAACCGAAATGGTAATTTTTGGAAATGTTATTTAACCCCTTAATGACCGCGGACGTACTAGGCAAGTCCGACAAAAAAACAGTCCTTAAGGACCCCAGACTTACCTAGTATGTCCGCGGCATGTCCTTATCGCTTACCCGATCGCTGCCGTTCCTCCGCTGGCGATGTGTTGCTTCCGGTCTGGGGAGACTGCCTGGCAGTCCAGACAGTCCCCCCTTGGAAAATTAGGCCCCCACGGGCCATGTTATCGCTCTGAAAAAGCGATCACATGGCTGCAATAGGTGTCCATAGTGCTGCCTGCGGGGGGACTGCCTAAACTGACAGGCAATCTCCCTGCTGCTGTAAAATAAATATCTCTAAATATATATACCTATATATATGAGATGTAAAAAACAGATAACATTTGTATCTTGTAATACCTTTTTTATTGGACTAACAGAATTTTTTAACGACAAGCATTCGGGAGAACCTCCCTTTCTCAAGTCTGAAGCATTTCTGAGCAAGACGACACATAGAATTCAAAGTTGAGTTGTGATACAGGGTATATGCACAGACACTCTATTAAACACCACAAAGAAGAATCCTGCTGCACTCCTGTGGGACACCACTTTACCCAGCCTGGCCACTGACTGAAGGACCTAAAAACCAAAGCATTGAAAGAGGGTTTTAAAAATACCCAGGAAAGAAAAACTTTTGAAGCCAGAATGATTAAATGGTTTAACAGCAAGAACAGAGGACTAAATATTGATTTGGGTTTCCTGTCCCACTACCAACACTTTAAATGAACACTCTCCCAGCATTATCTTACTGTTCTGTCATATGTATCAACACTTTAAAATGCATTCCTATATGTTTATTCTATCTATATACAAAGTACTATGTATAGATCTATGCTTTCCCATACTCTTATGCATGTATGCTTATATATATTACTGTGCATTTATATTTGTGTATATGAGTTCATGTGCATGTATGTATATGTGTTTACGGATATGTATATGTACATGTGTTTATGCGTTCGCATATACATATTTATGTGTGTGTGTATGTATAAAGTGTACCATCCTCTGCACTGTCTGCTTGTTTGTTTTTCTTCTCCCTCTCTCACTTTGCTCTTCCGAAAGATATTTATGACCCTCTGCAAAAATGGTGCCTATTTTCTAACAAACCTGTGTCTTATCTACACTCATGTCGCTTTAACCCCTGTATCACAACTCAACTTTGAATTCTATGTGTCGTCTTGCTCAGAAATGCTTCAGACTTGAGAAAGGGAGGTTCTCCAGAAAGCAAGTCATTAAAAAATTCTGTTAGTCCAATAAAAAAGGTATTATAAGATACAAATTTTATCTTTTTTTTAAATCTACATCACTGGACTAATACGGCTACAATCTCTACTTATATATATGAGATACATATATACTTATATTATATCTATATATAATATGTCTATTTATCTTATATATAATGTCATTCTAAGTTAATTTTTACATTAATATATACATATATTAATATAAAAATACACTTATAATTAAATTACACACATATATATATTAATATAAAATATAAATAAGTAAATAAAATTTTCTTTTTAAATAAAAAAATTATATATATATATATATATATATATATATATATATAATGTAATTGTATTCTAACTGTATTTTGATATATAGTTATTTATATCAAAATACACTTAGAATGAAATTATATATATATATATATATATATATATATATATGTATAGATCAATAAATAAAAATAATACGAAATATATATATATATATATATATATATATATATACAGTTGCAAGAAACAGTATGTGAACCCTTTGGAATGATATGGATTTCTGCACAAATTAGTCATAAAATGTGATCTGATCATCATCTAAGTCACAACAATAGACAATCACAGTCTGCTTAAACTAATAACACACAAAGAATGAAATGTTGCCATGTTTTTATTGAACACACCATGTAAACATTCACAGTGCAGGTGGAAAAAGTATGTGAACCCCTAGACTAATGACATCTCCAAGAGCTAATTGGAGTGAGATGTCAGCCAACTGGAGTCCAATCAATGAGATGAGATTGGAGGTGTTGGTTACAACTGCCCTGCCCTATAAAAAACACACACCAGTTCTGGGTTTGCTTTTCCCAAGAAGCATTGCCTGATGTGAATGATGCCTTGCACAAAAGAGCTCTCAGAAGACCTACAATTAAGAATTGTTGACTTGCATAAAGCTGGAAAGGGTTATAAATGTAACTCCAAAAGCCTTGCTGTTCATCAGTTCACAGTAAGACAAATTGTCTATAAATGGAGAAAGTACAGCACTGCTGCTACTCTCCCTTGGAGTGGCCTTCCTGTAAAGATGACTGCAAGAGCACAGCGCAGACTGCTCAATGAGGTGAAGAAGAATCCTAGAGTGTCAGCTAAAGACTTAAAAAGTCACTGGCAAATGCTAACATTCCTGTTAGCGAATCTACAAAACGTAAAACACTAAACAAGATTTCATGGGAGGATACCACAGAGGAAGCCACTGCTATCCAAACAAAACATTGCTGCATGTTTACAGTTTGCACAAGAGCACCTGGATGTTCCACAGCAGTACTGGCAAAATATTCTGTGGACAGATGAAACCAAGTTGAGTTGTTTGGAAGAAACACACAACACTATGTGTGGTGAAAAAAAGGCACAGCACACCAACATCAAAACCTCATCCCAACTGTGAAGTATGGTGGTGGGGGCATCATGGTGTAGGGGCTGCTTTGCTGCGTCAGGGCCTGGACGGATTGCTATCATCGAAGGAAAAATGAATTCCCAAGTTTATCAAGACATTTTGCAGGAGAACTTAAAGCCATCTGTCTACCAGCTGAAGCTCAACAGAAGATGGGTGTTGCAACAGGACAATGACCCAAAGCATAGAAGTAAATCAACAACAGAATAGCTTAAACAGAAGAAAATACACCTTCTGAAGTGGCCAGTGAGAGTCCTGACCTCAACCTGATGGAGATGCTGTGGCATGACATCAAGAAAGCGATTCACACCAGACATCCCAAGAATATTGCTGAACCGAAACAGTTCTGTAAAGAGGAATGGTCAAGAATTACTCCTGACCGTTGTGCACGCCTGATCTGCAACTACAGGAAACGTTTGGTTGAAGTTATTGCTGCCAAAGGAGGTTCAACCAGTTATTAAATCCAAGGGTTCACATACTTTTTCCACCTGCACTGTGAATGTTTACATGGTGTGTTCAATAAAAATATGGCAACATTTCATTCTTTGTGTGTTATTAGTTTAAGCAGACTGTGATTGTTTATTGTTGTGACTTAGATGATGATCAGATCACATTTTATGACCAATTTGTGCAGAAATCCATATCATTCCAAAGGGTTCACATACTTTTTCTTGCAACTGTATATATATATATATATATATATATATATATATATATATATATAGTGATATAAGTCGTTCCCTGTAGGAAAGAGGGGGATTGCGGTAGGCTGGTTGGTTTGATGTTTGTAGTGAAAGGATGTAATGGTCGTTGTTTTTTACCAGGTTCGAAATTTTTAAGCTAGTATTGGCATCTGAATGGCATATGATGGTAAACTCTCTAGGTCTAAGAAAGCCGTAGAAGGCGATGAATATAGGGGGACACCCAGGGATGTGAAGAGGACTGTGGCACTTAGGATGCTTCTAGGTGTGTGAGAACCTGTTTCGATCAATAAGAAATTGTCCAAGTAGTGTATTACTGATGGACACCTGACGATGTTCAGGGGCAGCCAGCAGAGACTTTCTGCGAAGATGTCAAACAGTTTAGGGCTGCTCCTAGAACTGAACGTAAGTCGGGTTGCAAAGTAATATTTGCTCCTCCACTTTATGCCATGAATGTGCCATAGTGACTGATGTATAGGCAGGAGTTTAAATGCGTTTGAAATGTCTGTTTTAGTCAGCCATGCTAGACTGCTTGCTAATTGGATGGCTTGTATGGCATTGTCTAGCGAGGCGTATGGGAGGGAACACTCTTCAGCGGGTATGAGTAAATTTATACTGGAGTTTTGTGATGAATGAAGAGCTGAGAGATCTATGATTGAACGTTTTTTATTGGAAGATTTGTTTACAGCTACCCCAATGAGATTTGTACGCCAGGTAGAAAATGGGTGTTGGGAGAATGGACCTATCATGAAACCTGTCTGGGTTTCTTTAATTAACAGTTCATCCACTGTAGGAGGATCGTTGGAGGCGGACAAAAGGTTAGGGCATTCTAATTGCGGGGATAGCAATTAAGCCAGTATGAAAGCCCTCAGAGAATCCTGACACCAGAAATTCCACTCAGTGAATGGAGGGGTAAGTGCATAGGTGATATGCCAAAACATCAATATTAACCTCTGTTAGTCATTTTTGCGGGGAAAGCCTGACTGGGCACATGGTTTTGGTGTGTGCTCTAAAGCAAATAAAGCAAATGTGCAACAGCCTGCATGTGCTATAACTGCAGGCGCCAGCATTAAAATTGTTGCACACTTGTACCTTACCCAGTAACAATATGGGTCCGCCCAGCATATCCCTCTGACCACTTTCTTGCTTAGTGTTAGAGCTGAAGGTGGGATGGAAAGAGAAGGGGTATGCCTCACAGGGGCACACGTCTGTGGAATGTGAAGTGGAATTGCATGCTGCACAGGACGGGGGCCTCAAGCCAGCAAAATGTCGGCAGAACAATTCAGTGTCCATCTGACTCCAGTCTATCCAGATATTAAACTGGGCCAGATGAGTTGCTGCCTTGGTTGCCACTGACTTGTGGTAGTCATAAAACGAGGAGCCCCCATATTTAAACCCTAAGTCTACCACCTTATGCATATATAAGTTCAGTTCTTCCCTCCTATGTGGGTACACAGAGCAGATAACATCTCTATAAATCCCAAAGGCTATGACAAATTGAGGAATGGAAAGTTTTTTTGTTAAGATATGCTTTTTTGTCTCTGGTATTCAGTATTACATATATATCACGATAGATGTAAGCTCTATTCTTCAGAAAGCCCTGCGAGGTGATAAGGAGGGAAAGTAGATTGACATTTTTACCATCAAGTATTTATTTTTTAATTGGGGCTGTGACTGAGTGGGTAGGGGAAACATGTGGGGTAGTGGTGGGGGGTGGGGGCGCTACCTAGCATGTTTGGGAGTACTAGAGGAGGAACTGAAGGGGTTGGTAGGTCACCTGGAGTAGCGATGGCTGTTTCTACTTTACACAGCCTTTGGTTTAGAGGTTGTAGGTTTGCCAGAATAGCCGACAAGGTTTCTTGCGTAGCGTCTGTGGTGCTGGCGTGTAGCCCTTGAGAGCTTGTGCCGGGCCGGGATCCCTTTACTGAGCTGTGAGCAGTTTGTAGAGTTCTGCCTTTCTGCCTTTCTAGCAGGGAAAGGGATACCTCTATGCTGTAGCTCTGCCGACAGTTTTGGTATGGTCCATGATCTCAGGGACCTGGAGGTGGAGGGGGCGAGGGATACTTCTGTGGACCTGGGACTGGTGGGTGTACAGGGCGTATCTTGGAGGGGCAGGTCATCACCTGGGATTAGTTCTTGTGACATCCTGTGAAAAGAGCATCAATTACTAGAATACAGGGGAGGGAAGATCAAGACCTTCGTAGAACTGGCTTGCTGACTAGTGCCGAAAGGCAAAGGAATTAGCTAAATGTGACAGGTGAGGCCCTGCTATTGCCAAGTGGCGGTTAGAGGCTCTACCTATGGTTTGGGCCGTGGGGGCTCGTGGCCACTAGACGTTGTGGCAGGGTAGAAGAGTCAAATACGTGTGGCAATCAAGAGAATTTAATTTGCTGGCACTGTATTTAACCCTTTAACTTTCCATAACTCCCTAAAACCTGTACATGGGGGTACTGTTTTACTTAGAAAACTTTGCTGAATACAAATATTAGTGTTTCAAAACAGTAACATGTATTGCAACGATGATATCGTCAGTGAAAGTGAAGTTTTTTGCATTTTTCACACACAAACAGCCCTGTCACTGATGATGTCATTGTTGTGATACGTTTTACTGTTTTAAAACACTAATATTTGTGTTCAGCTAAATCTCCTGAGTATAACAGTACCCCCCATGTACAGGTTTTATAATGTTTTTGAAAGTTACAGGGTCAAATATAAGGCTTGATGTTCCGTTTTTTCACATTTAAATTTGCCAGATTGGTTATGTTGCCTTTGAGAGCGTATGGTAGTCCAGGAATGGGAATTATCCTCATGATGGCATACCATTTGCAAAAGAAGACAACCCAAGGTATTGCAGATGGGGTATGTTCAGTCTTTTTTAGTAGCCACTTTGTCACAAAGACTGGCCAAAGTTAGCATTCATAATAGTTTTTTGCATTTTTAACACACAAACAAATATAAATGCTAACTTTGGCCAGTGTTTGTGACTAAGTGGCTACTAAAAAAGACTGGACATACCCCATATTGAATACCTTGGGTTGTCTACTTTACAAAAATATGTACATGTGGGGTCAAAGTTAGAAAAAGTGTGTTTTTTAATTTTTCATCATATTTTATAATTTCTTTTATAGTGAATGAAATGATATGCAAAAAATGGTATCGTTAGAAAGACCATTTAATGGTGAAAAAAACAGTATATACTAGAAAAGCTACAATTTCTGGGGAAATTGTGTGAAGTGTTCTTGCCTCCACCAGTAGTCTACAACTGGAGTGGGCGGAGTAAATGTTATCATTTATATAGCACATTTAATTGCAACGTTGTTGCACAGTTACATTAAACCATACATTTATAAAAACATTAGCAGGTGTTCAAAAGGCCCTGTCTATGACATCACTTGCTGCCGCAGCCTGGCACAGGTCAGAGTATTTTGGCGGTTGCCATCTTCAAACGGTCGTATTTTAAAAACTATAAATCCTACAGCGAAGAGCTTTATATTGTGAGAATCACAAGACCCAGACCTACATTTTGATGCATAGTATGTCTCTGAAGTATTAAAAATGAAGGCACAGTCTCAGTTTAGAAATTGCACTTCAAATTTGAGCTTTGCAGAGTGAAGTTTCAATGAAAGTCAATGGACGGCGTTAGTTGCAAACAAATGATTATATTGTGAAAACTATCAGGACTACGGCTTAGCCGTTGACATGTTTAGTGGCAGCAGGGATAGCTGAACGTTTTGATATAAGATTTGTGTGCTATGCAAGAACACTTAAATATGTGTGGGTACGGTAAATGAGTAAGAGGAAAATTACAGCTAAACATAAACACTGCAGACATGTAAAAACAGCCCTGGTCCTTAACAGTAAGAAAATTGAAAAACGGTCTGGTCACTAAGGGGTTACGTGATTGTATTACTTTCTGAATATAAGTTTGTCTGTAATGCTGTCAAATTGCACATTGCTTTATATTTACATTATTATTTTTGTATACTGCTACTACCACCACTAGTCCTACTACTAGTAATTATTTATATGAAGAAAATTACAGGTGACGTCCACTTTGATATCTTCTGTTCTAGTTTGTAAAGGCAAATGAAATAACTGTAGAAAGTGTCAATTATTAGGAATTTAAAATTCACTTTTGAATTTATATAGAATTTCTGACCATTGACACTTTAGTAAATAACCCTATAGGAGTCACTATTTTTAGAAGAAGCTCACTGAATTGTTTATGATAATATCAATAGTAATAACAAATCACCGTATCCTGTGCACAATTGACTCAAGTCCCAAGTGAATTTTCACGTTACTACTATTGCACCAAGCATCTTGAAATGCTTCACTATCTCACACTGCTTGGTTTTTGTTTTTCCCCTAAGTATGAGATGTTTCCTATAGCAATTTTTATACTGTTATGCCTTCCTAAGTGCAGAGAGTTTAGTTAATATGTGATATGAATACACATTACTATTTTAATTTAAAAAAATTGATATTTTATTTTAAAAATCAGCAAATTCGCCAACATATTGTCACGTATTCATCCGCACATAAAAATGTGGTTAATGGCATTTACCGTCCTGACAGGAAAAGTTGTACAGAGCAACATTACTGTCCTGACAGGAAAAGTTGTGCCGAGCAGCAATCATGCACATGGAAACCTGGTAATTGCTTTTAGGGTCAAAGGCCAGTTACAGTCAATTGGATCCACTGGATGGATATTTAAACCCAATTCTCCTTTTGCTCATTGCCCTATCGTGGTTTCATCCGGATGGTAATCTGAGATTGTGTTCCTGATCTTGATTTTCTGGTATTTGACTTTGGCTTCGTTTGGACTTCCCTGAATTCTGGTATCCTTGACTTTTGGCTTTCCCTCATCATTGTGTCTGATTCTGTGTTCCTGACCTTGGCAAGTATTTTGACTATTCTTGAATACGTTAAGTCCGGCCAGTCTAAGGTCCGTTATATGTTATCCTTAGTCCTAGGTGTGACACAGTTCTGCATGCTGGATCAACTTCCTAACACATATTACAGTAAAAGGAATGGGTCATGTCAAAGGCACAGCACATTTGATAAATCTAAAAAATACTAAAAAAGAGAACAGTATGCTGGAGCCCATCAACTTGTATTGTACTATATATCATGTATAACTATGGTCATGAAATGCACATCAAAAAAGACTTTCACACATGATGCTAAGGTACAAGTCGACTATTTCAGTTGCCCAAATACTGGTCTGCTGCAACTAGGGAGATGCACAGTGATGGTAGTTGTCTGGTAGGAAAGTAAATCGCATTAAAGGAAAATTCTGTCATCCATCAGCAGGGTGCTGGGTAGGGGAGTCATACGCTGTTTACATCAAACTTCAGCTTCAGGACGTTTAGTGCAGCAATATATGTCTGTCATGGAGCTCCCTCTACCCCTGGCTGGGTACCTCCGCCAAGGAACGCTTCCTAGCTGGAACAGGGGACAAACTGCAGCACTTCTGCCCACAGTCGCTGTGGCTTGACTGTGATCCTGGTACCGCTCCCTTCTGGAGCCAAATGGGGGACTCGCTCTAGCAACCCCCAGGCACTGGACGACACTCGGTCTTGGGAGCTCTAGGAGTACAAGGAGTACATGGAGTTTCCCCGTTGAATCCTCCACACTTGAACAGTGATTAGCCCTTTCCCCTCCAAGTAACCAGACGACACATAGTTCTGGGAGTACAAACTGGAATGATTTAATCTGGCCAGATGGCCTGCTTTTATACATTTCTGAACACAGACAAGCACGCCCATGACACTCCCACAGAAAACAGCATAATCCCTCCCCTATGCCTGGGAGATAATGGAGTCAGAAACTGTACAAAACACCATTATCTCCAGGCACAACAAACACACATTTCACAAACACCCCAAAAGTACCTTAAAAATACATTTAAAAAAATACCCTAAATGTTACATCCCCTGATAGCCCCGATCTGGGTGACCAACATATCCAAAAATCACCCAAATCGGTTCAGGGGTTCTGGAATTTCTTGGAAGTCCTAATTTTACCGACCGTACACTAGGCTCCTGCCCAAAACAGTTCCATAAGATCAGGGCTAGCAGTTGGTCTAGCTCGGTATTTTAAAACTGAACAAACTACAGAACATATTCTTACCCTGGAGCTTTTTCCCTTGTTCGTGGGAATGTTTCCACCGAAACAGTGTTTTCCTAAGTGTTGTAGAACCGAACGCAGGTGATGCTGGAAGTCCAGCGGTGTTCTGGAGTTTCTGTGTCCGTTTTCAGTTCCATGAACTCGATGACCAAACACCGCTGCCTGTTTTCGTGTAACAAGATGGCCTCCACCTCGTGGCCGTGCATAGGAAATGTGGCCACCCAGATGAACACTTAGAAGACTGCGGTGGAAATTCCTACAAGGTAGCAATTAGGCTTAACAAGCTCCCGGTTGGTCTCCGGTTCGTGCACCTGTTCGGTTTCCGAACCATATAGTCCAATTACACGAATGGAGACTTTTACAGTGCGTATTACAGGGTCCATAGTCTGTGGGCAAACTCACGTGGGAAGGGGAGATTGTCACAATGTCTATGTGACATATAGCTCTCGCCTCCTGCATCCCACTTGTGAGGCTGCTGGCTCCCCCCTCCCCCCCCATTTTACTAGAATTTGTAAATACTTCTTTATTTTTACACTGTATGTGGGGCATCTATTTATGTGGAAAATGTTCCCTATAATGTAGCTCTACATAGAGCTCTGTGTTTTATTTTGCTGTATTTTGTGTATATACTGCATTTTATGTTCTATTGACTATTCTTTAACTAAATATATGTATAATTTATTATATTATACACTGATCAATTACTATAAATAAAACTACCCCCTTCACTGCCCAAAAGGCATGAACTCCACAAGATCTCTGAATGTGTCCTGTGGTACTGTAGTATCTGGCACCATGACATTAGCAGCCAATTTCAATATATTGGATGGGCTGTTCCAGAAAATCACACAGATCCTCAATCGGACTGAGATATAGTGAATTTTAATGCCAAGGAAACACCTTGAACTCTTTGTTATGTTCCTCAAACCATTTCTGAACAATTATTGCAGTGTGGCCAGTGGCGTCGCTAGGGGGGGGGCCAGAGGGGGCCATGGCCCCCCCTACATGATGCTGTGCCCCCCCTTGGGCCCCCCCAAATGCTGGCAACTAGTTGGCCATCTGCTTCCCTCGGACTGTAACAGCCTGTTACAGTCCGAGGGAATGCAGTGCTGAGGTGCTGGAGGCTGTCTGTGGCTGGAGGGAGCACTGATTGGCTCCCCGGCACAGGCTCCGCCCCCAAACGAAGCCCCGCCTCCCGCCGATAAGCCCCGCCCCCGCCGTTATGCAGCAGCCCATGCTGCTGCTGAAGATGGCTGCCTGACTCCCACAGGTGACAGGTAGGCTGGGGGGGGGGGAGGTGTACACACACACATTGCCCCCATACACACACATTGCCCCCATACAGCCTCCCATACACACACACTGCCCCACATACAGCCTCCCATACACACACACTGCCCCCATACCGCCCCCCCATACACACACATTGCCCCCCATACACACACA
>OW240916.1:250975717-251108851 GCA_933207985.1 Pelobates cultripes
ACTCAGCAGAGTCTGTGTGTGTGTACGGACTCAGCAGAGTCTGTATGTGTGTGCGGACTCAGCAGAGTCTGTGTGTACGGACTCAGCAGAGTCTGTGTGTGTGTACGGACTCAGCAGAGCCTGTGTGTGTGTACGGACTCAGCAGAGTCTGTGTGTGTGTGTATGGACTCAGCAGAGTCTGTGTGTGTGTATGGACTCAGCAGCCTGTGTGTGTGTATGGACTCAGCAGCCTGTGTGTGTATGTACTCAGCAATCTGTATGTGTACGGACTCAGCAGTCTGTGTGTGTACGGACTCAGCAGTCTGTGTGTGTGTGGACTCAGCAGTCTGTGTGTGTGTATGGACTCAGCAGAGTCTGTGTGTGTGTATGGACTCAGCAGAGTCTGTGTGTGTATGGACTCAGCAGTCTGTGTGTGTTTGTGTGTATGGACTCAGCAGAGTGTGTGTGTTTGTGTGTGTGTATGGACTCAAGCAGTCTGTGTGTGTTTGTGTGTATGGACTCAGCAGAGTGTGTGTGTTTGTGTGTATGGACTCAGCAGAGTGTGTGTGTGTATGGACTCGGCAGTCTGTGTGTGCATGGACTCAGCAGTCTGTGTGTGTGTGTATATGTGTGTATGGACTCAGCAGTCTGTGTGTGTGTGTGTGTATAGACTCAGCAGTCTGTGTGTAGGTGTATGGACTCAGCAGAGTCTACACTGTGCAGAGTCTGTGTGTGTGTGTACGGACTCAGCAGAGTCTGTGTGTACGGACTCAGCAGAGTCTGTGTGTGTGTACGGACTCAGCAGAGCCTGTGTGTGTGTACGGACTCAGCAGAGCGTGTGTGTGTGTACGGACTCAGCAGAGTCTGTGTGTGTGTGTACGGACTCAGCAGAGTCTGTGTGTGTGTATGGACTCAGCAGTCTGTGTGTGTGTGTGTATGGACTCAGCAGCCTGTGTGTGTATGTACTCAGCAATCTGTATGTGTACGGACTCAGCAATCTGTGTGTGTATGGACTCAGCAGTCTGTGTGTGTGTATGGACTCAGCAGTCTGTGTGTGGGGACTCAGCAGAGTGTGTGTGTTTGTGTACTCAGCAGTCTTTGTGTGTTTGTGTACTCAGCAGTCTTTGTGTGTTTGTGTACTCAGCAGTCTTTGTGTGTGTGTGTGGACTCAGCAGTCTGTGTGTGTGTGGACTCAGCAGTCTGTGTGTGTGTATGGATTCAGCAGAGTCTGTGTGTTTGTGTGTGTATGGACTTAGCAGTCTGTGTGTGTGTATGTGTGTATGGACTCAGCAGAGTGTGTGTGTGTGTATGGACTCAGCAGTCGGTGTGTGTACGGACTCAGCAGAGTCTGTGTGTGTGTATGGACTCAGCAGAGTCTGTGTGTGTGTATGGACTCAGCAGAGTCTGTGTGTGTGTATGGACTCAGCAATCTGTGTGCGTGTGTGTGTGTGTGTATGGACTCAGCAATTTGTGTGTGTGTGTATGGACTCAGCAATCTGAGTGTGTGTGTGTGTATGGACTCAGCAGTCTGTGTGTGTGTATGGACTCAGCAGTCTGTGTGTGTATGGACTCCGCAGTCTGTGTGTGTGTATGGACTCAGCAGTCTGTGTGTGTATGGACTCCGCAGTCAATAATTAAAATTCCTGTGAGTTGTGTAGGAAGGGCCCCAGTGTATTGCTTTGCCCAGGGGCCCTTAACTCTGTTAAAATGGTACTGCTTGTGTGTGTCAGTGAGCTTCTATTTAGTGAGCATGTGTGTGTCATTTTGACTTGTAGGAATGGCATACATTTTTTTTCCAGGGCTGCTTTGGATTCCCAGGGATTCCCAGTTTGGCTCTGCCAGCGAGTGCACTTTACCGCTGAATAACCTGTGTGAGCTGCCGCACACTTTAGCCCTGTTACACGCGTCTGGGAGCTGCTGTTGACAGGTACAAGTAGTCTAGAGATTGGGGTATATGCTCAGCTATCTGTATAATACAGATCTGTGTGTATAAAATATCCCGGGATAGTCAGTGCTTCCTGTATAGTGCTGCTCTCTGTCTTGGGATTATACAGAGAGCAGCACTATACAGGGAGCACTGAGTGTCCCAATTTATTATACACACAACCCTGTATTATACAGAGAGCACTGACTGTCCAGGGATATTATACCCAGACAGTAATTGATAGCTGTGCTGCAAAATGTCCTTGGAAATTTTTTTTCAAATGTTGGCAACTATGGCACTGTATCAAGGGTAATGTGTTTGTTTTTTTAATAATCTCTGGTGGAAAATCATGATTCCTCCACCAGGTATTATTAAAAAAACAAAACACATTGTGTCGGGGGCGTGGCTTAACATGTGACAGGGGCGGGGTCAAACTGCGGCGAGGGCGGGGTTAAATGTGCCCCCCTACTTTTGTCACTGGCCCTCCATGTGCCCCCCCGAAAAATGAATCCTAGAGACGCCACTGAGTGTGGCAGGGTACATTATCTTGCTGAAATAGGCCAATGCTATCATGGAACATCATTACTATGAATGGCTATATGCAGGGGCGTACCTAGAGCATTTGGCACCCGGGGCGGACCCAGAGTGTGGCACCCCCACCCCCCATAATAAAAATGTAAGAAAACACCCACAATTTTTTCAATAATATTTATTTCACAAATTTGTAAACTGTATATCAACTTGAAAAAAATGGAACTGTGAAAAATAAATGAACTTATAAATAAATAAAATTTAAATAATTAACATTTACTTAACAGTTAATACGCTTTCTATAAACAAAAAAACACACAGATCCAAAGTGACCACTCAGTCTATTCGGCAGAGGTAATGTGCAATGATTCACATCCGCTGCCTTTGAGCCTTCATTTCTGCAAATTTATCAATTACTTCATCAAAGCCAATCTTCCTTGCATATTCATGCTCAATTGAAAGTATAGCCAGATTTGTCAACCTTGTCTCACTCATGGTTGAGCGAAAGAATTTTTTTATCAATTTTAATTTGGAAAAACTTCTTTCAGATGAAGCAATAGACACACAGAGAGTCAAAAAGAATCTTTGGCAGAGATTCACAATAATCCCATTTAACAATGAACTCCAGGAACTGCAATGCCATCCGTTTCTTTGCTTCTTCAACACTGATCTTGGCAGCTTCCAAATGCCTCCGAAGACGTTCAATTTCCCTAAAGATGTCTTCATTAGAGAATTCGTCAAAAATCTCAGTCAATTTTGGAGTATAATTACGAATATCTTTCTCTGTTGCCACAACCAGAGAGCTTGGCTGAATAACAGCAAACATTGAAAGGATTTTTTCAATTGCCTGAGAACGAATTTCCAACTCGTGATGAAAACGATCAAGGCACTTAAACATAGCCCTTTTCATTTCCTCTGGCAATGTGAGACCAGCGTCCTTTGCCTTCTCTCCTGGCATTGTTTTATGGAGCTTTACTCTCCCTCTTCTTTCCATTGAAATGTCCATTTCTTTACACATAGTAGTTGCATAACAAATGGCCTTCTCCACAATTTCACTGCGCTGATGTGCTAGAAACGCTTTCAAACCTTGTAGTTTCACAATGCACTTTTCAAGAGTGAGTCCCACAGTTTGCAAATATTTCTGTGTTATATTAACTTCTTCTAGAACTTCACACCAGAAAGAAAGGTAACACAAAAAAGAAAAATCACATACGGCAGACTGCAACATCTGAGCCGATCCTCTTGTGTCCACATTTTCTTTGGGATTACATAATTTTTCAAGGGCTGAAGTCAGTTTTTCAAAATTTGCCCTCACTGGCTTCACAGCATCATAATGAGCGCTCCATCTTGTTTGGGAAAGTCTTTTCACTGTCACACCTACATTTTCCATCAGCAATTCCCAACGATGTGTAGAAACCGAAAAAAAGGAATACACTCTCTCCAATGTTCCAAAAAAGGTCACACAGGAAACAACACTTTCAAATGAGTGCAACCCACATAGGTTCAGGGAATGGTTAGCACATGGCATAAACAAAGCCTTGGGATTAATCTCTTTTATTTTTGCCTGAACACCACCATGAATCCCTGCCATAGTTGCAGCATTATCATATCCTTGACCACGGCAAGGATAGTCCATCTTCCTCCAGATGTTGCAGGATATTTTCTGTGAGCTCAGCAGCAGTCTTTTCAGCAACAGGAAAGAACCCCAATAATCATTCCTTTACTTCAACATGGTCCCCTTCAATATGAAGATATCTGATCACTTCACACATCTGATCAGTGTGGGACACATCAGGGGTGCTGTCAAAAAGAATCCCAAAGTACTTTGCATTCTTGATATCAGCCACTATTTTGTCCTTCACATGATTTCCCAAAAGACAAATTAATTCGTTCTGAATTTTTGGAGAGAAATAGGAAGTCATTCTCTTTCCAGATGCAACAGCATGTTTCAGCCTCATGAAATGTTCCTTTAAAATGGGATCATAGTTTGAGAGCAATTCTACCAATTCGAGGAAGTTGCCTTTGTTTGCGGATGACATGGTCTCTCTATGGCCACGAAAGGGAAGATTCTGGTGAGCCAGAAACAAAGTTACATCCAAAAGGCGATGCAAAATATCCCTCCATTTCCTTTTCTCTCTGTCCACTGCTGTTTGATGGACATGATCAATGCATTTTTGTAGCTTCAATCCTGCTCTCAAGGTCTTCCATTTCTCCAAGCATGTAAGATGCTGCTCAGAAGCCTCATGATCAGACACCTTTGGGTTCAGCTTCCACCACAATTGAAACCCAGTAACAAAACTGGATGCCCCTGTTACTTTGTCATCAACAGCAAAAAGTCTGCAGCAAAAACAAAACAATCTTTGTTTTGATGGAGAGTACACCATCCACGTTCTAAGAATTTTTTTGCCATTAGGCAGAGCCTTATAGAACCATGCAGTGGTCAACTGTCCAACTGTCCCCTCTCAAAATATTGTAAAGCACTACGGAATCTGTTGGCGCTATATAAATGATAATAATAATAATAACTGAGGACTCTTCCCTTTTGATTTCTCTCCTTGCCTTTCAACAGGACTGAATGGCCCATCTCTATTTTGGAAAGGTTCACTTCCCCTCTTAATAAGGTCCACTCTTAAAACATCTGGAACTGGAACTGGCCAAGCAGCAACATCAGAATAAACTGACAGTCGAACAGTCTCCTCTTCTTCATCATCAACATCATCATCAGAGTCTTGCTGATGCAGGCTTCTGCTGGCATCGCCTTCATCTACATCACTTTCACCGGTTGAAGATAAAATGATCTTCTCCAATTCTTGCGCTTTCCCATATGAAGCTTCTTGAGAAGATACTTCAGGCATTTCACCTCTGGATTCAAGACTGAACGTCTTCAGCGCTTTCTCCTACTGCGGTAGATGTTGAAGGTGCAACATATTTTAAAATTGATCCAGACATCGCCTCAGCTGACTTTTCTTTTGCCTTCTTAATTTTTCGTTGCTGAGACCCGCTTGGTCGATTTTGCTTCATATTGGTGTTTTCTGCAGAAAAATACTAAATTTATTTTGGCTCTAGGGTTCGCTAATGCGATATCTGTCTTATATTTCCCATCTTGGCATACCATTTGTAAAAGTAGACAACCCAGGGTATTTAAAGGGACACTATAGTCATCCAGACCACTTCTGCTCAATGAAGTGGTCTGGGTGCCAGCTCCCCCAGATTTTAACCCTCCAGATGCAAAAATCGCATCCAGCTTGCAGAACGTTGAGAATGCGCGCGCGGCTCTTGCCTCGCATGTGCATTCGGCTCCACTCGGGAGCTGATGATGGCGGGGGAGGAGAGTTCACCAGGGCCGAGGGAGCCCGGCACTGGATTAAGATAAATGGCTGAAGGGGTTTTAACCCCTTTAAACCCATTCAGCCACTTACCTTTCTCCAGCGTCGGGCTCCCTCTGCGCTGGTGACCTCTCCACCCCCTGCCGACAGCAGATCCGAATGCACATGCGCGGCAAGAGCCGTGTGCGCATTCAAACTGCCCTTAGGAAAGCATTACTCAGTGCTTTCCTATGGACGTCCAGCATCTTCTCACAGTGAGTTTTCAGTGAGAATTGCGGAAGCGCCTCTAGCGGCTGTCAGTGAGACAGCCACTAGAGGCTGGATTAACCCTTAGTGAAACATCTCTGAAACTGCTATGTTTTCAGCTGTAGGGTTAAAACTAGACCACTTCATTGAGCCGATCCTTAGAAACAGCATAGGAAAAGGATTTGGGTTCAAAAGATGTAGCAGCTAGGGCAGAGGTTTTGTATAAGGGGGCCAGGGCAGAAGTTTTGTATAAATGTGCCAGTTTTGTAGAAGGGGGAAGACCAGTGCTTTTGTAGAAAGGGGCAAGTGAGAAACTTCTAGAAAACTCCTGCTCTGCCCCTTTCTACAAAGCCCCTTGTCTCGCCCCTTCTAGAAAACCCCTGCCCTTCGGCCTTCATATAAAAACCCTGCACACTGACCACACTGACCACATACATTTCATACACTCCATACACATAAAAACCCTGCACACCCCCTTAATTAAAAAAAAAAAATGCACATCCCCTTAATAAAAAACAGAAACCATGCACAACCCCCTTAATAAAAAACACTGCACACCCACCTTAATAAAATAAACAAAAACTTGCACAACCCCCTTTGATAACAAAAAACCTGCACACACCCCTTAAAATCCTGCACACCCCCTTATTAAAAAAAAACTTGCACAACCCCCTTTAATAACAAAAAACCTGCACAACCCCCTTAAAATCCTGCACACCCCCTTCACAAAAATCTGCAGTGCACATCCTCCCTTAATAAATAAAATACTGCAACCCCATTAATTAAAAAAAACCTGCACCCCCATTAATTAAACCTTCCCGCGCTGCACCCCCTTTAATTAATCCACACCCCCTTTAATTAATCCACACTAATTAATCCACACCCCCTTAATTAATCCACCCCCTTAATTGATACACACACCCTTAATTAATCCACACTAATTAATCCACCCCCTAATTAATACCTCCCCATAATTAATACAGCCCCCCATAATTAATATACACCCCCCTAATTAATCCACCCCCCTTAATTAATACACCCCCACAATTAATCCACCCCCCCAATTAATACACCCCCATAATTAATCCACCCCCCATAATTAATCCACCCTCCATAATTAATCCACCCCTATAATTAATTCACCCCCCATAATTAATCCACCCCTATAATTAATTCACCCCCATAATTAATTCACCCCCTATAATTAATATACACCACCCCCATAATTAATACACCCCATAATTAATATACACCCCCCATAATTAATACTCCCCAATAATACCCCCCATAATTAATATACACACCCCCATAATTAATACACACCCCATAATTAATATACACCCCATAATTAATCCACCTCCCATAATTAATACTTCACCCATAATTAATATACACCTCCATAATTAATATGCCCCATAATTAATCAACCCCCATAATTAATCCACCCCTCCATAATTAATATACACCCCCCCCATAATTAATATACACCCCAAAATTAATACACTCCACCATAATTAATATACACCCCATAGTGTAATCCATACCCCATAATTAATATACACCCCCATAATTAATCCACCCCCATAATTAATCCACCCCCATAATTAATATACACCCCATAATTAATATACACCCATCAATTAAGCCTTACACTTACCTACTCAAATATACACACATGAAATTGTGCCACCCCAATCCCGTCTACCCATATTGTGTGCTACTTTGCAAGTGGCCTTACCAGTTGACAGCGCTGGTGGCAGGCTTTTGCAATTGACGCGCGCCCCCATAATTAAGCCACCCCCCACCAATTAATCCACCCCCATAATTAATACGCCACCCCATAATTAATACACCCCCCCATAATTAATATACACCCCCCCATAATTAATACACCCCATAATTAATATACACCCCCTAATTAATATACACCCCTCATAATTAATATACACCCCCCATAATTAATTTAATAACATTACATAAATTACATAAACATAAATTAATAACATCACATAAATTACTACTCACGTTTTGATGATGCCTTCCCTCCGAGACCGACCACTGGATCCTTGCGCTGAATATCCGTGAAGGCGGACTGACGGCGGCGCTGCGTACGGCGTCATCACTCCGCGTACCGCAAGACTCCTCCCCCTTCTTAAAGGTGCTGCCACTGCGGCTGTGCGCAGCATAATGATTGGGGCCGGGGGGGTGACACATGACACTGGAAGTCATGGCACCCCCCTGGACAGTGGCACCCGGGGCGGGCCGCCGCCCCCGCCCCCCCCTTTGTACGCCACTGGCTATATGTGATCTGTAAGAATTTCTTGGTAGGTGGTGGTACATGTTAAAGTAACATCCACATGAATGCCAGGACACAAAGTTTCCCAGCAATATGTAACCAGTCATCATTGTTATTTTGCCTTTGTCAATGTCACTTGGGTCTTTTCGCTTGCCCACTTTTCCTGCTTCCAAATATGCTACAAACACATGAACTTCAAGAAATGACTGTTCATTTGCTGCCTAATAGATTCCACCCCTCGACAGGTGCCCTTGTAGTGATATAATCAATGTTATTCTTTTTTTTTTGGACTCCAGCACTTCTAAAGAAAGGTGTGTGGTCCTTAACCACACTAAGCAGCTATACAGAGTCAGCATGCAGGCGCTATGTTTTTGAGTATGATAATCACACTTAACCCATTACACTAAAGTATAAGTGGATCTACACTATCAATGGATAGGTGCACAATATGGAGTCTACGAGATTTAAGTGAAGCTCAAGCACCTTGAGTGGTATCCCCTAAACCACCTTTACAAGATACAAAAAAAAACATACATACATAAGGTGGAGCTTCTTGCATAAGCGTTTAGTATATATCTGTAATAATATAAATACAAAGCAGAAATAGCGCAATATTGTTGTAACAGAAGTAATCTATAAAAAGACATATATGGTGTCACTCACAAGTCAGGAGTCATAAACCACATATGACTCGGATGGTAAGCACTTGTGGACACTTTAAGGATGTCCAATCCTTTCTTATGGTGACTTTGCTGAAAACCTGATTCCTTTTGCTTTTCAAAGTGGTGATGGTTATTCAGTATTCCCAGTATTAGGTGTGTGTATATGGGATGCCACAGCAAAGTTTCCAAGAACAATTTGCTTTTATTGGTGATCCATAAAAAATATACACTCAAATGCAATGTTAAAAAAAAAAAATACAAATACAAATAAAATAAATAAATGTAAATACCAGATGCAAATGTCTCTGGGTGGCTAAATAGTCCAATAAATGTCCAAAATGCGTTTCGCCCTTAAGTGGGCTTCCTCAGTTGGCTGTATCACACTATATTCTGTATTTTTTTACCCCGAGATAATCAAATGAAAAAGTTACCACCATCACTACTACATCAACGAGGGGAGTGGTCGCCCAAAGACTGAGATAATCAGAGGAAACGGAAGGAAAATTTAAGTTGCCACCATAACTACTACATCAATGAGGGGAGTGGTCACCCAAAACGGACCAAGAAGCAATACATACCAGAGGTCATATAATTCTGGAAATTGTGAGTGTTAAATTAGCAATTCATGCACTTTAACCCCTTAAGGACACATGACATGTTTGACATGTCATGATTCCCTTTTATTCCAGAAGTTTGGTCCTTAAGGGGTTAAACTGTTTTAAAAGATATTACACAATTGCACTTTATGTCTTTGTTTAAAGGGATATACGCTTGATTGAATTTGCTCAAAAGAGAACATTGAGCTAAGTGTTTTTTTTATATATATATAGATAGATAAATATATATATATATCTATAGGCATGGAATGTTTGACACTAAATATATAGCGTTCAACTATTTTTTATAATCAATTTTATTCACCTGTCAGTGGCTGATCAGTGTATTTGCTGTGTAGCATGTCTACATTTATGTTAGACATGTTTGACAAATTTAAGTAATTACACATTTAAGTTTAACTTAAGCATATGTTATAATTGTACTTCATAATGGATTTAAGGTGATAAACATTATTAAATGATATGTATGATGAGATGTAAATTAAAGACACATTGAGTCTGCAGATTATGTGGACTTTTAAATTATGGGTTTCTTTTTATACTATGCTGTAAGTGGCTAACGCTAATTATTATGTTTTTGTTTTATTTTGCCCATCTCTGCATTATTCAAAACTTTTTATGACGTAGTGCAGTTGTATATTGATATTTAATTTATATAGAATATGGTTGCATAGACACTTCACCTTATGATTCACTCTCTCTTTCCTTCTTCTCATCCTATCACCTCTTTTTCCTTAAATGCATACAGACACCTCATCATCAATAGTGATGTCGCGAACCGTTCGCGAACTTGCCGCGAACGGTTCACCACAGTTTGCCACGGTTCGCCACGAACCGTTTGCGGCGAACTCCGGTCAGCTGACATATCCCTGCCAATCTCCGGCAGACCTTCCCTCCCAGACCCTCCTACTTCCTGGACAGCATCCATGTTGAAGGCAGCTTCAACATGGATGCTGTCCAGGAGGTGGGAGGGTCTGGGAGGGAGGGTCTGAGAGGGAGGATCTGCCGGAGATTGGCAGGGATGTGTCAGCTGACCGGAGTTCGTGGCGAACCGCGGCGAACCGTTCGCGGCAAGTTCGCGAACGGTTCGCGACATCACTAGTCATCAATTGCCAGCATAGGAGAGTAATTTACTTCTATAAACTGCATATAATATGGATTTTATTTGTACTGTGGGAATAACTAGAGTTGAGCGGACACCTAGATGTTCGGGTCCGGCAGGTTCACCCGAACTTTGGAAAAAAAGTCCAGGTTCGGGCTCGAACTTGACCCCGAATCCGAACCCCATTGAAGTCAATGGGGACCCGAACTTTTGGCCACAAAAATGGCTCTAAAAAACTCCTGGAAAGGACTAGAGGGCTGCAAAAGGAAGTAAAATGGGGTTAAGAGTAGGACAACTACCCTGCAAACAAATGTGGATAGGAAAACCACTTAAAAATAACATAAAATAAGCAGCCGCTTAGTAGATAACTCCCTAATTCCCATGGTATTAGCGAGCTATCTACCAAAACGCTGAAAGACCTAAATTGGTCACCTAAATTGGTCTTTCAGCCACATTTACTTAAAGATGACTTAGTATTCGTAAATTCATCCCCTACTCGCTATACCATGAGTAGGGGCGTGTCTAGTAAACAGTGAGCAGACAGTGTTTTGTTTTTTTAAGTGCGTCGGTTATTATGGATTTTGATTTGGCCTTTTTTGGGGCTGAAAAAAGAAGATTTTAGAAGAAAGAAAACATCAAATGGTAAGTTTTATTTTCTTTTTTAACAGGAACTTAGTTAATGCCCCCCCTCATTATTTTTAGGGTGAGGGGGGTAGGTAGGGGTTAGTTTTTTTTGGGAGGGGGAGACTAGGGGTTTGGGGACCCCTATTCACCTGGGGGGGGATTTTTATTTATGGCCCCCACCCACTGCTCAGGGGTGGGGGCCAAGGGGTAGGACATTAGGTCCCCCCCCTTATTGTTATTTAGGGCCCCCACACTCTGCGCAGGGGTGGGGGCTGGGGGGAGGACCTTAGGTCCCCCCCTTATTGTTATTTAGGGCCGCCGCGCAGGGGTGGGGGCTGGGTGAGAGGACATTAGGTCCCCCCCATTTTTTTATTTATGGCCCCCACCCACCGCTCAAGGGGTGGGGGCCAGGGGGGAAGACATTAGGTCCCCCCCAATTTTTATTTATTGCCCCCACCCACCGCTCATGAGTGGGGGCCAGGGGGGAGGACATTAGGTCCCCCCCCTATTGTTATTTAGGGCCCCCACCCTCTGCGCAGGGGTGGGGGCTGGGGGGAGGACATTAGGTTCCCCCCAATTTTTATTTATGGCCCCCACCCACCGATCAGGGGTGGGGGCCGAGAGGAGGACATTAGGTCCCCACCCAATTTTTATTTATTGCCCCCACCCACCGCTCATGAGTGGGGGCCAGGGGGGAGGACATTAGGTCCCCCCCCCAATTTTTATTTATTGCCCCCACCCACCGCTCATGAGTGGGGGCCAGGGGGAGGACATTAGGTCCCCCCCTATTGTTATTTAGGGCCCCCACCCACCGCGCAGAGGTGGGGGCCGGGGGGAGGACATTAGATCCCCCCCAATTTTTATTTATTGCCCCCACCCGCCGCACAGGGGTGGGGGCCGGGGGGAGGACAGTAGGTCCACCCCTTATTGTTATTTAGGGCCCCCACCCACCGCTCAGGGACAATAGGTCCCCCCACTTATTGGTATTTAGGGCCCCCATCCGCCGCAGCCATCCGCCGCAGCTCTCAACAAGAGCTAAGAGATGGGTTTTCTGTATGCCAAAGAAATGGAATAAAGAAATTATTTCCTATGTTCTCAATTAAGTTGGAAGTATGCCATAAGGAAAATCTGTATGGCCATTAACAAAAAATAACAGTATTCAGGCTCCCTTAGGAGGAAAAGTATAAGATGCTTTGCCACTTTAAGGTGATAGAAAGGTACACAAGCAATGGACCAAGTGTGCAGGGGAACCTATTAATGAGTGTAAGTTATCGTTTCCTTTAAAAAAAAAATTTAAATGGTTTTTAAAAAAAATTAAAAAAAGTAGTTTAACAGTTGAGAATACTCTATAGTTTCTACCTTTCAACTTCAAAACATGCCCTTTTATTCATAATAGCAAGGATTATCGATAACCAACAAAATTACTAGAGTTACCTACTTTCCTACTATTTCCCTGCTTGAGTACTTGGACCTACAAATTTATATTTCCTTATCAAATAATGGCAATTCATAATTTAGTGAATACATCTGCCCTTTTTTATGAATATGTCCCTTTGGAATTTCTAAGTCAGCCCTTCAAACTACACAGGGTCAGATTTGCATGTAGGATACCTGAAAGCACAAAATTCTAAGGAGCTCCCTGCTCCCCAACCCTAAATATGTCAGAAAAACGAAGAGTATAATGCATTTATTAACTGGACAGAGTATGCATAAGAACTACTTAAATATATATATATATATATATATATATATATATATATATATTCACATTTGACAACTGCATATGTATAAATGTATTTATTAGGGTAAAAGGGGTTACGTTTAGAGAGGTGTTCATGTCAGATTTAAATTACATAAGATGTTTGGTGTTAGGAAGATAAAGCTTGAGATGGGTTAAAGTGGTAGTATAAGGGCTATTTAGGATGATTGAGTTTAGGGCTAGAGTGGGGTTAAATTTAATTTTGGGATACATAAAGTGTTTTTTTCTAGGATGTGTTAACATAGGATTAGGGTAAATGGTTTATTTTCAGGTTTAGCTTTTGACTTCTGGAGTTTGAATGCTTATTTACAATATACTCATCATCCTTTGTCATCTGTAGACCAGTCAGATTAATGATATTAGGCCTATAGGAGGTGTTACACAATGTGAATCAGCTCCCCCTGCTCCTATTGCAAGGCATTTCCTGTGTGAGATGCTCCAAGTGGGTAGATGGGAAGTGATCCCTTCTACTTCCTGTCTAGCCTCCCACACTGACACTGGAGGAACTGCGTCAGCATTTAGTTTTACACCGTCTATAACTGTTCCTGCAGCTACTAGGGCTGACTTCACTACAGAGGACACTAGCAAAGGTTCCTGGTATTTATCTTTCCCTACCCCGGCCTAGTTATGCTCACAAAGGCACATTATGTGAAAATAGGCACCCCTAGGGGTCAGACGCCAGTAAGAAGGTATCCTAATGAGAAATGTAAAAAAGTGTCCTAATAGGAAATCCGGCCCTGCCTCTACACGGTATCACACACACAGTATACAAGATATCTATGTGGATTTATCTAATATTTGGCTAGTGACTGTTATCTTTCTAATCACTGCAAAAATCGTAAACAACTAGTACATCATCCGCACTTTATGCTTTGCAGTGCAGGGTTGCACATGTCCAACAGTTCAGACTTCCCAAACTAGAAGTTCCTGATTGGCGAAGCTACTTTCTGAGCAAGGCAAAAGTGACAATGAATGGGTTTAGGACAAATTTAATGCATGTTAAAAGCAAGTATATTTCTTCATCTATTATTTATTTATTTATTGTATTTTAATGTCTAATTAATGTGTATTTAAAATACTTTTGTATTTTAATATATTTCAATTAGAGTTGAGTGAACCAGGACTGTAAAGTTCGGGTTCGTACCAAACATTACGTTTTTTGGACCCCGAACCTGAACACTGACATATCAGTGTATGTTCGGGTTGGAGTTCGGTGTATTGCGATTTAATGGCGCATTTTGAAATGCTGTAGGGCAGCCAATCAACAAGCGTTTGACTCGTGAGCCCTTAGAAGCCATTACAGCCATGCCTACTAATGGCATGGCTGTGATTGGCCAGTGCAGCATGTGACCCAATTTTTAAATACTGCAATTTTTGTAGTGTTAAATAGTACATTTGCGTACTGCATTTCTTGCAGTCCAATAAAACACTTAAATACTACTTTTACATTGTTGGTTTAAAAAATCGAACTTTTTGGTGCTAAATAGTACATTTGCGGCCTGCGGTGCACTTCATATCTGAGAGTAAAATAGAACCGTCAAATACTGTGCTTACATTGCAGTTTTAAACATGTCAATTCTTTAGGTGCTAAAAAGTCAATTTGGTGTCTGCACTTCATATCTGAGAGTCAAATAGAACCGTCAAATACTGTGCTTACAGCGCAGTTTTAAAAATTCCAATTTCTTTTGCTGCTAAATAGTACATTTGCAGCCTGTGGTGCACTTCATATCTGAGAGTCAAATAGAACCGTCAAATACTGTGCTTACAGCGCAGTTTTAAACATTCAAATTCTTTAGGTGCTAAAAAGTAAATTTGGTGCCTGCAGTTCATATCTGAGAGTCAAATAGAACCGTCAAATACTGTGCTTACATTGCAGTTTTAAACATGTCAATTCTTTGGGTGCTAAAAAGTCAATTTGGTGTCTGCACTTCATTCTAAGAGTGAAATAGAACCGTCAAATACTCTGCTTACAGCGCATTTTTAATCATTCAAATTCTTTAGGTGCTAAATTGTACATTAGGGGCCTGCACTTCATATCTGAGAGTCAAATAGAACCGTCAAATACTGTGGTTACAGTGCATTTTTAAACATTCAAATTCTTTATGTGCTAAATTGTACATTTGGGGCCTGCACTTCATATCTGAGAGTCAAATAGAACCTTCAAATACTGTGGTTACAGCGCATTTTTAAACATTCAAATTCTTTAGGTGCTAAATTGTACATTTGGGGCCTGCACTTCATATCTGGGAGTCAAATAGAACCGTCAAACACTGTGCTTACAGCGCAGTTTTAAAAATTCAAATTTTTTGGCTGCTAAATAGTACATTTGGGGTGTGCATTTCATATCTGGTGTATGTGTGCAACACTGGCTAGTTACCGCTTCTCAAGAAAGTCTAAAGACTTTTTAAAAAAGGTAAATAGTAATAAGTGTTATTGTGATCGCTTCATATACATTTCTATATTGTGTAAAGACACAACTACAAAGTAAAAAACCAAACACCAAAACAACGTGGAATGAAGGTCATGCGAGTGATGTGTGCAGTTTGGAGGAAGAGGCACCAGCACAGCATAAGAGGGAGCAGGGTGCAAAAGCGGAGCGGCCGTCCCCTAGCGCTCATCGGCATGTATTATTTTTAGAATTCCCACAGTTATGCTAGTAACAGATGGAGCGATAAAAGGAACCATAACAGATTTAACAAGCCATTCACAGTTTCACATTCAGGGGGGCAGTCCGGTGACCGGGACCCAGACACTGTCTGGGCGACGGTCGGACGACTGGGACCCAGTATGCCTGATGTTGAAGTTAGGAGTCACAGTGTGGAATGGATAAGCAGGGTCTAGTGCAGGGTAACCCACGCCCTCAATGTTTGTGCGGCCACATACGAGGACCCTGATGCAGCTTCAGCGAGCAGCAGCAGGCGATAGTGGAGTTTCAGCTGCAGCACAAACAGGTCAGTTACTCTGCACCAGACTTGCCCTCCAATTGATCCAAGTTAAAGGATTTAAAGTGGACTCATTACAATCAGAGGGCCTCGAAAGAGTAGTTTATTTGTCGTCACTACCTCCCTGCGTCGGGAGTGGGTAATTTGCTTCCTTGCATGTGGTAGCTGTTTCTCAGGCTCCCTCTCTGGAATCGAACCCTGATTCCCCTTTACCCGTGGTCACCATCGTAGGCGCGGAAAATAGCATCAAAAGTTGACATCCGAATGTGTTGTCGCCGTCACGGGGACGTGCTATCGGCACGAGGTTCTCACAGACAAGCACAGCCGCCTGTCCACGGTCAACGTGAACAAGCTCATGTTTATTAAAATGAACCAGGCATGGATCCCACCAGACTTGTCTGTACCTTGTGCAGAATAGACATTTATACCAGCCTCACCCAGCCATTGTTATACTCAAGTGCACTTATTCTTTTTTTTCTTTTTTTATATGTCCCAATATTTTGGGGGCTACCCCAATAAAAAAAATAAAAATAAAATAAAAAACAGTGTTGGCTACCTCCTCCACTTCCGCTGCCGCTTCCACCTACACCACCATGGTGTATACCCAGATATATCAGAGCTGCTGCAGAAAGTGCAGGCCATCTGTGGGCGCTTTTGGTGTTCGCACCCTGCTGCTGCTCGCCTGTCTGCACTGCAGCGAAACTTCGGCCTTCCCGCTCACCGCCTCATATGCGAACTCCACCTTGCACATGCTGGAACTCCACCTTGCACTTGCTGGAGAGAGTGTGCGAGCAGCAGCAGACGATAGCGGAATTTCAGCTGCAGCACTCACGGGTCAGTCACTCTGCGGAACAGCACCACTTCACCACCAATGAGTGGGCCTCCATGCGAGACCTGATGTTGCGCTGTTTCGAGGACTCCACTAACTTGGCCAGTGCCGATGACGCCGTTCTCAGCCTTACTATCCCGCTTCTATGTCTCCTTGAAAAAACGCTTTGGGCAATGATGGAAGAGGATGTGGCACAGGAGGAAGAGGAAGAAGAAGAGGGGACATTTCCACGCTTATCAGACCAGTCATTCACAATTGGCTCGGAGGGTGGGTTCCTGCACCAGAATAGGCCAGGTACACAATTGTCCAGCATCTCCACACTGTCCCATGGAATCGTTCAGCTGTCCATCTCCCAAACACTGGAGAGAAAGAGGAAGTACCCACCTACCCACCCGCGATTCCTGGCCCTGAGTGCCAGCATTTCAAAATTCCTGGCCTTTGAAATGCTGTCATTCCGTCTGGTAGAGATGGACAATTTTAAAAACCTGATGGCATTAAGGAAAACGAAGTAAAATGGGGATAAGAGTAGGACAAGTGCCTTGCAAACAAATGTGGACAAGGAAATTACTTAAAATAACATAAAAATTAAAAATACAGCTGAGCCATAAAATAGCACTAGATGGAATCTTTGGAAGAACATAAATCAAAATCTAAAGCATGACTGTCAGGAGGATCACCAGAATTATCCATTTGAGAGAGGGTTGGAGTGCAGGGTATTCTCTTTCATTGTTCAAACTGAGCTCAACTCCTGATGCATGAAGAAAAGGCCTTCACAAGCCTCTGCTAATTTGTACATAGTTTATACTAAGTGACCCATAGGTTGAGGAGGTGGTGACCATGGCGATGTAGGTGGAATCAGCGGTGGAGGAGGAGGAGGTAGCCAACACTGTTTTTTATATATATCTATTTTTTATTTTAATTGTGATAGCCCCCAAAATATTGGGACATATAAAAAAAGAAACACTTGTGGCCTGCGGTGCATTTCTTGCAATCCTGATGAGAAATGCTCAACTCCTGATGCATGGAGAAAAGGCCTTCACAAGCCTCTGTTTATATTAAGTGACCCATAGGTTGAGAAGGCGGTGACCGTGGCGGTGTAGGTGGAAAAGGAGGAGGTAGCCAACACTGTTTTTTTTTTTTTTATTGGGGTAGCCCCCAAAATATTGGGACATATAAAAAAAGAAAACTCTGTTCCACAGAGTGACTGATCCGTGCGTGCTGCAACTGAAACTCCAATATCACCTTGTTTTTTTATTTAAAAAAAAATTTTTTTTTGGGGTAGCCCCCAAAATATTGGGACATATAAAAAAAGAAAAAAAAGAATAAGTGCACTTGAGTATAACAATGGCTGGGTGAGGCCGGTATAAATGTCTATTCTGCACAAGCTACAGACAAGTCTTGTGGGATCCATGCCTGGTTCATTTTAATAAACGTGAGCTTGTCCACATTGGCTGTGGACAGGCGTCTGCGCTTGTCTGTGATAACGCCCCCTGCGGTGCTAAACACACGTTCAGACAATACACTGGCTGCAGGGCAGGCAAGCACCTCCAAGGCATAAAGGGCAAGCTCAGGCCATGTGCCCAATTTGGAGATCCAGAAGTTGAATGGGGCAGACCCATCAGTCAGTACGTGTAGGCGTGTGCACACGTACTGTTCCACCATGTTGCTGAAATGCTGCCTCCTGCTAAGACGTTCCATATCAGATGGTGGTGCTGGTTGTTGTGGTGTGCTGACAAAGCTTTTCCACATTTTGGCCATGCTAACCCTGCCTTCTGAGGTGCTAGCGGTACCCCAGCTGCGTTGGCGACCTCTTCCTCCTCCTTTTTGCCTTGTGCTTCCACTGAGCCCCCGGTGTCAGTTGGGAATGCCCTCAGCAGCGCGTCTACCAGTGTGCGCTTGTAGTGGCGCATCTTCCGATCACGCTCCAGTGAGGGAATTAAGGACGACACGTTGTCCTTGTAATGGGGATCCAGCAGGGTGGCCACCAAGTAATCAGTACAAGTTAGAATGTGTGCAACTCGGCAGTCATTGCACAGGCACTGCAGCATGTAGTCGTTCATGTGTGCCAGGCTGCCCAGAGGCAAGGACAAGCTGTCCTCTGTGGGAGGTGTATCGTCTGTGTCCTCCGTATCCCCCCAGCCATGCTCCAGTGATGCCCACGAGCTGCGTTGGATGCCTCCCTGCTTGTGAACATGGTTCCTCCTCCTCCTCATCATCTTCATCATCCTCCTCCTCATCCTCCATAACTGTGCCCTGGCTGGGCAATTGTGTACCTGGCCTATGCTGGTGCAGGAACCCACCCTCCAAGCCACTTGTGAATGACTGTCCTGATAACTGTGGAAATTACCCCTCTTCCACCTCCTCTTCCTCCTCCTCTTCCTCCTGTGCCACATCCTCTTCCATCATCGCCCGAAGCGTTTTTTCAAGGAGACATAGAAGCGAGATAGTAAGGCTGAGAACGGCGTCATCGGCACTGGCCATGTTGGTGGAGTACTCGAAACAGTGCAAAATGGCACACAGGTCTCGCATGGAGGCCCACTCATTGGTGGTGAAGTGGTGCTGTTCCGCAGAGCGACTGACCTGTGTGTGCTGCATCTGAAACTCCCCTATTGCCTGCTGCTGCTCGCACAGTCTCTCCAACATATGCAAGGTGGAGTTCCACCTTGTGGGCACGTCGCATATGAGGCAGTAAGCGGGAAGCCCGAAGTTACGCTGCAGCACAGACAGGCGAGCAGCAGCATGGTGAGAACGCCAAAAACACGCACAGACGGCCCGCACTTTCTACAGCAGCTCTGATATATCTGGGTAGTTTTTCAGGAATTTCTGCACCACCAAATTCAGCACATGTGCCAGGCAAGGGATGTGCGTCAAACCGGCTAGGCCCAGAGCTGCTACAAGATTTCGCCCATTATCGCACACCACCAGGCCGGGCTTGAAGCTCAGTGGCAACAACCACTCATCGGTCTGTTGTTCCATGCCCGTCCACAGCTCCTGCGCGGTGTGGGTTTTTCCCCCCAAACATATCAGTTTTAAAACAGCCTGCTGTCGTTTCCCCCTGGCTGTGCTGAAGTTGGTGGTGAAGGTGTTACGCTGCCCGGATGAGGTGGTGGTAAAGGAGGAGGAAGCGGAGTAGGAGGAGGAGGCAACAGGAGGCAAAGATAAATGCCATGCAATCCTCGGTGGCGGAAGGACACGCGCCAAACTGATATCCGCATCAGGCCCAACCGCCACTACATTTGTCCAGTGTGCAGTCAGGGAGATATAGCGTCTCTGCCCGTGCTTACTGGTCCACGTATCTGTGGTTATGTGAACCATGCCACTAATGGAGTTGCGCAGTGCACACCTGATTTTGTCCGCCAATTGGTTGTGCAGGGAAGGGATGGCTCGCCTGGAAAAGTAGTGGCGGCTGGGAACCATGTACTGTGGGACAGCCACCGCCATCAGATTTTTAAAACTGTCCGTCTCCACCAGACGGAATGACAGCATTTCAAAGGCCACGAATTTTGAAATGCTGGCATTCAGGGCCAGGGATTGTGTACTTCCTCTTTCTCTACAGTGTTTGGGAGATGGACAGCTGAACGCTTCCATGGTACAGTGTGGAGATGCTTGGGGACGGTGGCGGACATGGTAGCGTTGCTGCCACATTCTCTGTTTGCAGGGTGGCAGGTGCCACTGTCACTCCAGAGGTGGAGGAAGAGGCCGAGACAGCAGCAGAAGAGAAAGCAGGAGACCTTTCTTGGTTTTTGATGTGCTTACTCCACTGCAGCTCGTGCTTTGCATGTAGATGCCTGGCCATGCAGGTTGTGCTCAGGTTTAGCACGTTTATGCCTCGCTTCAGGCTCTGATTGCACAGCGTGCAAACCACTCGTGTCTTGTCGTCAGCACATTGTCTGAAGAACTGCCACGCCAGAGAACTCCTTGGAGCTGGCTTTGGTGTGCTCAGTCCCTGGGTGCGGTGGGCAGTAACAGGTGTGCCGTCTAGGGGACGGCCGCTCCGCTTTTGCACCCTGCTCCCTCTTATGCTGTGCTGGTGCCTCTGTGCAACCACTGCCTCTTCCTCCAAACTGCACAGGTCACTCTCATGACCTTCATTCCATGTGGGGTCTAGGACCTCATCATCCTCCACATCATCTTCCATCCACTCCTGAACCCTGCCCTTCTTGCCGGTCTGCACACTGCCGAAAGCCACAGCAGTTGGTACCTGTGTTTCGTCATCATCAGAGACATGCTGCGTCTCTATAAACCTTTATTGCACAGTGTGTTTAATTTAGAATTGTGTATCTACTGCTATGTTAATAGCTTTCTAAAGCCTACAGGATCCTTATCTGTTAAATTAGCAGAGAATGAGGTAACAACTCCTAAAGTAAGTAAGATCTACATTTTTTTTTCATGAAAGCTGTCAGAGAATTATATCAAATAATTGAGCAGTGAGACTGCAGGGGCATGATCTATACATCAAAACTGCTTCATAAAACAAAAGTTCTTTTGGTGCCTATAGTGTCCTTTTAAATATGCAAAGTTTAACAGTTTACGGGCAATGCTTGTGGAGAGGGGTGGGATCAAATGGCAGGGTTGTAGCCTAATGATCCACTATCTGTACTTCATAAGCTACCACTGGTTGTAGCATACTTTCTCTCTCTCTCCTCTAAGATGCACATTTTCAATTTAGAATACATTCTTAATGTGTATTTACTTACGAGTGAGAATCTGTATTTAATTATTGCTTAATTGCTATCCATTCAAAATACAACAACATTTCAGGTTTTCGAAAAAACCTTTTTTAAACAAGGAAATCCTGTTTTAGAAAAAGGAAACATGAATTAGATCAACTGAGATATTGTGGTCTTCTGATCTTTGCCATGGAAAAATGCCCATTTCATAAACACCATATGCAACAGTACAAAACACTGTACTGAAAGTCACGGACTTCTCAAAGAGTCCATATGCAGAGAAAACTTATTTACCATTTGACTTTGTGAGTTGAAATAAACGTAGAACAGTGATAATATAAAGATCTGCAGCACATAACGTGACTGATACAAATTATATCTGCAAAACAGGAAGGCATGAAATGCAAAAACGCATAATTATGACAGACATTTTAAATTGCAACTTCAATTAATTAATAATTACTAAGGAAGGATACACATTCTGAAAGATATTTTTAATCATTATTATTATTCTGATCTATGCTTTAATTATCTAAGAAGCTTATGTGCACAATAATTACATTTGTACAAAAATAAACAACATAGTGTTTGTTAGCGTTATGTATCTGTCATTTACCTTTTACAGCTGTGATGTTCTGTCTCCAATCTGTACCGGGAGTTTTACATGATCAGCTTATAGACACTAGACAAAAGATAGTGAGTGACATGGAAAAAGAGGGGTAGGGCAAGCAAGTGGGGTGGAACTGGCAGATGACATGAGCAGGTATGGATGGGCAAGTTATATAATGAACTAGGTATGGGATATGTGACACAGCAATAAATCTTGCAGTAATGTGTGCTGTGTCTGATTGTCTCACAGTGAGCTATAGCAGTAGAATTCATGGTAGTGTGCCATGTGTGTGAATCTATCACTGTGCTCCAAATCAATAAAGCGCGCAACAATGTGTGATGTGAATGAATGTATTAGATAACTCTACTGGAGTAATACACGGTATTGTGTGAATATGTCAGATTGTCTCACAACAATATAACTCACAATATTATAAACTGTATATATGGGATAGTTATAAATAACTAATTTATCAATATGCAACATTACCAAGAAATCTGTGTCTACATGTTTTTTCGGAGCATGGCACCATTTTTATGAAATTGGGTCACTTTGGGGAGTATAGTATTCTTTTCTCCTAAAGGCCTACTTGCCAATGTGATTTTATTATTATAAAATAAGTTAAAACCATTGAGCTGGTATCCAATTCCAGGGGTACCATAGATCAATTTAATTTTAGTTAATGCCCTTTATGTTAAGGTACAAACTTTCACCTAAGTCAGATATGTGTTGTGGATGTCTCCAGTCATGTATATATATATATCATTAAGTGAATTAACGTTTTGACATACAACATATCAATCCTTTTACTATTTATTTTCATTGTTTGTGGGGCCACTGCTGTTTTGACTTACTCCTAATTCCTAGATTTCTATCTAATACTATTTAATTCCTGAAATGTAGTTGGTACGGAAGCTATCAATCAGACTCATTACAAGCTACCCATGAAGGATTACATACCATTAGCTCTGAAACCTAAATACTCCTTTCTGTGGCTTATTTGTATGTTCCTCTTATAACTTTACTTTACAGACTTTCTCGAGTGCTATCTGTCAACACATGGACTGCCACCACATCCACTTGCACATCTATAGGGCTCCCGCCTCCCAGTTCCAGGACTGCCACCACAACCACTTACACATCTAGAGGGCTCCTGACTCCCAGTGCCCGGACTGCCACCACAACCACCTACACATCTATAGGGTTCCAAGTGCCCGGACTGCCACCACAACCACTTACACATCTATGGGACTCTCGTCTCCCAGTGCCAGGAATGCCACCACAAGTTCCGAAGTGCCAAACCGAACCGAATGCCATTGGTCCGAATTGCCGAAGCAGATTAATTTTTATACTTATCCGAATTTCCGAACCGAACCAACTTTTTTGCCCATGCACATCCCTACATTATTAAACTGATGGATGTATATTTTATAATCATTGCTAGCAGGTTTACTCACTAAAGTGTTGGGAATTCCAAGGAATTGAAAGTGATTTTAAATTAAAACCTAAAATAGCCAAATTGGAAAAAATAGCCAATAATACTTTGGTCTTACATTTGAAATTCACTTTGAATTACCAAGAATTCTCACTTTTCTTAATAACTTTTTCTAAATAACTTTTTTGAAGAAGGTTGATGTTTTGTTAGGTCGAGTCATGCAGATTGTTTAATATAAAAAGGGTGTCTCGTTGATTTAAAAAGAAACGTGGAATGTTTTCTTTGTTATTGCAACCTGTTGCCAAGGCAATAAAAAAATAAATTGATGCAAGAGATGTATTGTATTTTTTACTTGGCATTAATTATTTCTTGGAATCCAGATGGCACAAAATCCAGCTCTGATTTACTACTGCCAACTAGAAAAACATATATTGTTTTCCTGGTTCATAATTATATTACTTTAAGTAACATCATGCATCTATGATAATGTAAAATGAGACAGAACTCTATTATATCTATATATTATACAGATCAACTAATGGGTAGAGGGTGAGCTCTAAACCATTTGGATATATTTTGATATAATTGGCCAATATAAGTGCAATGCTACCAGGAATATTTCTCTTGGTGGAATATTTAGAAGATGCCATTTGTTTTCCCAAGCATGTTGATTCTTATTTTCAGGTCACATTGCACTGTAAGCCCTGCTGTAATTATTTAAATGCCTTGTTTTGATATAAACTAAATCCAATTAATCCAATGCTAGGCTGTCACCTCTGAGATTTTTCTCTGGATCTATGGGAATAAGAAATGCTATATAACATTATAGATGCACTGCTAACCCCTATTATGGAAATGGAAAAAGGAAGGAATTGCACATACAGTGCAGTTAAACCTCTGGTACATGTGACTTTGTTAGCCCAGAATCTGTTCCGTATTGACTAATGTGAGTACTGTGTAAAAAAAAAAAAAAAAAAAAATTGTCAGAACACACTGCACGCTTCAAAGAAAAGCATGTTGAGCAATGTGCTTACAACTTGCACACAAAGCCCAAATATATGACTCAATTCAAATGTGTTCCTTACATTCCTAATGCTATCCCTCCCAGCCCTCCTCACGTCCCTGCATAATATTTTACACACATCCCTGCATTTCATTTTCCCATGGCACTTAGTTGTAAGAATTTGAAAACTTCATAACTCTAACTTTTAAAGATAGAAAAAAAAAAAGGATTTCAACTAAATTAAAATAATATCCAAATATATATAGAAAATATAGATTCCTATAAACCCATCAGATTTATTCAACCTTTATTCTTCACATAATACAATTCACCAATCAATTTACATTTTGGTTCTAAACACACTATTCCTCCTTTAATCTTTTGATACCTTTATCCAGTATTACTGGTTATTCCTTTTTTTAAAATAGTGCACAATGTTCTAAATATCAGATGGTCAAACCTATGTGACGCGGGAGGAGTTGGAATTTTTGTAGCTCCTACAAGGGAGTAAGATGCCTATAACGTGCTTTATGCAATATCTTTATGAGAACTAATATTGATAGTTGGTTCACCACAGAAATAGGCTGGGGCATCAGGAAATACTATATGGGCCAAAAGTGCTACTCAACAAAAAATAATCAATGTTCTCATCTTTTTCTATGGCAGAGGCTGTAGGGTACTGATTGATAACTGAGCCTACACAGATGACTTCCCATTATCTATATTGTAAATGTAATTTACAAACATCTGAAGGGCCAGCCCTGTCAAAAACTCAAAAAGTGTTATATTAAAATACATGGGTCAATAGCAAGAACAATATTGGTATTCTAATGGAAGAAGTGCTTTAAGTGTGTGTGCATGCCTGTGTGTGTGCATGTGGTTGTGCGTGTGATCTTTGCAGGCACTGAATACCCATTCCACGTGCCTATATAATACCTAATAGTTAATATCTGTAGTAGCTAATACTTTTAACAGACATTGTGCTGGTAATAAACTGGTACTTTTAAAACAGATTGCAAGACATCCAGTTTGTACCAATTTATAGCAGCAGCACACTTCAGACTAAAAATTCTAAAATCTAATCATCTTTGAATTATCAATTTTATTAGCATTTTTGTATCATTGTTCTCAGGATTACTAATTGGTCAAGCACGTAGAATTGTATAACACCTACGACTAGAAGGTAACATCTTACCGGGCCTTAGAATGGCCGGACGTAACGTACCAAAGAATAGTCAGAATACTTGCCGAGGTCAGGGACACAGAATGGGTCTCAACAATAAGGGAAAGCCAAAAGTCAGGGATACCCGAATACAGGGAAGTCAAAACGAAGCCAAAGTCAATAACCAGAAGTAAACGCTCAGGAACACACTCTCGGACAATCACTAAGGGAAACCATGACAATGCAATGAGTAAAAGGAAAAAAGGAGTTTAAAAAAGGCTCCTTCAGATCCGATTGGCCGTACCCGGCCTTTGACCCCAGAATGTGCGTGCGCATCCTTTACGTGACGTCACACGCACATCAACGTCGTCAGCAGCCTGGGTGAACGTGGGGCTACATATTGTTGTGGATCTGCAGCGGCAGGCGTCCACCAAGATGTCGCAGGAGTCAGATATAGTGCTACATGACCGCTGAACGGCACTTCCGCATTTATCAGGAAGGCAACTAATGCAAATACCGCAAGGTGAGGCTGAACATGTTACAATTGTGCTCTTAACAGTTCTTTATCCTCATATCTTTTGTTAGTAACATTATTTTCGATATCAGACAATCTTTAAGTTTTACAGCTAGAGTGGAATGTTGAGTAAAAATGTAAGTTATTAAGAAAAGATGTTCTGCTACTGTAATATAGCAAACATGAAATTTATACATGGCCCCTAAGGACACTTGGGCATTTCACTGAGTTTGTGCTACTATGTTTAATGTCTTTAGCTTTTTTCCTTTTTGCTTGTTACATACAATTTTCAGATAACGATTTTCCAATTAAGTTGATGGTGCAATTAACAAGTATTAAAATGCAAGGGTAAATAACTATTTCCTGCCAGTGCATCCTTCCATTGTACCACCCTAATGATTACTTTGTACTTTAACTGCCTTTCACAGCAAGCGTATCACTCCTTTCATACCAAAACTTACCTCTACCTTAACACATGTATTATTTATAGGAAAATTCTTGTGAGAATTAATTTCCCCAAAAGCATTGTACACTATCACGGTACTGTCTATGTAGAAGAAGAATAAATGCAAGAACAAGGAATATACATTCCTGCTCCCAATCCTTTAGGCTAAGGAATAAAGTAGATTGTTATAATCAACAGGAAAATACAACCCTGCGGTTAGAACTGTCCCCATAATGGGTCTGATTCAAAGAATGCAAGAATATTGCCGTGACCAAATTCTTTTCTTATTTTTTTCCCATTATTTAATTTATTTTCCAGCTTGGGGCACAAGGAATAATATACAGGACTTATACTTTAGTTTCAACTTTTCTGTATGTTCTTCTGTATGAGTGCTGAAGAGTGGTGCTTTATGTATTGAAAGACTTGTCTGCCTGTTCTGAGATATTTTAGCAATGCATATATACTGTAATTGTTTTGGAAGCTTCATATTTCTCATGCTGTTTACAGCATACTCCTTGGTAATTATAACAGTTACATCCTACCTTCTGACACAGGTAAACCATCACCATGGGTTTGCCAACTTGCTAATTTTTAAGTTTGAATTATCATGTGTCACCTTACATAGATCAGCTACAATATTAAAACTTGGCATTGATTATATTGCTACAATAGCACCTGTGAAGGGGTGGGATATATTAGGTAACAGTCAGTTCTTGAATTTCATGTGTTAAAAGCAGAAATAATGGACAGACAAATAGATCTGAGTGACTTTGACAAGGACCAAATAGTGATGGCTAGCCGACTGGGTCAGAGCATCTTCAAAATGGCAAGTCTTGTGGAGTGTTCCCAGTATGCAGTGGTTAGTACCTACCAAAAGCAATGCAAGGAAGGACAACCAGAGAACCTGCATCAGCGTCATGGGCACCCAAGGCTCATTAATGCACACGGGTAGTGAAGGCTAGCACATCTGGTCCAATCACACAGAAGAGCTACTGTAGCACAAATTGCTGGAAAACCTAGTGTTGTCCATGATTAAAAGGTGTCAGAACACACAGTGTATCTCACTTTGCTGCATGATGACCACTGTCCTCTGCTGAAAGCACCTTCATTGAGGATGTAAACATCAGAACTGGACCATGGAACAATGGTAAAAGGTTGCCAAGTCTAATTAATCACAACAGGAGGATGGCTGGGTGTGTGTGTCATTTACCTGGAGAAGAGATGGCAGCAGGATGCACTAATAGAAGAAGACAGGCTGTAATTCTATCCAGACATTGTTATGCTCTAGGCAATGATCTTCTGGAAAACCTTGGATCTTGGCATTTATGTAGAAGTAACTTTGATGCGTACCACCTACCTAGATATTGTTGCAGACCACATACACCCCTTCATGGTAATGGTGTTACCTGATGGCATCGGCCTCTTTCAGCAGGATAACTACCCTGCCACACTGCACAAATTGTTCAGGAATGGTGTGAGGAACATGACAAAGAGTTTAAGGTGTTTCCTTGTCCTCTAAATTCCTAAAATCTCAATCTGATTAAGCATCTGTGGAATCTGCTGGAAGAACAAATCCGATCTGTGGAGGCCCTACCTCACAACTTGGAGGACTTAAAGGATCTGCTGCTAATGTCTTGATGCCAGATGCCAGACACCTTGGGGAGTCCATGCCTCAACCCAACAGAGCTGTTTTGGCAGCACAAGGGGGCCTACATGATATTAGGCAGCTGGTTTTAATGTTGTGGCTGATTAGTGTATGTAAGTTCCTGCCAGATGCATTTTCCTGATTTTTGTTTTAGCAAGAAATAATAAGGCGTCACTAAAATTGCAAAAAAAAATTTGGGAAGGAGTAGGTGGGTTAATACCTCTGCACCACACATGATACCATGTTTTCTTACTAGTGTAGCAGGCAAGCTGGAGGTCTGTGGCCACAGCAACTGTGCAAGAAAAGTGTAAGAATTTATTACATGTGGACCTGATTCACCAGAGGTATAAAGGTTTGGGTTCTTGGCATGACCATCAGAAAAAGATTGCAGGAACTTAATTTTCTGCCATAACATGAAGGCAAGCCTTGGGACAAAAAGATATACATTCATGAATAGTAAAGGGGGCCCAAATTAAAATGTCCTTTTCCTATATCTTATTGATTGTCATGCCAAAAGCATGAGTTGGTGTTTGATGTATTGATATATGTTAAGAGTTGTTTTTTTGTAAAACTTGGGATGACGTTTATTGTGGTCTTTGTTCTGGCACCAGGCCTAGACCATAAAACATCCAGATAGCCATCACCAGAGCTGGACACAAGGAATTGCATAGAGTGGGCAATAAACTGCCAGACCAACCCCCTTATGGGTTAACTACATGTAAGGAATTTCTTGTGTTTTCTCTTATTTTATTTTATGTACTGATTTGCAATTTGTTATCTGTATGTCATTTATTTCTGTATTTTGTACTCAGCACTATGAATCTTTTTTGTCAGATTAAATGTTTACTTAATCAGCTTGTGTCTCTGTTCTCTATGAGCTTCACTCTCCAGAGGAAAGCTCAGGTAAAGACGTTACCAAAAAGGGTTAATTATATGTGTTTGATCAATAAAAGTAGAACTGTGATTCTATAATTCTCCTGTGTGTGGGGTAACCTAAGACGCCCGGGTTTAAAGTCTTGGTGGTGGCAGTAAAGTGTGTACTAGGGGGTTAGTGTAGAAGGGATTGCAGGGGTTAATTGAGTGTTTGCTGGGACTAGCAACAGGTAACCAAGGGTCTGGTGTCATTAACACTGTCACTTCCACACTCTCCCCACTGTCTCGGCTGGGCCTATAGCCTACGCTCGTGACATTTATATGTCCAGGAATGTAGCGATTTGGTTAAAGGACCACTATAGTGACAGGAAAACAAACTTGTTTTCCTGGCTCTATAGGGTCTTTAGGTCCCCTCACCCGCGGGGTCCCACTCCCGCCGGGCTGAAGGGGGAGGAAGGGGTTAAATGCTTACCTTTCTCCAGCGCCGGGCTCCCTCTGCGCTGGGTACTCTCCTCCCTCTTCCAAAGCCATCTGCCGAATGCGCATGTGCGGCAAGAGCTGCGCGTGTATTCAATCATTCCATAGGAAAGCATTTCACAATGCTTTCCTATGGACATTGGCATCTTCTCACTGTGAAAATCACAGTGAGAAGCACAGAAGCGCCTCTAGTGGCTGTCAATGAGACAGCCACTAAAGGCTGGATTAACCCTAATGTAAACATAGCAGTTTCTCTGAAACTGCTATGTTTACAGCAGCAAGGTTGACCCTAGATGGACCTGGCACCCAGACCACTTCATTGAGCTGAAGTGGTCTGGGTGCCTATAGTGGTCCTTTAATAATTATACACTGCATTGCAAAAGGCACTTGAATTTCGCTGTTATAATAATTGATCCGTCAAGTCAGCTATTCTGAAATCTGGTCAGTTTTGCTAAATAATTCAAATAACAACCTATTAATATATCATTAATTAGCTGTTATCTGCTCATTTTTGCTAAATCATTCAGTTAACATATTCTCCTTAAATATGCATTCATTTGGATCAACAGTAGAAGCAGATATGAGTGATTTTATTTCAATTTACAGTATCTGTTTTATTACACATTTCATCTGTGTTCCCAGCAATCCAAAATAAAAGAAATACAGTGATTTGAGTTGCATAACTATCTTATTTTCTCTAAAACAATGCAAAACAATGGCTGATTGCAACAAAGAATATTCTTCCTTCTGCTCCAAAAAACAGATCACCTGAACCCATTGCAGATTATTTCCTTTGCCTCAGAATATACAATGCATCTGAATTTACTGAAGACTATTTACTCTAACTTTAGCAACAGTGATTCTGAACTCATTACAAACTACTCATTCTTCTTCTTAAGGCACAAACAAAACAGTTTTAAACCATCGGTGAAATATTTTGCCTCACTTCATTATCCTTCTATATCATACATCTAAAGTCAAATTTTGCTAAATATTTTTTCTATTTCTTTTTGTCTCTACATTTTAATTCTACTTCCTTACCAGAAAAAAATATTATAAAAACGTGATTATAATTCGTACTCAAATGATATTCTGCCGTCAACCTGTTGTCGATGAATAAACCCTTCTGGAACACTCTTTACAAAGGTGTCCAGTAATCATCCTCTGCAAAATTCAAACATCACATCTCACTATTAATTTTAGCATACCTCTGTCCTGCTTATTATATGCATACTTGCTTTACCAATGATAATAAATCCCTTGCCCACCTCAAAAATATATATTGCAAAAACCTAGCCATCACTCAAGATATTGCAAAACATCTAAATCACTTCCTGATCCTCTTACTGTCTGGACTGGTGTTAACTTCCTTGTTACAAATCAAGTATATACAGAACGTTCCCAAATAAATAATCTTAATTATCCATCCAAGCTCCACTTTGTAAACTCTTCCCTGATTCCCCATCTCATTAAAGGGAAACTATAGTGCCAGGAAAACACACACACACACACACTGCACCCTTGACATTCACACACTGCACCCCTAACACACACACACACACTGCATCCCTGACACTCACAGCACCCTCACTCACACACACACACATACACACTGCACCCCTGACACTCACAGCACCCTCACTCACACACACTGCACCCCTGACACTCACAGCACCCTCACTCACACACACACTGCACCCCTGACACTCACAGCACCCACACTCACACACACACTGAAACCCTGACACTCACAGCACCCTCACTCACACACACTGCACCCCTAACACTCACAGCACCCTCACTCACACACACTGCACCTCTGACACTCACAGCACCCTCACACACACACACTGCACCCCTGACACTCACAGCTTCCTCACACGCACATAGCACCCTCACGCAAACACAGCTCCCACTCACACACAGCACACACACACACACACTGCACCCATCACACACACAGCACCCTTGATAGATAAAGAAGATATGTAAAACCACACAACACTGGTGTATAATGATAAAAATTAGAAAACAACTCGGCATATGGAGAAAATGACAACACTGGTAACGTTTTCCAGAGTCCCATATCGAGTCCAATATAGAGAACAAAATGAGTTGGACATTCCATATTTTATATTTATATATTTTTCTAGTATGTTTTTAACTCATTGGGCTGTGTATCCTGTTTGAGAAGCAGGTTCTTTCAGCAGATCCTTCAACTCTGTACCACCTATGTGGAGACATGCCTGTTTAGTTCTTTTAACTGTAAGTGCAAAACAATAAACCTTTATATTTTTCTGACTTCCTTCACTATTGTGGACATATTTTTCTCTATATGTGAACATCTGATATCTACTACAAGAGGAATCCTTACATTCCTCTTCCACGTACCCCAGAGGGGTGATGAGCGCATAACCTACTTTTGATTGTGAGTGCAATACCTACCATATACTAGGGGGGAGGTTCTTCTCTTACATAATTACGCTATGTATTGTCTGTAATTTCTGGTTTTAGATTCTCTACCTTACTCTTGAAATACTTTACCAGTGTCATTTTCTCCATATGCCAGGTTGTTTTCCAATTATTATTATGATTATACACCAGTGTCATGTGTTTTTCCATATCTTCTTTATCTATAGTCTATTTAAGTGTATTTGTGAGATACACTAGGAAGATCATTTTCACCAGTGTTTTTACCCTCTAGTGCTTTCTGTGATTTTGTTTATACTTCAACTATTACCTTAATTTTGAAATCAACTTTGAATTCCCTTTAAATTCTCACTTTAATGAATAATTATGTTAGTATAGGGTTGCTAAATAAATCAAGCTTGGCCAATTATCTTCATGGTCACCTATAGACTGTCTTATGGGTAATCCGTCTACAAACATTCACACTGTTTTTCTAATTCTTTTCTATCATTTGGTTTCACTTTTTAGTTAATGTTTGAACATGGTGGAATGTATTGACACTATATATAGAGAATGATACTACAAATGCACTGTAAGGCTGACAGATAAGTAAAATATTGGAGAACACCTGACAATATGCACTACATATAACAAAAGAACTAGATGTAATCTAAAACCGTAATGGCTAACCTCTGACATTTATGGATTACAGTTCCCATGACGCTCAGCCAGTTATCTGTATCACTTACTGATTGCTCGAGGTGTGTGAAATACAAAACACTTTCGGCATACAAAGTGAAAAAGACAAGTGTTTAATATTTGCCACGGGCAGAGTCAGTAAGTGTTACTCTGCAGTTAATTTTCAGGGAATGACTCTCCAACCTCGGTTAAACATATTACAGTGAAAAATGCAATTCAATCATAATACATCATATGTATTGTAGCGCATGGTAAAATGGGCATTTCGTCCACTTGATTTCCCTTGTGACAAGCTAAAAACTTGGCCTCACAAATATCAATTGGGGAGAAAGAAAATCTGTTACACGTGTCAAAGCTTCCTGTATGTATTAAAAATGTTGTAGGTTTTTTTTTGTTTTAAAGAAAGCTATTGCACTTGCTAGGTGATGTTAAGCAAATTGTCTTACCTATGCAATGCTTAGTGAATATTCCCCTAGACATACAGCGCTATATATATATATATTTATTATTTATTTATTTTTTATTCTTTTTTTATGTTACAGGGTGTCAGTCTCATGTCCTGCTCTTTACTTCTGTATTTCTTATTACGTAGTAACAGTAGTATTACTGTACATGTAGCTTGAAAGACCAAGTGGTCACTAGTCCTGATTATAATACAAGATACTCATGCTTTGAAAGGGTTAAACTCACATTTTTAAACATACCATCGGTTTCTGTTCTTGTTTCCTTAAGCCTGACACCAACTTTCGCTATCTGTTATAAACATGGAAAAAATAGCATTCTTTCTAGCACCTGCAACTTGTAGCTAGGTTCCTAATCTCATATTGTCCATTAACAAGAAACTAACAGCATTCCGAAAAATTATACTTTCTGTTCTGAGATTGGTTAATGTTGTCGTTGATGTATACACCCCTAGACAAACTGTGCTTATTGATAAGCAATCTGAAATGGTGTGACTTCTTTGAGTATTCCCAGCAGCTGATTACACAGAGACAAGGAAAGCAGAAATGTGTTAGTGCATAAGTCCATGGCAGCATTAGGATTTCCAGACCCTGTTGTGATTTCCAGCCTAACACTATGGAAGCAATATTATTTTCTTCACAAGGGTGATGCAAAAAAAAAAACTTCAGCAAATTTTAACATTTTTATAGTGCTGTTTATGATAAATTGAACACTCCATAGGCAGAAAGTGCTAGACTTTTATTCCGGAGTAAGTGACATGTTCCAAAATCAGTTTGAGATATGGGATGGAGAGCTAAAGCAGTAGTAGCATAGGCGTGCACACGGGGTGTGCCGGGTGTGCCTGGGCACACCCTAAATCCCCGCGGCACGCTTATGGAGTGAGACCGGCAGGGGAGATCTCACACACATACACCCCACACACACACACACATACATCGCACACACATAGAGCACCTTCACACATACAGCACCCACACACACATACAGCACCCACACACATACAGCACCCACACACATACAGCACCCTCGCACATAGAGCACCCACACACATACAGCACCCACACACATACAGCACCCTCTCACACACAGCACAGAAACAGCACCCTCACAAAGACACACACAGCACCCTCACACACACATCACACTAACAGGACCCTAACAAACACACACACACACACACACAAACAGCACCCTCACACACACATCACACTAACCGCACCCTTACACACACACACACAGCACCCTCACACAGAGCACCCTTACACACACACACAGCACCCTTACACACACAACACCCTCAAACCACTCTCACGCAGCACACACACACACACACACACACACAGCAGTGTATGTATGTGTGTGTGTGTATATATATATATGTGTACATACCTATACATGTGACGTGTGTTTGTGCTTTAGGGTGCACGTCCTAATGCAATAGGCTGCGCATGCCTATGAGTAGTAGTGAAGGCCAAGTGAGCTTACAGTCAGATTCAGTGTATCTAGATAGAGTTTTGATTGTTTATTACAATATGGATATTACAAATTATATGAAATATGGTAATTGGAGGGAAGAGAGAAAGAGAGTGTAGAGCTTTATGCAGTTGATATGGTACATTCTAATAATTCCCAACACTGGGAGATTATAATGAGAGACAGGAGATGTGGGAGGTCATTATTGGGTGTGCTACTGCGGCTGTAAGTTGGTGATAGTTTTAACTGAGGTTCAGGAATATCACAGACATTGAGTTATAAATGGAAGGAAGGCAGTCAATAACATAATCTAAAAGAGTAGTAGAATAATCAGAGGAGCTGTGTTATATTATGAGTGTAAGATGGCATTGAAATACCAAGATATGTATAAGATTCTCTAGAGAGACAATATAGAGTGTAAATTGAAGAGAATTTATAAGAGAATTTGGGGGTGCACTGTCAGAAAAAGGAGATGGGGAGGTCAAAATGTAAAAAAAGGATCGGAGAGCGGTAATATAGAAAACCTTGAAAGAATAGTAAGACAGAGACTAGGAATGTTAAGGAGAAGAAGTTGGTAGTCTACAGTGTCAAAAGTGACAGAAGGACCAATGAACTGAATGTAGCAACAACCAAATCATAGAAAGGGAAAACACTGATAGGAGTCAAGCAGAAAGCATTCCAGCTGAAAGTGGGAATCAGCAGACCTCAAAAATAATTTATTATGACAAAAATCGAACACATTTTATTATGGGTTTTTTGTTTTTTTTGCATGTATTGTGGTACACCATAGTACATGTTAAATGCTATAGCTAAACAATGATAACAATAACAAACTCACCCCATTATGGTTTCAGTATTATATGCCTTATTGAAAAAGCAGTTATTGAAGCTCCGTTCTCCGTGGGATATCAACTATTAACCACTGCCATATTCAGATTTCAGTTAATCATTTGACTCCTGAACATAACACCTGCTTAGATTCTCCATTCTCTAGTGTGAAATTTCAGGTTGATAGAATCTATGCCCTTGGGATTGAAATTTTTATCATGATTACTTTTAACATACAATTTATGTTTTCTATTGCTAAAACTGATGTAATTAAGTAGATAAAAAAGCTTAAATACAAACGCAGTGGCACTTCAAATAAGATTTTCACAGCACAGGCCTTTATTCTAAAAGCCAGTGGGCTTGTTTCAATCCTTGTCACAATCTTTTACCAGCTAGTTGATAATTGTTAAAATAGCTGTCGCTATTGTTGGAGACTACCAGCAGTTTTAATGCTACAAGATGGAATGATTAACACCTGGTAATCAGTGGTTACTGAAAGTTTTATCATCTCCTAAAGATTAATAGGGTTTTTTTTATTGCAATTGGTTTCCATGCTAAATAATAAAAACAGTAAACAAAATCAATATATCTTGTATCAAAAAATACTTTATTCTGTATTTAAGGACTAATGCCTATCTTTAAGCATTGCATATGTATGTAACACTCAATAAAAACCAGCAAAGTTTGGCAAGTCAGGTATATGGAAGCACGAATGGTAACTTGGAAGGCAACCTTTGGCTCTAGACCATGGTAGGCAACCTTCGGCACTCCAACTGTTGTGGACTACATCTCCATAATCCTTACAGCTATGATGATGCAAAGCATCATGGGAGATGTAGTACACAACATCTGGAGTGACGGAAGTTGCCTACTACTGGTGTAGGCGATTGCAGGTAAAGTTCCCATTTTCTAATCAAACCTAACAAAGTGTTTAAATTGAGTTTTTATGGTGATGAATTGGAAAATGTGTCTTCTTATTAATGTACATCCACCTATATATACTGATAATTCACAACTGAACACTAGCTACTTGTGTCGGTGCTCTAATTGCGAAAAACCAGCTTAAGTACCAAAAAAGAGATTCCAGGGGTCTCAAGGGGCTTAACCCCAGGAATAGAGAAAAAAATATAAAGAAAAACACAATGCTTATCACAATCTCAAAGACAATTGTGACTCGCTGTGTATCCTGGAGATGTACAGCAGTCTAAACGTAAATACTTAAATAGTATTAGGATATCCCTAAAAGGTGAGGGTTATAAAATAAAAATAAAGTGCCTAAATGCTCCACAATATATGGAAAATATATAGATATTAAGATTATATCAGGTATCCACTATGAGCTTTATTATATCTGGCTCAGTGGGTATCAGCAATGCTATCTATATAAAATCTAATGTATTAACCAAAAAACAAAGAGATACAGAATACTCTAAAGTGCTACCTCTAGTTAGTACAAGAAACACTCCATATTAGCATACATATCTAATGTTGCCAAAAAAGATCATCTATAGTGAGGTCTAAAGATTAAATTATTGATTAGTGCTGGATTGGTAATGCTGGTAATATTATAATCCAAAAAATACACATATCAGAGAATAAAATAAAAGGAAATAAAGTATATACAAGACTTCAAGAAATAAAAGAGTCTTGTCTCTCTATATATGTCTAATGGAAATAAATGAAGGAGTGTTAGATATAGATGTCATGATGCTTAGAATGCTCAATGATACATCTATAGATAGATAAATAAAGTATAGAGTATATAGTTATAAAAAGGTAAAGGAATGTAGATGGTATAGTAATAGAGATATACTGCATATCACATTTGCAGTGACCGATAGTAAAAACCAATCTCTCCCTTCCCAAATACACTTCTAAGCAAAAAGTGGAGCAGACTAGATTAACCCCTTAAGGACCAAACTTCTGGAATAAAAGGGAATCATGACATGCCACACATGTCATGTGTCCTTAAGGGGTTAAACAAAAATTAAACATAGAAAACCCTATAAGGCAAGCTAAATATCATGCCATGATATGTGTTAAGTGCCCCTAAGTGAAAAAATAATAAGTAATAAAAAAAAAAGCCAGCACCTTCGTTAGAGGGATTAATGTACATCCAATTTGGAAAATGGTAAACAGCGAGTGGTGGACTGTATCAGTGATGGACAATATGAGTAACATACAGGCATTACGTTCAAATGTTGACATTGTATTTTTTAGTTATAAACGTCAACAAGCTGTTGGTAATTGCAAGACTCGTTAATTACAGCATTAATTTCATATGCCATCTCCAGGCTAAAATAAAAGTTTAATAATTAAAAACAAATATGATATGTACACTAGGAATAGTTTTCGTACCAGATCTAGCACATACAAAGTAATGTATGCAAAGAAAGGCAATTGAAAAAAATTACTTTTGATCTCGTCTCCTGTTGATAGCCTGTAATTGTCACTTGATTGGAAATAAGAAACCTTTATTTTCCTGGGTAGTTTGACCTGACTGTCATGGTCATTTCCTATACCATAAGTAAAATGGTTCTTGTTCAATCAGTACAACACATTCTGCTAGTAGACTGAGAGCACTTCAGTGGTATTGCAAAGCTCCAGTTGAATGAAATTCCCTGCATCTTAAATTAATATTTAAAAAAACGAAGGAAAAAATTATGTATTTAGTGAAATGTGAGTTTTGTACTTAATGCATGAATGCTTTCTTTTCCCATTTCTATTTAGTGAGCAAGGTCACACAGTGCTCTTATAGATCTATGTATGTACAATAGTGTTTTGTATGTTTGACCAGGTGTGGAATGCATTGTCATTTTTGGATGTGTACAAGGTGAGATGCTATTAGAAAGTGGGGTCTAATTGGAAAAGGTTAAGAATTAGGTAACCTCAATGACCTTGGCTGTTATTAAATGTTTTTCTTTAATATGGAAGATGTTTGTGTATAATTCTGTATCTTGTTTTATTTCCCATGTATTTGTGTTTTGATGTGAGTTAGATGCTAAGTAAGGGGACACCATTGACACCCAGACCACTTAATCACAATGTCCCCTCCATTTTACCCCTGCAGCTGAAAACATTGCTATTCTGCAGGATCGGCAATGTTTTCATTGCAGGGTTAACCTGCCTCTAGTGTCTATCATATGGAGAGCCATTAGAGGCTCTTCTGTCAAATAGGGGAGTAAAACTCCACTACTTCTATAAGATGATCTCAGGGAGAGCATTTGATTGGTGCAGCACTATCTAGGTGAGCCAATTAGGTGGGACTAATCGCAGACAGAGCAGCACAGTCTGGGATGCGAAGTAAGAAAAGTTAACTCTTAAGGAGAGAATCCCTGCCTAAATCTTTACCTAACTGTGACACAGAAATAATTATTTAATCTCCCAAATCCCTTGTTTACACAATCCCATGTCTAACAAGCCACCCTGTGTACAAACATGCTCTGTTGCCCCAAAGTTTAAGTTTTTGTTCACAAAAAAAGGACATTGTCTTTATAGGATGGGAATATAATTCTCTTCTTTGCAGGGGAAACTTTACTCACATTAAGGGACTCTCCAAACCCCTAAAGCCCGTTAGATTGCTAAAATTCTCTATGTGGGAACAGTGTGTCCTCTTTTTCCATTTTACAAAAAGTGAATATCGGCACTTTTATAAAAGAACCTTGTTACACCCCCCCTTGCTGTCAATCAAACAACCTATCCTGCTACTTCATAGTTGTTTAGCTCAGTGCAAAGGTTTCTCATGAAGCTACATTGGGGAGTCTGTGGACAGTTGCAGAAAGTCTGGATTGGGTTAGAAGGGAAGGGCTTTTTAAAGACAGCAGACAATAGATTTGCAGCTTTTGCAAGCTGTTTTTAGATATACCCTCAATAAAAAAAATGCATAAGTAAAAGTATGCATTTTGCTTTAGCTTATATCTACTAAGCAGTGATAATTTAGTATTTGTTGTTGAGGGGTTGTCAGTGGAGTGTCCCTTTAAGCTATTTCTGTTTGGCTACCAGGTCTAGATCAATCAATCGATATATCGTTAAATAGACAGACAGACAGACAGACTGGAGAAAGCACTCATAACAAGCTAGCAATGCCACCAGAGGGGTTAGGGCATGTGGCAAGGGGTTTAAAAGGCCCCATGGCCACTTCTAAAAATCCAGTTAACAAGTGGTTGTCTAATTGGTTATAATTAGCTCTTGAATGACAAATTGCTCAACCATCTCTAGTTTCTTACAATAAGAGTAGCTGGGGATATGAATGATCTGTGATCATGACTTTTTGGTGTGGAAGGTGCGTCTGGGAATCCGAATAAAGTTGGTACATAGACGAAATGGTTTGTTCACTGAACAGTGAATATGAGAAGTCCAGTACATTCATCAAACTCATAAAAGAGTAGAGTGATTAAATAAACATGATTGGTATCACCCTACGCACACACTGCCATATATATTGTATGAAACATATTCATTGAACTCCGCTGAGGTGTTGAATTTTTCATGCAATATGATCTTGCTGTCACGTGAATTCATTAAATAAAAAAGAAAATAAATGTATGTATGACTACACAGAAAAAAAAATCTGTTAAAACAGAATAATTAAACCTAAAAAATATACCTGTCTTAAAAGTCATCTGGTTTTTTATGAACTTTATGAACAGAAATTGTGCCATTTACTGTGCACTTTCATTAATAACTTCGAATGGAAAAATACCAATCCTTTATAGACACAGACAAAGCAGTGATAAGGTAATTTACTAAGCAGATTAACAAATAGAAATTGATGGAAACAACTTTTGTTAGTTTTGGTTAGAAGTAAATTGGTGCAAAATACATTGTATCTGTGTCTGTATATGGGGCAAAGTAGATACTCGATTCAGTGGTTTAGGGATATAACACTCATATTGGTGCACCTATACACAAACATTTTCCATGATAGTCTGACTTGCTTATTAAATGTAGACTCCTAGCGAACATATAAGGAGCACAGTACAGTACATAATCATATAAAAGAGTGTTTTTATTCTTGGGTCTTCAAATCACTAGGAACCCAGACAACTATGTCTGATTACGTAAGGAAATGGACATGGCCCTGCAGTCATGGGAGGGGAAATGCTTATCATGGCTAGGCAGATTAGCTGCAGTGAAGATGCTCCTCTTGCCAAAACTCCAATATCTCTTTCGAACCCTACAAATTCCTGTCCCACAGTCTTATCCTAATACTATTCAGAAGTTCCTAGTGCATTTTATATGGTAACGCAAGAAGGTTAGGATTGCAAATAAATTACTTCACACCTTGGTGGAGGGGAGGTCCCTACCAAACTTGAAACTTTATTACAGGGCGGCACTGCTCTCCTCAGTAGTGATACCCCACTCACAAATGCAACCAACACAGTGGATAGCCATAGAGTCCCATTGGGTCTGAGTACCAAAGCTACACGAACGACTAGATACTTCATTTATGCTTCCCACCATTTTTCCTCTTTTATTTTGGACGTGGGACACAGTGAGGAACTGTCTGTGTGCTACTCAACCTTGGTTGCTGGCTACTCCTCTGAGGAGCATACAAAACAAATTAACCCTACTTTTAACTATCATTTGTTGACAGATGGTGTCTGTACACACGTACACCAATTATTCCAAGCCAAAAAACTAATATTGTTTCCCGACCTGAAAACCAAATGCAACCTGCCCAGTAGAGCAATAAATCCCTACTGACTGAATCCAATCAATGGCAGCTCATTATCAAAATTTAAGGGGGCCTGCATAGCCACAAATGTACCAAAAAAAACTTTCTCTAACCTACAAATACTAAACCAACCCAATAACCCAAACACAGATAAATATCAAAAGCTATGGCACTGTCAGGGGTGGCGGTCCGATGTAAGCATTTACATTAAAAAAAAATAAAAAAAATTAAGGTGATAAAATAGAATAAAAAGTGACAAGTCCAGTCGGTTATAGAGATATATCCTGGTATTAGGAGTCACTGTGTGGAAATCGACATTCAGGGCCTGGTGCAGGGTAACCGCACACCCTCTGGTGTTGAGCATCAGCATTTGTGCAGCCACATACCAAGGCCCTGATGCAGCTACTGCGGATCCCAGGTGCGAGATGACAAGAAGTAGACCTCTCAGGAACTGGATAGGGAGGCTCTGCAGCAGATATGTATCCAGTACAGAAACAAGGATAGACTAGAATAGGCACCAAACAAGAAAACAAAACAAAACTAGGAGAACCCAGAACCAGAGCAGGACAGAAAGCAGAACCCAGAACATGTACACAAGACATGAGGGAAACATGAACAGGGCAGGACAGGACTGTACAAGACCTGGGAATACAAGACAAAATAAAACAAGACAAGAGATGCAAGGCAAAACAAGAGGAGACATAACTAAGTACTATATATGTAAAACATTGGAGATTTAGACATACATAAATGGCCAAGATGTATGCAGCCCACCAACTGCTTCAAAGTCCTCCAATTAAGGTGGGTACCATCTACCTAGATATGCATGACTAAATAAACAATAATAAAACACACACAGCACTTACCTGCAAGAAAAGGGCAGAGGACTTGTAGCAACTTCCTGCAGGAACATACTGAAACAAAAGAATTAATTGAAAAGGAATGGGTGTGGCAACATAAAACAAACATTTAAAGGAATTCAAGAAACTGGGAGTTCCAGGAACGGAATACAGGAATGAACCCTGAAAACCCAGCATAAAGAAGACCAGACATGGAATAGAAAACCAGAAAAAACAAGAAAAACTAAACAAGACTTGTAAAAAGAGTACTGGATACCAGAAGCCAAGGCCAGACATCTCCGCAGAACAGAGCAGGATGTGACAGGCACACAGACCTTTAGAGTACACACGAACAAGCTAAGTGGCGGGCAGCGTTCAGGGTACTCAAACGTAAAACACTATGCACGTCTTACCTAGAACTCATGAAACGCTCGTGGGGTAGTTTGGTTGTTTTTAAATTGTTCACGGCATGTGAGTGGTGATCTGTCTGTAGAAGTTTCTAGCTATAATATGACTTTTTGGTATGTGTAATTGCAAAGCTACCTTTTGACTCTTTTTAACCATTGATAGGAGAGCCTTAAGAAATGCAAAGGTAGTTAAGCCGTGATAACACTCTCAGATACATCCTTATATCTGAGATCCAGCCTGTGGTATTAGGGAGCTATATGCTTTACAATATATCCTTTTATCATTAGGCATAAGTTGTCCTTTCAAAATAACTGTTCTTTTTCATTAGTTAGTTGTGGGTTATTTTGGGGATGGTTTTACCCTTTCCCACAAATCTCCTGGGTTTATGTAGTCAAATGTATTATACCTAATCACTACTACTGTTACAGAGACTCGGTTGATACATACTTACCTCAAGTATATTATATCTAGACAGGTTAATATTTTGACTCCCAGTGAGTATCTACACTAATTAAGTAGCATTTTTTGTAACAGTCCTCTTTGTTATTTTTCTAAGGATCAATTGTGGTTTATATTGCCAGGCCATTTTCCTTTGTGGGATTATAAACATATGTCCTCCCTATAGTCACTCCATAGATCCACATGAGATCTAATTAGGAGACTCCATATATATATATTTTCTTCTGTTCGGTGACGGGTTTATTATTAATTTTTACTGATTATTTGAGTCCTTGAATATTACTGATTTCAATAAATTTTTTGTCCACTTTTGAATAAATGTTCCTGTGGCAAAAGTTACCTTGTTAACTGGTTCTTGGAGGGGCCTGCTTGCCAGCCTCTTTCCACAGGACTATGGCCCATGTATTACACCTTGGTTCAGGACTCTATGGTTCGGTATGTGGGGCTTACCAAACAGATTAGACTAATGCTGTTTGCATACCGAATGAACTGTCGAACGGACCGACCACCCAGAACAATCGTGTGCTGTTTTTTGCCCTTATTGACCTTGCTAATGGCAACGTTCTAAGTGGTTATCTGGATGGCCGTCGTTCGTATGTGCGAACACGTGGCGGCAGCCATCTTTAGCCGGGAACAGATACAGAGATGTTTGGTCGTGGAACTATAATCAGACACTTGACGGTGCGAACACCGCTGGAACTTCCATAGATTCGTTCGTTCAACTGGATTCGCTTGAGAAGAACGGCGTTCGGTGGAAACACACTCCCGAACAAGAGACACAAACTAAGTATACACTGGTTACATTCATATTTCTGTTATATTGTGAACTACCGAACTAAACCAGGTGTAAGCCCTGATTCACTGGAACTGTTTTGGTCATGAGACCATGCGTGCGATTGGTCAAACTAAGACTACCATGGAAATCCTGAACCCCTGAACCGATCTGGGTGATTTTTAGATATGTTGGTCCCCAGATGGGGGCTATCAGGAGATATGACGATATTGGGGTTTCCATGTTTTTTGGGGGTATTTTTAATATGTGTGTTTTTGTGTCTGGAGCTAATTGAGTTAATGCAGTGCTTGACTCAATTATCTCCCAGGTACAGAGGAGGGATTAACCTATTATGTATGGGAGAGTCCTGGATTCTTAGAGCCAATGTGATTGTGTATTTGTTTCTATTGTGGATTACTCTCAGGTCCAAGGGGGAGTGTCCCTTGCATGGGGACCTGCATATAAGGCCAGTTGTGGCTACCATCAAACAGTTCCTCTTCACCCTCAACATTGAGCGTCGTCTCATGTTTGGAGGGGGCAGCTATATTCACCCTGCTATATCACTATACTCCCCTGGGATTATAATCACTTGCTCTTTTAAGAGCATATTGCTATACTCTCTTGGAGGAGAGGTCAACCCACTGGAAGCTGGATCCTGGTCTTGGGTCCAGGGTGGGTGGAGGACACCGAGACCCCAACCAAGCTGTAACGCTGGAAGTGAGACTACAGTGCTGATGGTGTCTGGTGGAGTGCTTGGATTTTTTCAAGTTATTCTTATGTTATCTCTTTATTGGAGCTTTCTTAATTGGTAACTTAGCTTTGATAATCATCTGAGTCCTATCTGACAAGATTTTATGTGACAGTGATCTAGATTTATTGACCACATCATAGTGTCAGGTAGGTAATCACATTTGTTTTTTCTCCATTATAAAATATTCCATTGCACATGCATACAGATATATTATTTAGCTTATTAAATTTCAACAGTGCTTCCTTTGAGAGCAATAGTAAGTAATATGTATCTAAATCACAGGAAGTGGGCCAAATTTATACTGAAGAGTATAAGAGAATCCATATATTTTAAGTAGGTATCACACAAATATAGGTTGTTTTTTCTTGTCTTGTTTGGATTAAATGATTCTCTTTTGTTTGATACATATAATGAATATAATATGAAACTAGTGGAATTGGCAAAACAAGCTTTCTGATGATGCATTTGCTTGAGAATAGAGTATTTCCTTTTTTATCATGTTATTTAAGTAGATTATTTATTAAGATTCTATTTCTCTCCTCTTTCATCATGATCATGCAGTAGTAGACTTATACGCAAATACACTTATTTTGTAAGCTTTTCCCTGATGACTAACTTAAAAGACTCTGATGATGCTTATTCATACAATATTTTATATTTAAAGGGATACAGCAAGCATAAAACCTCAAAGCCTGCATACTTTAAATAATCATGTGAAAAATATATTAACTAGATTTTTTTTTAATTCCATATAACATATGAGCAGATTCCATACTGCCACATGAATGGATGAAAGATATCTTGTAGAAAATTTTCTAGGAAACCTGTATATCCATAGGTGGGGAACATACCATCCAAGCGAATATATCTGGAGCCGATTTTAACCTCCAGAAAACTGTAAGTGCATTTCTTTTACCTCATTCAATATCACCAGCATCAAAAATACTGCACTATATTTTGTTTTCATTGTCTTTATATAATTTCATATGATCCTATACTCAATTGGATTTGAGGACATTACTGAAGGCGCTGCTTTCCTACATCACTTTTTCCCATTTTCTAGTAAACGATGGCCACTTGTTGATTCACAGTAGAGCTACAAGAAGCTTTTGTTGCTGGCAAGAAATTAAAAAGAGACTCAAGAGCTGCCTGCTTCCATTTACTTACATCCCTTGGGCAGGGATGACCAAAATAAGCAAATGATTAAAAAAATAGTTAATTGCAGTGAATTGAATGCAGAATCACAAAATTTAGGCCAGAATGGCTGATTTTGAAAAAATAACTGCTATAATGACACTTTGGCTTTTTTAGCCTGAATTTGCTATTTAGTTTTCAGTTTACTGTTTAGTTAATACACTAATACAACAGCTGGTTAGATACATATTTAAAGGACTGACAAGGAATTGAAAATGTTACTCCAAATTAGACAAGCTGGAAAACAGCAAAGTTGTAGATTTTTACAATTTAGATAATTTGGCCTACAGTTCATGATTCCCATGTAAGTATTATAGCAGCCTAATAGAAACTAAATTAACTCAGAATGTGTTACTTTATTCCCGCAGATGGAAAATTAAATGATCTCCCCAACTGGCCCATAGCTTCTGCTGCAACCAGCCCCCTGATTGCTATGGGCCTTTGGTGCATGACCAAAGAGCCCAAGTGGTCAGTCGGCTATTTTTCTTCAGTCCTTTTGCTTTATAAACCCCAATAACAAGACATAATAAATAAGAAGGGGAAAAAGGATGGCTAAGCATTGTAGAAAGATTAATCATACAATTATGTAAGTTAACATATCGAGTGTGGCGGGGAGCCATTCTTTTGTAAACTACATTACAATGATTCTCTAATTTCATGGATAATAAGGTCCACAAGAATGTGCATTACAAGGATGGCTATGTGTGTATAGATTATATTTCAAGTGATGATGACTGAGCATCATGAAAACCTTTGTGTTTGTGTAAATTATTGCATGTGTGTGATTGATTGTGTTTGTGATACAATTAACAGTTCTTGTACACAGGTATTTATTATTATTATTTTATTATTTATATAGCGCCATCGGATTCCGTAGTGCTGGACTAACAGACATTTAATTGTAACCAGACAACTCAACGTACAGGAACAGAGTGGTGGAGGGCCCTGCTCAATGGGCTTACATTCTAGAGGGAGTGGGGTATAGTGACACAAAGGGTAAAAGTAGGGGGTGAAGTAAGATGTTAGAAAAGTATTCGCTGAGGGCTTAATAGTTAATTTATGACAGTTGCAGTAGAGGAGTCATGGAGGGTGGGGGATGAAAACCTGCTAACAGTTTATTGATATGCTTTCTTGAAGAAGTGAGTTTTCAATGATTTTTTGAATGAGTGGAGACTGGGTGAAATTCTTACAGAGGAGGGAAGGAAGTTCCACAGAAGAGGTGCAGCCCTGGAAAAGTCTTGGAGGCGAGCATTAGAGGTGGGAGTACGGACAGAGGATATACGTAGGTCTTTGGCAGAGCGTAGGGGCCTTGACGGGACATACTTGTGTATTAGGGAGGATAGGTAGGTTGGAGCAGCATTATGTAGGGAGTTGTAAGCAAGCACCAGAATTTTAAACTGAGCCAGATATCTAACTGGGAGCCAATGCAGGGACTGACAGAGCGGGGAGGCATGGGAGGTACGAGCGGACAGGAAAATGAGCCTTAGTGTGGGTTTCTGTAATAAATGTACGTAATGTGTGTGATCTTCCCATATAGTAACATAGTCTTCCCAGATTTGTCCCATGGTCTCCATTTGTGTCCACCTCTCTTCCAAAATCAGTTTACTTTTCCTTAATACCACCATGTACCCTGTTTTGCCTATTTCCCACTAAAATTCCCCCTTACTAACTGGCATTCTCCTATCTCTTCCTATTCTCATCCACTTTGATACCAGTCTATACTTTCTTTTTAAACCCAAATTTCCCCCACAAATAACTCCATTCTCCCCAATTTGAAATGGCTGTAAAGAAGTGCTCTCCTCTTCTTCAAACCTTCATGACCTTGGACTCAGTGACACCGTACTTTCCGGTTTTCATCCTATTTTTCTGAACGTTAATTTAGAGTCTTCTTCTATGGTGCCACTTCCTCCTCCCTTCCCATCTCAGTTTGTGTTCACTAAGTTACCGTTCTTGGTCCTCTTTGATTCTCCATTTACATTGCCATTCTCTGTAACCTTATTACCTTGTTTGGATTTTAATATTATGTATATGCTAATGATGCTCACATTTGTCTCTCCTCCCCTGACCTCTATCCTGGCCTCACAAACTGTTATTAAAATGTAAAATGTAAAATGTAAAAGATTAAATTGTAATCTTTCAAAAACTAAACTGCTTCTCCACACTCTCAAATGGTCTTCCTCAATAAATTTCCCCACACATCAATAGGACGCCTATTACCCCAAATTCATCAAGCTTACTGCTTTGGAGTTACTTTAGAATCATGTCTTATTGTTTTTCCTCACATCCAGTTTGTCTCTAAATCCTGTAAATTCTACCTTAAAACTATTGCCCTCAATCTCCCTATTCAAAATACAACTAAGAAACTTGTTCATGGACTCACAATTTTCCAACTCCTAATATATACTAAATATTGGAAATCACTACTCCTCTGCCTTTAAAACACCTATATTGCCCATCTTTAGTCAGTAATGAATGCTGCATCCAGGGTAATTTGTGTTAATGATCACTCTTCCAACACCTCACCCCTTTGACTGCCATTACACTGGCTTCATGTACCCTTTAGGGTCCAATTCAAACTGCTAGCTATAACTAGCAAAGTCCTCAATAACTTAACTTCTCACTACATATCCTCTTTACTCAGCAAATGCACTCCTCCTTCCCTTCATCCTGCGAGCAACCTTCACCTGACATCTTCTCATTCCGCACTTCCAACTGCTGGATTTTTCAAAGGCTTTGTTGTTCATATGGATTGTCCTACCCTGTGCTATCAAACTCTCCCCTAGCCTCCAGTACTTTAAGAAATCACTGAAAACATAACTCTTTAGGAAATCCTACCATCTTCCTGGATGAAGCTTCACCCGTTACAATTGCTCTCCTCAGTTCCCTCAGTTTCATAGCCCAGCTCACTCTCTCTCCTTCCACTGCTCACTTGTTCCACATACCATTTTTACTAGCTTATTACAATACAGCCATCTTATCCATTAAACCCTCCTCCCCTCTGGCATGCTGTGTTTCCTCTTGTGTTTCTGTACCCCTTGTTTATTTCTGTAATATTGTTTAAGCAGGGCCCTCTTCACCTCTTGTTATACTCTGTATGCCATTTACTTGTCAGATATCTCCATTCTGTAATTTTAATGTGCTACAGAATGTGTGGGTGCTATATAGATAATAATAATAATTAATAATAATAGTAATAAAACATGTTTGCAGCTGCAAAATCACTGGTACCTTACTGGCCACAGTGCCTGGGTGCTGGGAATCCAGTGCGTCTTCCCTAACTCTCATCTGTAAATGCAACATAACCATTTCACCAAGACACGCAATATGATAGGTAACGGTGAGAGGAATGTTTTCATTTTGTTCTGTAATGGGTGTGGGAAATGCTTTTCGATAATGTTTCTTTGGGAAATGCACCTTTAGTTAAAGGGACACCGTAGGCACTGTATCTGCTTCATCTCATTAAACTGGTTATAGTGTCTGGAGTCTTCTGGTCCCATCATTTCTATCAGCATTAAACAGTTTTTAAAGTTTTAATGTTTTAATGGTAAACAAGAGTCCCTGGCAATCCATCCCCTCTGTGCTGCTTTGGCTAATAAGGAAGTATTAGCCTGAGCAGAAATGGGCAGCTGTGATTGGCTGAGAGTATCAGCTGACTGCTTTTAGCCTGTCAGAGTTCCAACTGACGGTATGAGTGGGTATGACAGCAAGGAAGTGTGTAATCTCTGCCTTAGCTACACATACTGAAGGGGCCGGACTGTGGGTGGCCAGGGACTCTTATTTTGTGGCATAGTGCAACACTGAATGGAGGGACGGTGCCAGGGTACTCCAGGCACTATAACCAATTCAAAGAGATGAAATGCTTATAGTGACTACAGTGTCCTTTTAAGTGGAAAGAATTGGGACAGCATTGGTCCATCAACCACATAGCACCAAGAATCTGTATACAGAAATACCTTTAATAATCCCATATCCTACCATAGCTTGAACTGGCATGTGGGTTGTAATGCATTATTTATTTATTTATTTATTATTATTTTAATTTTTTGTGAAACTGATGTGTTTTGGTATCAGAAATGGGAAACTGGATGTGTTTACTGAAATAAGATCAATGCTGGAGAGCGCAGTAGAGTAGACACTGTAGGCACCATGACTTGAGACTGTTGAGCTACGGAAAGATAAAAGGTAAGATTAATGACATGCTTTGTGCACATTTCTTGAGGAACTGACTGCAACATAACCAACTACAACTGACTATAGAGATTATGTGGCTTTCAGTGTTCCTTAAATTGCTGCTTCACCTTGACATAACATGAGGCTTAAAACATACTTTTATAATAGCTGTAAGTTCTAAGGTCACTGGATCAATAGAATCTACACATCATGCAAGCCTAGCCTAGACACTTAACAAAAGTGTCAACTGAAAGAAGAAAATCCGGCCTACCATGCTCACAGAGGAAGTGGCTAGGCTTGCATGATGTGTAGATTCTTTGACACTTTGAAGTAAAACTGATACCAGGTAAATGTAGAAAATTATATTGACTGGCTAACGATGTTACAATTGTTATTTACCTGTTCATTAGTATGTGATGCTGGACAAATGATTTAAAGCTAATGATTTTTACTCATGCCTATTTAGGTAAATTCCATATAGTATATATAAAGTGCACATATGTAATGACCAATGTTGGCTTGGGTGGGATCAGTGATGTATTTACCACAAGGCTGACAAGGATTTGCCTTGGGTGGCACTTTCCAGTGGCGGCAAAATCGCTGCCTCCAAATGCCCAGGGAAATACCTTGTCAGCCTTGTTTTATGGGGGCCCAAGAGCTGGCTGCCTAGCCACCTTTGGGCCCCCTTGGGGCAGGCAACCACTTCAGTTTCAGGTGGGCGGCGAGGAAGCGCTGAATTGTGAGCTCTCCCTGCTCAGCTACCTTCCGTGTCCCGCAGTGATTCTGGGAGCTGGAATATGATGTCACTCCCAGCATCACTCTGCTCGCTACTTGCTTAGTGCGCCCGCCCGCCTGCCTGTCTTTTGCCCAGCAGCCTCAACACTGCCGCCAACAGCCAGCCGAGCAGCCCCACCGGACGCCGGTTAAAAAAATCCACCCAGCTCTCCCAAAGGTAGGGAGGCTGGGGGAATTTATATTACATTTTTTAAAAGTGAAAATTTGTGAGAATGCCAGTTGGGAAGGGTGAATTTTAGTGGGAAATATGCAAAACAGGGTATATGGGGGTATCATATGGATTGTCCTACCCTGTGCTATCAGACTCTCTCCTAGCCTCCAGTCCTTTAAGAAATCACTGAAAACACACCTTTTTAGGAAATCCTACCAACTTCCTGGGTGAAGCTTCTCTTGTTACAATTGCTCTCCTCAGTTCCCTCACTTTCATAGCCCAGCTCACTCTCACTCTTCCACTGCTCACTTGTTCCACATACCATTTTACCAGCTTATTACAATACAGCCATCTTATCCATTAATCCCTCCTCCCCTCTGACATGCTGTGTTTCCTCTTGTGTTTCTGTACCCCTTGCTCATATCTGTAATATTGTTTAAGCAGGGCCTTCTTCATCTCTTGTTATACTCTGTATGCCATTTACTTGTCAGATATTTGTCAGGTTTCTGAGTGATTGTGTGTGTCTGTGAGTGAGTGTGTTTCTGTGTTAGCCTTCAACAGGAAGAGGTGTGACCTCGACGGGAAGGGGTGGGGCAAATTCAAATTAGGGGTACCAGAGTTCCGTAATGCTTAGGACAGCACAAATCTAAAATACACCCCTGGATGGGTTGCAAAAATATGTAATTAAATCCAGTTGGAGGAACCTTCTTGTACAAATACGATATAACAACAACCTATGACTTAGCAGGATTGAAATTATTTATTCTAAATGTATAACCAGGATATTACATATTACAATCAAAATGTAGAATTTTTAAATATGTCATTTAATAAGGAAGACGGAAGATATTTATATTTGCCAGATTATGGTTTTATTTCACGACATTTGGGTTGAATTATGAGAAAAGAGGAATAGTAAGTAAATTATATTTTTTTAAGGAGATCCCTACAACATTGGGATTTAGCCCTGTGTTTCTAATGTAACGGGAGTAACCTTTACTTATGTGTAAATAATTTACATTATAGTTCTATAAATCAGAAAATAAGTAAAATGCTTGAAGCCTATAGAATTGGAATTACAATATGTAAATTAAAATGCACAGGCAATACAATTTAAAACAAAATGAATAAATATTAATTAAATACATTCTAGCACACATAGTACATACTGTGTCCTTATTAGTGTATAAATGTGACTCATGCAAACTGTAAAAGCTGATGTGATGTGCTACACAAAGCCCTGTAAGATTATGTGTCAGCTTGTATCATCCGGAAGTCCATTTTCCCACAGGGGAGATAGTCATGTCTTGTCAAAATAAATCATATCATGGTGTAGCCATTCTGATTTCTTGATCTTACTAAGTTTAAGCAAATAATGCAAACTGTTTGCAAAGTCAGATAATACTGCACTTATCATAAAAACATTTAACATTTTGGAGACATTCTAACACAGCACATTTATGGGTGTCTAGCTCACGGGAGGTGTAAACCAACATCCGACTGCTGTCACGCTTAATCCCAAAGTGAAGACCAGCATAAAATATACAGCTGATGCTCAGAAGGGAAGCCTTAGGCAATCACACCTACTCAATCATCCAGAAGATAGTAACCACTGCAGATTCTTCTTCTCCTCTCCTGTCTAAAGAGTTTGATAGTGAGACAAACTGTAGTACAGTTTGGGTCAGTTCTTGGCAAAGCATGATACAGTTTGATGTTCCTTACTTATTTGGAAAGATATCTGTAGCGATTTTGTGTGGGGTAGGCTCCTTGTGGAAGCTACCAGATTGTTGCAAAACGCATCCAGTGCCCCTCTAATCTTTCTATAGGGTCGGCTTCTTTGGTGGTCCTATGCTGTGGCTGGTCCTATGCTCAGGTTTTGGACTTTTTATACTTTGTTCACTCACTGTGCTTGGACAAATACAGCATACATGAGGACAGCTATTCCAGTATCTTGCCATATGTATCTTCTTTTTTGTGTTCAATAAATGTGTATTTTTTTCAATGATTTGTTCCAGATGAAGTTTTGGGGATTCCTTATGAGTGCGGATCAACAAACTTGTCCTGTGTGAAGTATCAAATACAATTCTTTCCCATGCTGAAGCATTAGGAGGCTATTGTGCATGCGTGGCAATATGCTGTATCGCGCCACTCGGCACCTCCTCATAGAGATGCATTGAATCAGTGCATAGAGATGCATTGCATCAGATGCATTGCATCTCTACAGAGAACATTCAACAACTCCATGGGGAGTGTGGAGACGCTAAACGCCAGTGCAGCACACTGCGCAGAACCTGACAAGGAAGCACCTTTAGTGGCTGTCTGAGTGACTTCCAAAAGATGTGTTACTAGCCAGCAGTGTAAATACTACCTTTGGTCTAAAAAGACAGCATTTCTTTTTAAAGCCTGCAGAGAAAGGCTGTAGACACCAGAACCACTACATTAAGTCACAGTTGTTCTGGTAACTATAGTGTCCCTTTAATTAAAAATAATTGTTGATTATTATATAAACCAATTCACTGGTGACACAAGTGAAATTTGTATCAACTCAAAATATATATGCAACCACAAAATACAACAGTAAAAAACTCAAATCAAATCAAATAATGAATTCTGAATTTCGCTTTTTTTTTTTTTTTATTATTATCTTATAAGAGTTAGATCTTATATATTTGTCTGTGGTTATTGAAGAAGTCCTTATCTCAATACAGTGGGTTCCTTTAGAAATAAAACAAAGCAAAGTTCTAGATCATGATGCACCACTTTTTAAAAACATGGTAGTTGTGTGGTAATTGCCACAAAATTTAAAAGGCTGGATGACAGGAAACATTCTTCTCTATCCTGTGAATTTCCAGTTATCAGATTATAGATCTTATGAAGACTAGTTGAGGTCTTCAGTGGTGGAAATCATACTAGTTTATAGCAGTACAACAGTGAGTTCATGTTTTAACATAAAGCAGAACTGTCAACTTCATCCATCTTGACTCATGGCTTTTCTTATAGATTCAATTTTAATGTATCAGCTATGATATTAAATAATCAAATAACTTTATTTCACAGTCAAAACATATATTACAAAAAAACAATTTGATATTACAATATACCTGTGATAGAGACTATGGATAACAAATCACAAGACCAAACAATAAATGTAACACTTACATAAAGCTTTAAAGGGCTAGACTTGTGTACAACTACACCCCCAATGTTTCGGCACCAGCAATAGTGCCTTTCTCAAGGGACAGTCAAAGGGCACTATTGTTAGTGCCGAAACATTGGGGGTACATTTATTGTTTGGTCTTGTGATTTTTTTTATCCATTCCCTCTATCACTGGTATGTTATAATATTGACTTGTTTTTTGTAACGTATGTTTTGACAGTATAATAAAGGGATTTAATTACTAAGTATTGTGGTATGCATCCTTTTGTATATAGACATATGTTTGTTTGGTATGACAGGGATGCCTCTTTAGGTTAACACCCATTTATAATTTGTCGTGACAACTTTGACCTGTTTTTGATCATTATCAATTATGATATTGATCATGTTCCTACAAATGATTATCTAAAAATTCCAAGGTTATCTAACTGTGCAATGAGCTATAACTGACAAGATTATACTGAGTAGTTCTAAACTGGACAGACTAATATAACAGACTGTATACAGCTGAAAAAACAAACAAAATCTATCCAAAATAATTTATTTAAGAGTACAATGTGCACATATATATTGCAATGTCAGTATGGTAGTATGTCATCATGTTATGTCCAAGAGTACCTTTAACTGTGTATTTTTATATCACTATAATCAAGTACATTATATTTTTACTAATTATTTTATATTTTAGATCACGTATAATGTTTGCGTAAAAGGTGCAAACAAAGAATATCATGTGTAACGTCAAATCAGAAGAGATTTTATTTTGCTTTATTAAAATGAAGACAAATGCATCCTCTTAAGTAGATCACTGATCTGAAAGTACTATTGTTAAATTCCTAATGTGATGATAGCAGAGTTGTACGATTGTTATATTCTATGCTCTAAAGCACTCAGCATTATTGAATCCCGATGAGGGATTTCTATATTTGTTTCAGTGATAAGCTTGTAATTGTTTTTTGAGTTGACTGGTTTGCATTCATATTTATGTTAAGTAATTCTAATAAACAGAAACTTTCTTTGTTAAAAAATCCCAAATTAAACATTTTTTTTAGGAATTTGGTGGGAATATATTCCACTGTTGATGTAACTCTGTAATTTAACATTAAAGCAGAACAGAAAATATTAAAGTTGTAGCTGGCAAACATTGCCCACCCCTACTATATCATAACCAGATGATATTTTATTTTAATGTTGATGATATCTGAATATTAATGAAATATGATATTATCCTTGAAAAGGTGTCAGAGGTAGTCAACTAACTGTTTAATTGTTTTGTCTTGTTGAAACAATTGTATATCCTTGAATGTAGGCCATGATGAATGTATTTCTTTTATATTACAGTTTAATTTTGTGATTAAAATATTACAAAAATAATAGCTGCCTATACTGCAATTGTCATCTCATCCTTGAATAACTAATATTGTATTTTTTTTCTATTTTATTGTCAAACCTTGTTATTCTTACATGGATACAAATGTTTCAAAATCATCAATATGGAGAACTATACTGGCTTTTTAGTGTTTTGGGCCTTAGAACGTGAACTTAAAATTCCATCACTATTTTCTTTACTGATTTATGAATAATAAATTGTGTCACATAGAATATTATGGGGTCAGTTTAATAGCCCATCATGTTATTAAGAATTTTTTATATACATTTTTTATGTTCATTTTCCCAAGTACTTACTGCTAACATATATTACAACGTGGAACACATTTTTTTTTTTTTTTTTTGTGGTGCCTGCAATTTTCGACCTGATTCTGGGTATTTTTTCTGAAAACCCCCTGTGACGAGACCAATCTCGCCACATTGCATTGGAGAAGCCTGGTTGCTCGCCTGTTGCCTTTGCATTATGGCCCCATGTTAAAAGGCTTGATTTTCCCCTGCAAAGACATGAAAGCCGGGTCATTTGGTGCTTGCCCTGTTTGAGCGGTGATACTCCGGATAGCTATGCCATGGAGCCCATTCGTATAATGAAAAACTATGGGAAAGACTTTGGCTCCATGGCAATTGAACTTTATGTGTGTGATCTGAGCGCCATTCAGTAATAATGTGCGCTCAGATCTGAGCTATCTGGGGAAATGTTGAATGTACCTGTTTTGTGCAATGGCTGCACAGTTATATGTTTTTATGTGTTTTATTGTCTTTTGCTGCCATGTGTTCAATGGAGTTTTGCCTCTGTCCTAGGAGATAATTGGATTACTTCCCAATTATCTCCAGGATAGAAGACTCTGTGGAACTGGTTTTGGGCAGAAAAGCCATGCTTCATTTGGTCACAAAGGACTTCGATCTATCTTTTGAACCACTGGACCAATTTGGATGATTTTGACATATGTTTGTATTTGGAGTATGCTGATTCTGAAAATGTTTTATGTGAATATGATGTATACTTTTAAAGTTATGAATAATGTGGAAAACTGTATTTCTCTGCCTTTGATAATTACATTAACCCATTGTGTAAGGTAATTGAATCACAGGCAGAGGGGATGTTTTTGTGTGGGAGTGTCTGAGTGTATTGTATGTGTTTCTTGGTTGTGTTCCAAAACCCTGTGGGTGGTACTAATGTGTAAGAATGTGTACATAAGAACAATAAACCCACAGCTCTGGCTGTTCACTGCTTGACCCTCAACACGGAGCTTTGTCTCGTTCTTGGGGGGATTTATTGTATGCTGTTCCAGTTCGACTGCTAGGAAAACTAATCTGGGAATGTGAGGATTACCTTCGTTTTTTTCTTCTTCTGCTACATACATGAACATTTCTGTATTATTTACAAATTATTACTTGTTATGTATCTATTTATTATTGTATTAGATTTTGTTTTTTAGAATCATATGCCTAAAAGTGTAGACCATACATTATTATGAAATGTGCCTTTTGCTGTATTTTGTGATGCAATTTGGTCTTCAATAAAATATTATTGTTGAGCAAAATAATGGTAGCACTGCCTATATGCCAAAGATCAAGAACTAAATTACATTTGACTGCAATTTGACTGGAAGTTCTTTAAGAGCCAGCAATTAGTAGTATATATAATGGTAGAAAATAATAAATTATTTATTATTATTATTATTGGCATTTATATAGCGCCAACAAATTACGTAGCGCTTTACAATATTATTGGAGGGGGAGATTTAACAATAAATGAGACAATTACCAAAACTTACAGGAAAAATATGATAAAGAGGACCCTGCTCCAACGAGCTCACAATCTAGAGGAGGTGGGGTATAAAACACAGTAGGAGGAGCAGGAGATAGCAATCAAGCAGGGTGAGAGTGAGGCAGGAGGAGAGAGAGCAAGGGACAGGTATGTGAGGTAGAGGTTACTCTGGGAGGCCATAAGCTTTCCTGAAGAGATGGGTTAAGGCACTTTTTAAACAATGGAAGACTAGGGGAGAGTCTGATGGCGGTAGGCAGGATATTCCAACTGAAGGGAGCCGTCCGTGAGACGTCCTGCAAACGTGAGTTGGCCGTACATGTGTGAACAGCGGAAAGGAGAAGTTCATGGACAGAGCGGAGAGACTGAGAAGGGGCATACTTATGGATCAGTGAAGAGATATAGGAGGGGCTATAATCATTCAGTGCTTTATAGGTGTGGATTAGTACTTTGAATTGACTCCTATAGGATGTAAGGACTGACAAAGGAGTGAGGTGTGAGAGGAACGACTAGAGAGGAAAATCAGTCTGACGGCAGCATTCATTACAGACTGTAGTGGGGCAATGAGGCTTCTGGGAAGACCAATTAGGAGAGCAGTGCAATAATTAATGTGAGAGATTACTAGAGCATGGACAAGCTCCTTAGTAGTATCTTGGTTAATAAAGGGGCAGATACGGCAATGTTTTTAAGGTGGAATCGACAGGATTTGGTGACAGACTGGATATGAGGCTCAAAGGTGAGGCCAAATTACAGTATAATGCCAAGACAGTCTGCTTGCAAGGATGGGCTAATGTGTGTACCACTAACTTGAAAGGAGAGCGAAAGAGGAGAATAATTTTTAGGAGGAGGGAAGACAAGGAGCTCAGTTTTAGAGAGATTGAGTTTCAGAAAGCTGGAGGACATCCAGTCAGAGATGGAAGAAAGGCAATTAGTGACATGTTGTAGGACAGCAGGGGAGTGGTCAGGGGAGGAGAGATCTATCTGGGTGTCATCAGCGTACAGTTGGTAGCAGAATTTAAACCAATTAATGAGTTTGCCAAGAAAGGCAGCATAGAGAGAGAACTAAAGGGGACCAAGATCCGAGCCTTGAGTGACTCCGACTGAGACAGAATGAGCGGAGGAGGTGTCATTGGAAAAGGAGACACTGAATGAACGTTTTTGCTTGGGACCCCATGCTGGGGTTCTGTGTATATAAGTGGGCCATTTGGCCGGAATAAAACATTACAGTTGTACCCTTCATCAAGTTTCGGCTGATGTTTAGTTATGCGAACAGGGAACCGATTGATTTTTCCATCGACCTTAGTATTTTGGGAAAGTATGAATCAGCATATTATGCAAACAGGCTGTAATCACTTAAGTAACAGATAGAAAAGGCTGCGCCACATAAAATATGATAAAAGAAGATGAAGTCCAAGTAATAAAAAGTCCAACTTGTGTGTCCTTACGGACATTTCAAGCGTTTCTTGATGTAAATAAATTTGTAAGAAAAGCTACCTTAAAAAGATTTTTCATTAGTAAAAACGATGAAGCATCAATTCTACCTCCTTCACCACAAACAGATGAAGGATCTTTTATAAATACTCATCTTAGAGAAAAATCTAAGTTCTACCCATCTCATTGTAAATCGGCCCCTTTGATCTTATTCGAAAAACTTGTTCATAAAGACCTTGAAAAAATTAAATTAAAAAATATGATTTTAATAACCTTACAAATACTGAAAGGAATGCAATTAAAGAACTTCAAAAAGATAAAGATATCATTATAAAATCAGTTGACAATTGTGGTGGAGTAGTTATTCAGTCCAGTAAAATGTATATAGATGAAGCCCATAGACAATTGAGGGATATAAATGTATATGAAAAACTCTTATCCGATCCCACAAAAAATATACAAACCATTTTATCTAATTTTTTTGAAAAAGGATTGGACCAAAATATTTTAAACAAACACAAATTTATTTTTAAGTAAAGAATTTCCTATCACTCCTGTTATTTATTTTCTCCCTAAAATTCATAAAAATGAACAACAACCCCCAGGAAGACCAATTGTCTCTGGGATAGGTTCCTTTTTGTGTAACCTTTCCTAATATATTGATACTCTTCTCCAGCCTTCTGTTAAACTTATGAAATCGTATTTGAAAGACTCTATGTCACTCTTAAAATTTTTAAATACTTTTACTTGGAAATCGAATTTTATACTGGTCACTTGTGACGTCCAATCCCTTTATACTATCATTCCCCATGATATAGGATGCCAGGCTATAAAAAAGATTTTAACTTTAGAAGCTAAAATTCCTGCCACTCAAATTGATTTTATAATAGAAGGTATAAACATTATTTTAAAAAACAATTATTTTTGTTTTTTAGATTCATTTTATTTACAAAAGAGGGGTACTGCTATGGGTACTAGGTTTGCCAAAAATAACTTTTATTGATTAAAATACACTTATTTAATTAATAAAAGTTATTTTTGGTTACCTTTTATACTAGCACCAATCTTATACTTATTTTTATTGTATTTTATACACTTTTACTACTCCTGGCATTCTTATATTATATACCATTTTATAGTTCTTATTTTTTATCTTTTTATTTTTATTTTTAATTCTTAATTCACTCTCAAGTGTATCCCGTCTAAAGAAATCCTTAGGTGGGGATAATTCCACCAGCGCTGTGGCAATAGAGCAGTATCTTTCTGCTCTATTCTTGTAAGTATAACTTATTTTATTTAATTATCTTACTGTTCACACTGAGAGCACTATCTGCTGTTTTATATATATTCTGTGGATACCCACAAATCCAAAACCGGAGAGGCGGAGAGCACTAAAGAGCTTTATACATCTGAGTAGGTCCTAGCCTACACCAAAGGAATCCCAAGCCGGACGGACGGACCAACCATCCAAGTACATCCTATAGTGGGGATTTAACCACTAAGTGCCTTTTCTCCTAGAGCTGGTTCAAGCTCCAACAAATGTGAGTGAAATATCTTTCTCTTGATTTATATACCACATCTGGACGTACAATATTTCACCATTGGCAGCTTTTTCTTCTGTTTTTTTATCTCCACATATATGGACTATTTGCCATACGGACGGATCAACACTTGAGGACTATTACCTTACCACCATATATCAGTGAGACTGTTTCAACTTATAATTTTTATATTTGGATGAACTCTGTCTATTTTATTTATTTATTATAATTTGCTGATTTTATTTTTACTTTTACTTTTTTTATTGTTCAAGCGCAGCCCTTAACCCCCTTTCTTGTATTTTTCTGTTTCTCAAAGGGTTTCTTGAGGGATTCCCCTTTTAGGGTTGCTGCTCTTTTAGTTAGCGCAGACTCTTCCCCCCTTTTGCTTTATAACCAAAAAGGTATATAACATTTATGATTTTATCTGCTGCAATACGAAGAATGTTATTTATCTGCTTGAGTGCCCATGTGGCCTCCAATATGTGGGGATGACCACAAGGTGCTTAAAGATAAGACTGAGCGAACATTGCAGAAATATAAAAAATGGATACTTAAATCATACAGTATCTAAACACTTTATTATGCACAATAAAGACCCATATTTACTTAAATGTATCAGTATAAAGAAATGTTCTACTCCATGGCGTGGAGGAGATATAAAAAAGTTACTTGGAAAAACTGAAATGGAGTGGGTGTATAATCTCAAGACCCTTATACCCCATGGTCTAAATGCAGATTTTGATTTGCATAACTTTTTATGAGTGACTGTGTATGTACCTTTAACTTGCTCCTATCCTGTATTATTTAAGATTACTGTTGTTGTTTTTAATATTCTGTCTTTTTAAATAACAATATTGTTATTCAATTATGTTCATTTAATTTAGTTTTACAACTCATCTCTTAAGGCAAAATATGTTAATATGTCTGTGTATTTCCTGCCTGCCATTCCCAGTATGGCTGCTAGGTATTTATTTGCCCTCCCCAAGATGGCTGCGTTCTATTTTCAGCCAGTAATTACATTCCCCTCCCCTTTGGTTCTCCGGCCGCCATTTGTGGCCATTACAACTACATTTCCCATGCGGCTGTGCGGTTCACTTCCGGTACGCGGAAGTGCCGATAATCACGTGGGTGATTTTAATTATAAAATTTTATATCTTCCCCCCCTTGTTTTAGTTTCTAATACATTCTAAATAGGTCAGGGTATTATAAAATATCTTATTATATAGTTATTTAAGAGTTTTAAATTTGCCTATCTAATTGGAATTATGATTGGCTGGACCATTTTTGGCGCCTATATTCTAATTATTTGTGTTCCTATATAACACCAATATGCCAGGTAGTATATGTTATTCCATTTGAAAAAATCTTTTTGACGAAACGCGTTATGGAAATTTTATATTGTGTATTTTTGTATTAAAAGTACATTTGGTCATTTGTTTGTGCCAATTATCTTTCTTTACATATAACTTTTTTTTATTTATTTTTACCCTGGCTTTTTATTATTTTATTTACTTTTTAACCATTTTGGTTTTATTAACAATTGGAAGATTCCTGCACCCCAAGAAATCCTAGGTGGGGATTAATCCACTTATGCTGATATCACAGAGCAGTCCGCCTGCTCTCCACTTGTAAGTACGTTTTTATTTAATTTATATCAACATTGCCATACAGTGAGCACTATTGGTTGTTTATTCTTCCCGAGAACTGAACACCATTGATGAAGAGATACCCACCACATATCCTTTAAGCAGGGATTATACCGCTGTATGCGCTTTACCCCAGAGCTGGATATAAGCTCTTGTAAATGTGAGTTCTCTACCATTATTTCTTATTACGTCCAAATTTGAGCTATACATATTGCCCTATTGGTTGCCCCTCTCTTTTTTCTTCTATATAAGTGGAACCACTATTATATCTGAAGATCCTACCACTGTACCAGCCTCCCAAAAAGACTATCCGTAAGGATACACAAGTTGGACTTTTTATTACTTGGACTTCATCTTCTTTTATCATATTTTATGTGGCGCAGCCTTTTCTATCTGTTACTTTTATTTATCTGATTTTAAGGGTTTTTGAGGGATTCCCCTTTAAGGGTTGCTGCCTACTAGTTGATCAGCGCTGTCTCATCCATTTACCATTATGTAATCACTTAAGATATACACATATGATACTGCATTCAAAGTTTGATTTAAAGAAACATTATATTTATTTCTGAGCCTATAAATAGAAGTCTGTTATTGCACAATATAATATACAAATAAATTGCACAATATAATATACAAATATGGCAAAAAGGGAAATGATAACAACAAATGTCCTATATGGATGCAACAATGCAATATTGTGGATCATATACAAAATAGAATGGACTAAACCATTATACCAGTATACATTGAGCATCATGTGGCACACATTTTAACCCCAGAGTGTAAGAGAACAAGGGCGAATGCGTGCTAGCACACACGCAGAGTGGCGTAAAAGGTGTGCGACGCGCAGAGATTGGCGGGCGTGCAATTACAGAGGCAATAAATGCCCATATTGTTTTTAACTCAGCAGGGCCATCGAAGGGATGGACCAAGACCAAGACCAAAACCAAGACCAAGTCCAGAGCCCGCAGCCCAAGGATCCCTACTGACAGTTTCTTAAACACGAAAACATAAAGACTCATCTGGACAGCCCTAATCTGCAAGTACTTTGATATACATTTGGACATCTACCAGGTCAAACCTCCATATAACTTTGCAGAGACTGAATTATATCTATGAGAGGACTTTCTACAAACTACTGGGGGTGAGATCTGTCCAATAGTATTCACATATGGATACAAATCATTAAATTGTTAGTGTGTACACACTGGGACTGTTTATTTTCCATATTTTTCCTTTTTTCCTTTTTTCCTTTTTTTTCTTTGAATCTTTATTTTTTACTATTTTTTCCACAATAACTTTTCCTTTTTTAATATTGTTGCAGATAGTGTTTTACTTGCACAGTGGTCATCTTTATTGAAATATAACATTGCCCATTGAGTCATTACATACCAGATGAAGCATATCAATTAGGGATATTTTTATTCTATTCTATTTTGTAAATCACCCACAATATTGCATTGTTGCGTCCATATAGGAAATTTTTTGCTATAATTTTCCTTTTTGCCATATTATACTGTGCAATAATAGACTTAGATTAATAGGCTCAGAAATAAATATATATTTTCTTTAAATCAAACTTTGAGTGAGGTATCATACATGTATATTGTGTACATATCCTAGGTATTTATATGTGGGCTACCTTGATACCAGCACCACTACAGATAAGAGAGTGCCTGTACATGTTGAATTTTCTATATAATCACTTAAGACTCTAGCATTTCGGGAGTATACGAACGAATGGTGTATACTAAAAACAAGGAGTTCGTTACAGCCACAATTAGATCATTTAGAACTTTAATCAGAGTGGTCTCTGTGGAGAGGAAGGTACGGAAAGCAGAGGGTCGAGGAGAGTGTTAGAATTGAGGAAGCAAGTCAGATGGTTAAAGACAAGTCTTTCCAGAAGCTTTGAGGAAAAAGGAGCAGGGATATGGGACACTAGTTGGAAGGGGAAGCTGGGTCAAGACATGGCTTTTTTAGGACGGATACAACATTAGCATGCTTACGAGGAGCAGGGACAATACCAGAGGGAAGAGAGCAGTTTAAAATGTGCATTAGGGATGGCACAAGACAAGGGGAGAGAGATCTGATGAGGTGAGACAGGATGGGATCAAGTGGACATGTGGTGGGACAAGATGAAAAGAGAAGCATGGACACCTCCTGTTCAGTAGCTGGAGAAAAGGCTTGGAGGGTAGGGATGGTACGGTCCAAGTGAGGTTGAGATTGCGAGAAGTGAAGGCAGGAGAATTCATTCCTTAACTGTTTAATCTTGTCAGTAAAGTAACATGCAAAGTTATAAACTGAAAGATTAGTTCGGGGGGGGTGGCCACAGCAGGGTGAAGAGAGTTATAGGTATTAAAGGATTGCGGGAGCATGAAATAATGAGAGAGGAAAAGTAAGACTGTTTAGCAAAGGTGAGGGCTGAATGCAAAACAAATTTGTAATGAAGAAAGTCTGACAAGGTGTGAGATTTCCTCCAGCAGTGTTCAGCTGAACGGGAGCATCTCTGTAGATAGCGGGTTGACTTAGTGTGCTACGGTTGCAGGCATGCCCCCCTTGAAGTGCGCACTTGGAGTGCGTCTGCAGAGTCTAGGGCAGAGGTGAGGGTAGCATTATATGAGGAAATAGCCTGAGAGGGACTGGAAAAAGTAGGGATGGATGAGATTTCAGAATGGATAACCGTTAAGAGCTGCTGGAGGTTAAGAGAATTCAGGTTCCACTTGAGTTGAGGGTGGTTAGACTGAGGATGCTTGGTGTGGGGGCACACAAGAACAAATGATTGGAGGTGGTGGTCAGATGGAGGAAATGGAGTGTTACAGAAATTAGAGATTGTGCATGCATTTGAAAAAATAATGACATTCTTACTCTTAGGTGCGACATGATCTCCATGTTAGCTACTGCCAAAAACAATCAGGGTAACAGCTAACATAAATTATAGACTTAATTATATGTATAAAGGCATTGATGAGCCATGTTTGTAATTTTTTGTTTAATAATGATGATTCATGGAACACTTGAATGTAGTGGTGGAATAAAATATGTAGGCACAAATTTTATATTTATATTTTAACTCCTGTCCATTCCACCCCAGACTATTATTAATCTCTCCACACTTAGTCTGTGTATGGGGGACATGGGTGTGTTATTCACTTTTAATTGTGGACCTTTGTGAAAAACCCATACTGCTTTTTGGATAAAGCTGGTTTGACACACAAGCCAAACAGTGACACGCATTACACCAGTGCTCAACTAGTATTAGTAAGGCTATTTGGGGAATCTATGGTTGGGCTATTTGGGGATTCTATGATTATGTTTAGACTGAGAAAAGAAAACATTTTGTTAATTAGGAGTTAAATTTACCTGTAAATAAAAGTATTCAGACATTTTCTCATTACTGGTACAAGAACTGAAATCAGCAATCATCATCTCATAATAAGTCTTCTTTTCTAATATGTATCTTGACATTAAGAATATAAAAAAATTAGAAGTATAACTGCCTATTTTTTTTATTTTCAAATCTAATCTCCCTTAAAAACACACCAAAATAAATAAACAAATAAAACAAAAAAAAAAACAGGAAAAACAGCAGTTACTATATAAATAGCCATTCTTGCAGCAACAATTTTTAGAACTACGCAATACTTTAAATATTTAGGTTGATCTTCATTCACAGTGACAACGTATTTTAAAATGCAGTCTATTTTCACAGAACCTAAAAAACACTCAATTCAAGGCACTTAAATTCACTTACAGGGCAAAATGTAGCTGTTAGGATGCTATTATGTTATGATTTTTTTTTATTGCAAAATAAAAAGCACAATACTAGATTTGGTCTCCCACCTACCCAGGTTTCTACTAAATTTACATAGTTACATAGCTGAAAAGAGACTTGCATCCATCACGTTCAGCCTTCCTCACATTTGTTTTTTTGCTGTTGATCCAAAAGAAGGCAAAAAACCCAGTTTGAAGCACTTCCAATTTTGCAACAAGCTAGGGAATAAAAAATTCCTTCTTGACCCCAGAATGGCAGTCAGATTTATCCTGGGATCAAGCAGTTATTACCCTACATTGAAAGATTATATCCTTGAATATTCTGTTTTTGCAAGTATGCATCTAGTAGCTGTTTGAACATCTGTATGGACTCTGATAAAACCACTTCTTTAGGCAGAGAATTCCACATCCTTATTGTTCTTACAGTAAAAAAACCTTTCCTTTGCCTTAGACAAAATCTTCTTTCTTCCAGTCTAAACACATGACCTCGTGTCCTTTGTAAAGTCCAGTTTGTGAATATATTTCCACACAATGGTTTGTATTGGCCCCAAATATATTTGTCTCTCAGGCGACATTTTTCTAAACTAAATAGGTTTAAATTTGTTAACCTTTATTCATAGCTGATATGTTCCATTCCTTTTATTAATTTTGTAGCCAGCCTCTGCACTTTTTCTAGTGCCATAATATCCTTCTTTAGAACAGGTGCCCAAAATTGCACAGCATATTCAATATGTGGTCTTACCAGTGATTTATAAAGAGGCAAAATTATATTCTCATCACGAGAATGAATGCCCTTTTTCATGCATGACAATACCTTACTGGCCTTAGCCACTGCAGGTTGACATTGCACATTGTTGCATAGTTTGTTGTCTATAACAATTCCCAAGTCCTTTTCGTGTGTTGGTATCCCTATTTCGCTTCCATTAAGGGTATACGTTGCTTGTGGATTCTTTACGCCGAAGTGCATAACTTTGCATTTTTCAACATTAAATTTCATCTGCCATTTGAGTGCCCAGTCCCTCAGTCTATCTTAATCCATCTGCAGCAAAGTAATATCTTGCTCACATTGTATTATTTTACATAGTTTTGTGTCATCTGCAAACACTGAAACATGACTTTCAATGCTGTCTTCAAGATCATTTATAAACATGTTAAATAGAAGAGGTCCCAGAACAGAACCCTAAGGGACACCACTTTCTATCTCTGTCCAGCTTGAAAATTTACCATTAATGACAACTCTTTGTACTTTGTTTTTAAGCCAATGTTCTACCCAAGAACACGCATTTTCATCTAGACAGATTTCCTTGAGTTTGAACACTAATCTATTGTGTGGAACTGGATCAAATGCCTTGGTAAAATCCAAATATATCACATCCACTGCAACACCCTGATCTATACTTCTACTAACTTCTTCGTAGAATGCAATCAAGTTAGTTTGACGTGACCTGTGCTTCATAAAACTGATGTGCTGATTTTTGCTGATAACCATGTTCTTCTCAAGGAATTCTTGAATATTATCCCTTAATAACCTTTCAAATATTTTCACAGCCACAGAAGTTAAACTCACAGGTCTATAATTTCCAGGCAACGATTTTGAACCCTTTTTGAGGAATCACATCTGCCTTCCTCCAATCCTCCGGAACACTTCCTGAAAGAAAAGAATCTTGAAAGATTAAAAACAGAGGTTCACCTATTTCTACACTTAGTTCTTTAAGTACTCGTGGATGGATACTTTGTTTATATTAACTTTCTTTAGTTGTTGCAGCACCTTGTCTTCAGTTAACCAATTACAATTATTCTGCAAGTTTTTAGTAGCAATCATTTGCACATCTATTGCCATGGGTTCTTCCTTAATATATACGGAGGAGAAATAGTTATTTAAAATTCCTGCCTTTTCCTGGTCTTCATTAACTAACACCCCCATTTCAGTTTTTAGTGTGCCTACATTTTAATTTTTGGGTTTTTTAGAATTTATGTACTTAAAAAATACTTTGGGGTTGGTTTGGCTCTCTTTAACTATCATTTTTTAATTTTGAAGTTTAGCAAATCTAATTGCCTTTTTGCACGCATTATTTGCTTCCTTATATCTTTTATAAGATGCATCTGATTTGTCCGATTTAAATATTTTAAATGCCCTTTTCTTATTTTTAATCTCTTGTTTTACTTCTCGACTAAGCCACATTGGTTTTAATTTGTTTCTTTTATATTTATTACCCAATGGTGCATACTGAGAAATGTACCTTTCTAATATTTGTTGGAAGATGATCCATTCATCCTCAGTGTTCTTTTCACTAAAGAGTTTATGCCAGTCAATATATTTTAAAGCTGCCCTTAACTTATTGAAATTGGCCTTTTTAAAATTATATGTTTTAGTATACCCCATGTGCTTTTGTTTTTTTGAGTTTATTTCACACTATATTGTGATCACTATTTCCCAAGTGCTCACCTACTTGAATGTTGGTCAAAAGATCAATGTTGTTTGTTAAAACCAGGTCCAGACAAGCGTCCATTCTAGTTGGTGCTTGTACAAGTTGTGACATGAAGGTGTCATTTAACAAGTTTAAAAACCTAATTCCCTTTGCTGAGCTACTAGTCCCTCTGTCCCAATTTATGTTGCTCAAACAGCTGTTGTTCCTTGTCAATATTAACATTAGGTGGTTTATAACATATCCCAACCAATAGTTGATTTCCCTTCTTTTCCCCCAAGCAGATATTTACACATAAAGCTTCCACATTTTCCTCATCACATTCCATTTGCTTAAGATTTGGCTTTAAATCATGGTTGACATACAAACATACCCCACCACCCTTCTTGTTTTTCCTATCCTTCCTAAATAACATGTACTCATTTAAGTTAACTGCCCAGTCATGTGTCTCATCCCACCATGTTTCAGTTATGTCTATTATATCATATTTTTTAGTGTATGCTACTGCCTCTAGTTTCCCCATTTTGTTATTTTGGCTCCTTGCATTAGTAAGCATACATTTAATATTATGAGTCACTTGTACTTTTTGTGAATTATCAACATTACATACCTTCACTGTTCTGAGCTTGCCCCTCCCCCGTCTCCACCCGCCTTATACTGTGCTAAAGCCCAACTCCTTTCTGTCCTATCTCCATTTTGTAGATTGCTATGACCCTCCCCCCTACTACCAGTTTAAAATCTCCTCCAACCTTCTAGCCATCCTATCTGCAGACGCTCTCCTGTTTAGGTGCAATCCATCACTACTATAAAGGTTGTACCCAAGCGCAAAGTCGGCCCAGTGCTCTAAAACCCCAAAACCCTCCTTCCTGCACCAAGACTTAAGCCATTCATTGACCTCTCTAATCTCCCACTGCCTTTCCACTGTAGCACGTGGCACAGGTAATATCTCCTTGGAGGTCCTTTTCTTAAGTTTGCTACCTAATTCACTGAAATCATTCTTTAGGACCTTCCATCTTCCTCTTACTTTGTCATTGGTACCAACATGGACCATGACCGCTGGGTCATCCCCAGCCCCTCCCAATAATCCATCCACTCTGTCAGCAACATGCCGGACCCGAGCACCCGGGAGACAGCAAACTGTCCGGTTGAGCCGATCAGAGCGGCAGATTGCCCTATCTACTCTCCTAATGATAGAGTCCCCTACCACCACAAATTGATAGCATGTTCCTTCACCTGTCTGATATCTTACTCAATGACACATTTATTCCCTTTACATTTTACCAGTAGCTTCAACTCTCTGTTAATTTCATGGGCTGTCTATCTAAGCACTTTGTATATATAAAAAAAAAAAAAGCTTCAATGGCTAGATCATGGGCAGGGCCTTTTTTTACCTTTTGTATTGGTCTGTGCATACTGTATGTTCTACACTAATTGTACAATGCTGCAGACTTTTTTGGCACTTTATAAATGCCAGTAATAAATATAAATATATAACCATATTTATTCTACAACCTGAAAAAGACAGACTAAAGAAGCATACAATCAGCATTAAGAATGCTAGCAAAATAAATGAAAATGGCTTTCTACAAAATTAATTTAAGAAAATGAGTGATCTCTGCTAAGACAAGGGCCACAACATACAGGAAAAAAAACTATAAAAGGCACCTGCTGATCTAATTCCACAAGGGTTTTAGAAGCGTTTCACCCTATTCCATACCCGCTGTGCCACACACATTTGCCCTCTTCTGTCTTGATCCTGTAATATTTTATAAAGTATGTGGGGGCATTTAAGCCCTCTAGGCTGGTAAAACAAAAAAAAAAAACTACAGGTGGTAATTATAATATTTCAGTAAAACATTTTTGCCAACTCTAAAAAAGACAAATCTGATTTTAAAAAAATAACTAGCTAATTTATTAAATCATAAAAAATGTTTTACCTTTCTATCTGAAACAATGTATAGAACAAAAATTAAAAACAAAAAATCATACAAATTCTGAATTTGGATTAACTCTACTCCATAGACCAAAAGCAAAATTAAGAGTAAACAGAAAGAAAATCCTATTAATTTAAGTTTGCCAAGCCTACAATGATGACAGCATTCTTTTTTTCTGTCATCTGATCATCGCTTCTACACATAAGGCAGTTAATAAAGATTAAAGCCATGATCAAGAAGTAATCACCATTTAAGAGTAAGAGATTGCATGTTACTCTACATTAAGGAATTGAAAAGATATATTTAATATTCACAAATCATTATTAGTTGAGCAAATCTTTTTAATGTAGGAAATTACTACTATGAAATATAATGAATACCATTAAGCATGAGCTTGATTTCTGGAGGATGTGAATTGTAATATTGATATCACACATGATACAGTAAGAGATGAGGCTACGTGCTTTGCGATTTTTCTCTGAGCAAAAGGGCTTAGTTTATCTGGAGAAGTTAAAGGGGCACTCAAAGCAACATAACCACTACACTTTGCAGTAGAGGTTATATTGCGTAGAGTGCCATGAAGCCATCTCCAAGTTTAATGTAAAAACCATTTTGGAACAGTTTGATGGAAAGCAGGGCTCTTTCTGGCACCCGTGGACCACCCCCATCTTGGCTCATTTACAATGTGGAATTAATAATTTAGCATAATTAATGTCAATTTTGTCCAGCTTGGACAACATTAATTGCCTGAATGTGCTTGACTAATACATTCCCAAAACTCTCAGTTAATCGATCAGGATTGGACAGAAATAGCATTGATAATGCAGACATGCCAATCTTAGTTTACATTAAAATAATCTTAAATTATATCTGATGTGAAGCTAATATTTAAGAATTGATGAGTACTAACATAGATGTTGGGTGATATAGACCTCTGGTATTGCCACACAAAACTAAATTTAATGTATATAATTGGTAGGCCTGTATTCTAGCCCCGTAATATCACAGCATTCTCTCAAATCTATGCACTGAAGGCATTGCCGTACATGGCTAAATATCATTTCCCATGTTTTGATGCAGTAGCAGACAACATGCTTGTGAAATTAACTGCAAAAACACAATGTATATGGAAAAATGCAAATAAGCCTTTGCCACTAATTACTTTTCAGCCTTGGGAAGAATCCACATAACAATGCTGAAAAAGACCACATATTAAAAATGTTAATTTGAATCAGTAGGCAAAAAGATGAAATAAAAATTACATGTAATGAAAACTCAAAAAGGTCATGTCCCAAATGTGGACTTATAATGTCCTACAAACATGACAATTATATACGAGGGCATTTCTATATTTAGTTTATGTAGGTGGACACATATTTTCATTACATCATCAACCATCAGCATTATATTATGCTAGCATAATTTGCAAAATATGCAAGAAATGCATAACAAACCACAACATTTAGCAGAAAGTGTTCATTACAACATTTTACATTGAGCTATAAGAAGGATTGAAAGGCAGTGAAAACTATTGTAGCGGATGGCACCAGGCTATCCTGCAAATATATTGTACATAACTGCATTCGTGTGATCTGCTGTGTTATATGTCTTTTAAAAGAATTGTATTCCTCTGATTGTTCGGTAGTTTCATTCCCTTAGTTCATTCGAATGAAACTACCGAACAACCAGACCTCCCCTGTGTGAAGTGTGTCCTCAATTACCCGTTGCAACATTGTTGCGAACGGGTAATTGCCTAGTAAGTAGCCGTCCTTTGTTCTCGGGGGTGGCCGCCATTCGACAAACGAACACGTGGCGGCGGCCATTTTAAAACTCCCGAACAGCGGTGTTTTGCCGTCGAGTGTCTGGAACTAAAATCGGACACTCGAGTAGGCGAACACCGCTGAGACCTCCACAAGCCCGGTCCGTTCAGTTCCAAACTACCGAACGGCCCCTCGTTCGGTAGATAGAAAGAACCGAACGAGGGGATTCAGGCGAACCCTCCCTAGCCTCTATAGCTAGAGGTTTTCGTGTATTTTATTCCCTTATGCCAGGACCGACCGCAGGGCCCATTCGCATGGAACCTCATTCAGCTGTCTCAGTTAGTGCGGTCGGTCATTTTATTCCCTCCATACATTTCCCGAACCCCTGGTCTGATCTGGGTGATTTTTGGATATGTTGTTCACCCAGATCAGGGGTATTCGGGGATGTTGGATTTAAAGCGGTATCCCTACGTTTAGGGGTACATCCAGAAACGGGGGGAATTACTGTACTGGATAAGGGGATTATGATGCTGGCTGAGGGGAGGAGATGTGTGGGAGGTTACCAGGACAGGATTGGCTACTGTAATAATTATTGTAAATCCCTCCCTTGCATGGGAGCATGCTTTAAAAGGAGACTGTGGATTAAAGCTTTCAGTTATGCTCCTGAAACTGTGTGTCGTCCAGTTATTGGGATTGCTTTGGGGATATTGCTGTATTTTACCTGCTGGAAGCCTTGCCTGTGGATTTACTATTTACTTGTTCCTGAGCCTCACTTGGATTATAAGCGGAGATAACCTGGGGAATATTGCATCTCCGCTACAACTATATAATGCAGTAAGGTCATATATTTATTCCTAGAACAAGTAGCAAGTAGCATGAAGAAATGAGTCATACAATAAAAAGTAATGGGTTTGAGTACTCAAATAAAAGATATTCCCAATATATAAGATGGATATAAACTAAAGGTTCGACCCTACACTGATAGTCAAGTTTGGTACTGATTTAGAGAAGGAGTGAAATGTGTAGATGTAGCTTACAAAATGAATAAGGAGAATGGAAAATCTTAGTTGTGATAAAATATTAGAATGTTGCACTAATTTAGTCAAAGATGGGTATTTAGGTTTATAATGTTAAAATGCACGATTACACATTTTGTTTATCCAAGGAGAAATCTGAATACTATTTCAGAGTAAAGAAGCAATGTGCTTCCATTTTTTTCTGCACGTATTGAAATCACAGATTTGTGGGGGGTTTGATTTTTCTTTTTCTTTTTTAGATCGCTAGTAAAAATGATGTGTGAAAAGTTTGAACTTAATGGACTTGAGTCCTTTTTTATTTTCTTTAGTGTATTATACCATGGAAATATGTGACTCTTTACAATGAATGGTAAATATAAAAAAAAAAAGAGGTCACATAAAATAAAATGAAATATAAACAGAATGGTCTGCTTCACACTGAGACTATAGGAAATCAAGGAATAAGAGTGTGAGCGCTCCACTACCACTTCAGCTGGAAGCCTATTTGATGCATCCACTACCCTCTCAGTAAAGCAATACTTCCTGATATTATTTTTAAACCTTTGCCCCTCTAATTTAAGACTACGTCCTCTTGTTGTGGTAGTTTTTCTTCTTTTAACCCCTTAAGGACTGGACTGTTTTTGCGATGTTGTACATTTGCAACCAGGCATATTTTTACACTTTTGTGGTGTTTGTGTTTGGCTGGAATTTTCCACTCTCTCATTTACTGTTCCCATACAAATTATATATTGTTTTTTTCAGGACAAAGGGGGCTTTCTTTACATACCATTATTTATATAATCTCATGTATTTTAATTTAAAAAAAATACAAAAATCTGATGAAAAATTGAAAAAAATACATGTTTTTTGACTTTTACTTGAAAAATCTTTTACTCATCTACAAAAGCGAATTAAAAAAACTGCTAAATAGATTCAAAATTTTGTCCTGAATTTAAAAATACCCCGTGTTTACATGCTTTTTGCTTTTTTTTGCATGTTATAGGGCTATAGGTACAAGTAGAATATTGCGGTTTCAAAACATAAATTTTTTAAATTTATCAATAGTGACATTGTAACACTATTATCTGTCATAAATCTCTGAATAACACCCCACATGTACATATATTTTTTTTTAAAGTAGACAACCCAGGGTATTCAATATGGGGTATGTCCAGTCTTTTTTAGTAGCCACTTAGTCGAAAACATTGGCCAAAGTAAGCATTCATATTTGTTTGTGTGTGAAAAAAGTAAAAAAACTAAATTGAACGCTAATTTTGGCCAGTGTTTGTGACCAAGTGGTTACTAAAAAAGACTGGACATACCCCATTTGCAATACCTTGGGTTGTCTTCTTTGCAAATGGTATGCCATCATGGGGGTAATTCTCATTCCTGGGCTACCATACTCTCTCAAAGGCAACGTAACCAACCTGGCCATTTTCAATGTAAAAATATTTGACCTTGTAACTTTCAAAAATGCTATAAAACCTGTACATGGGGGGTACTGTTTTACTCGGGAGACATCGCTGAACACAAATATTAGTGTTTAAAAACTGAAAAACGTATCACAACAATTATATCATCAGTAAAAGTGCTGTTTGTGTGTGAAAAATGCAAAAAAAGTCACTTTCACTGACAATATCATCGCTGTGATATGTTTTACTGTTTTGAATCACTAATATTTGTGTTCAGCGAAGTCTCCCGAGTAAAACAGTACCCCCTATGTATAGGTTTTAGGGTGTCGTAGAACGTTACAGGGTAAAATACAGTGCTAGCAAATTCAATTCTCTGGAATTTCGGCCTGGGTTGGCAGGCAGGTCCCTCAAATTGCAATCAATAAAATTACTGAATTATGTAAAATATTACATAAATACGCACGTATATATTTATATATTTGAAGTCTACGTGTATATTTATATAATTATTTATGTAATTTTGTATATGGACATATGTATATTTCTTATTATTTTTATTTATTTTTATATACATAGATATATATACAAATTCATTCTAAGTGTATTTTGATATAAATATATATATATATTAATTTTAAAATACAGTTAGAATAAAATTTCTTATAGATATATAATTTTTTTTTAAATTTGTATTATTATTTAAAAAATTTTTTATTTAATTTAAATTACTTATTATTTATATTTTATAATATATATATATATATACAATATATATAGTTATTATATATATTATATATATACGTGTGTAATTTAATTATAAGTGTATTTTTATATTAATATAAGTACATATTAATATAAAAATACACTTAGTATGGCATTATATATATATGATATATAGACATATATTATATTGATATAATATATGTCAATATATCATATATGTATACACATATATAATGAATTTTTTTTATTAACATTAACTTTATTTTTTTTTCTGATTTTACACTAGCAGGGAGACTGTCTGTCAGCACAGGCAGTCCCCCTGCAGGCAGACACATGGACACCTATTGTGACCATGTGATCACTGTGTTGAGCGATCACATGGCCACAGGGGGTCCTAATTCAGTGTGGGGAGACTGTCTGGGCTGCAGGCAGTCTCCCCACAACCGGAGCAACACTGATCGCCGCCGGGGGAACGACGGCAATCAGGTAAGTAACGGAGACCGTTAGGACGGTTCAGGACCGTCATCGGTCTGCAAGGCAAAAATGCCGAAGACGGTCCTGAACCGTCCTAGGTCGCGAAGGGGTTAAATATAGTCTCCTCCTTTACTGTGTTGATTCCCTTTATGTGTTTAAACCCTTAAGGACGGTGGGCGTTCTATGCCATCCTTGCGGACCCGGCTCTAAACGCTGGCGGGTGGCATAGAATGCCCAAGCTGTCCTATGTACTTACCGGTCGCCGACGATCCAAAGCCGGTGATCGCGGTGTGGGTACTCACCTGGCAGCCCAGGGAGTCCCCCTCCTTCCTTTCTGGCCCCCTGGGCCATGTGATCGCAAGGTCCTTGTCATGATAGCCCAGGAATGAAAATTACCCCCATGATGGCATACCATTTGCAATAGTAGACAACCCAAGTTATTGCAAATGGGGTCCAGTCTTTTTTAGTAGCCACTTAGTCACAAACACAGGCCAAATTTGGGGTTCACATTAGTTTTTTGCATTTTTCACATACAAACAAATATTAAAACTAACTTTGGCCAGTGTTTGTGACCAAGTGGCTACTAAAAAAGACTGGACATACCCATTTGTAATACCTTGGGTTGTCTACTATTGCGAATGGTATGCCATCATGGGGGTAATTCTCATTCCTGGGCTACCATACGGTCTCAAAGGCAATGTAACCAATCTGGCGAATTTCAATGTGAAAAAACTGAAAAATGTAACATGCTATATTTGACCCTGTAAGTTCCCAAAACACCATAAAACCTGTACATAGGGGGTACTATTTTACATGTGAGACATTGCTGAATACAAATATGTGTATTTTATTGCAGTACAAGCAAACAGTATTATGACATTCAAAGTTAAAATGTCATGTAGAACTAAAAAAAAATAAAAAGTTTTTATTTTCTCCCATTGTTTTATATTTTACTCATATTAAATTATGCTTCATACCTAAATATTTAATGTTAAATGAAAGCCATCTTTCCCTTGAATAAAATGATATATAATAAGTGTAGGTGCACATAATATGAAAGAGGTGAATTACGCCTGAACAGACATATAGCGCAAATTGAAGTGTTTGTTTACGGTTTGTTTTGATCACAATGTGTACACTTGGCTCAGTCCTTAAGGGATAAATGTTTCTATCATATCCCCCTGTCTCGTCTTTTATCCAAGCTATACATGTTAAGTTTCTTTAACCTTTCCTGGTAAGTTTTATCCTGCAGTCCATGAACCAGTTTAGAAGCCCTTCTCTGAACTCTCTCTAAAGTATAAATATCCTTCTGGAGATACAGTCCCCAGTACTGTGTACAATACACCAAGTGAGGTCTCAAACACTGATACAAATTGCAACACTTAAGGCAGTAAGGCCATTTGAACAACTACAACCCAGAGTGTTACTATGTAGGATAAAACTATCAGAGTAGCATAGATATGTACACAACAACAACAGTTACAAAGTGTGTTATCCTAGCTGCAAATCAGAAAATCTGAACGAGAATAAGAAATAATAAAGGGTTTATCAACAACACTATTAACTATAAAATGTGTAAAAACATCCTAGAAAACGATGTATAAAACATAAACAACCACATCAATAAATGTATAAAAAATCTTGTGTAAATATTAATAAATGAGATAATCCTGCAAAAGTACTTATCAGTGGGGGGCCCTCCGCGAATCCGGACACAGTAAACACAGGTGATCGATGGACGATCCGAAGATGCCCAGCGAGCTCAACCCCAGATGATCTTGGTCAGATGGCACCGGTACTCTCAGTTCACAGGTATAGTGAACTGTGCCGACAATCAGACACCCACTAAGATTTGGCAGGGTGCCACGTTAGGGGAGCACGCCAAGCTGGGAGTGCGTGGAAAGCCACGGCTGAGTTAAAGAAGCAGCATGAATGGTAGCAGAAAACAGATATTCCGGATTTCTCCAGCAATTTATATTGTATTGTACAAATGTGTGCTTTATCAGATATACAGAAAATATTCTGTTTATGGCATACATATTGCTTTTGTGGCTTGTTTTGGTAAATAAGAACCAGGTGGGCAACACAAAACCATGTGACAAAATAATTCTTCAAATACATTAATCTTAATGTACAGTAAAAGTGTAATTTGTAGAACTAATGCTTACAGAGCAAGAAATAAATGCTAAAGAGAGAAAAGAAAGAACGAGGAACCAAATAAATCAATTACACCATATTGCAGAGATCAATCAAAAGGAGATAAATCGCTGACCATTTAAGAGGGATGTGCAACACAAAGCAAAAAAACAAACAAATACACAAACAAACAAACAAACAAAAAGTAAGCAAAATAAAATGAATTTCTTGCTAAGCACTCCATGTTGTTAGGACTGCTGAAAAGTCTGTAACGAGTTTGTACCTCTGTGTGCAATATAATTTATCAGGTACTTATCTTGTGTAAGCAATGTACTGCTTTCATTAGCATGTTGTATATCTCAACTTTAGTAACTTCTTCATTACAAATTTGTTTTCAATTGAATAGCTTGATATCTATTTTGAAAATGGGCATTCGGTATCTAGTATAGTTTGGAAGAAAAAAAAATCAATATGATGTTTAATTGTTCACATTGTTAACATATTCTTTACGAAAATATGGTGTTTTCTATGTTGCAATATTGTATACAAGGTGTAAATATCAGATTAGAAGGTGAAATGACAATTGCTGTTACATACAGTAGAATCACATAAATAACAATAGTCAGATGTCCTAGTTTAAGGTATTTGTATGGAATCTGATGGAATTTTTAGAAATACAGAATCCTAAAAATGCCACCATAATGTAAAAAATGTGTCTTCATGTGGCCATAATAGCTAAAACAACAAATAGTTAAACAAATGAGCTATCCTCTAGATCAGGCATAGGCAATCTTTGCCACTGCAGATGTGTTGGACTACACCTCCCATGATGATTTGCCAGCATTATGGGGGATGTAGTCCACAACATCTGGAGTGCCCAAGTTTGCCTACCCCTGCTCTAGATAGTAATAGGGGTTGCACTATGCTACAGACCATTTAAAATAACAGTTAACTGCACGATTTTTTGCTAATATGTTTGAAGAGATTATATCCCATAAAAACAGCATATGCACAAGATTCTTTTGTATTTCTCACTCCATATGCTGTAAGTGGACATCAAATAACACAATGGTCCTGGCTCCAATAAAACCTAATCATTGGCTAGTAGTGGTAGAAGGATCTGAATGTTAAGCACTCTGTGGAAACGGCACTGACCAAAGTATCCAATGATCTACTTGCTGCAAAATCTTGTGGTCACTACTCTATCCTAATTCTCCTTGACCTGTCTGTGGCTTTTGACACTGTTGATCATCAACAGCTTCTTCTCATCCTCCGCAATATCGGTCTACAAGATATTGCTCTCTCCTGGTGCTCCTCCTACCTCTCCCAGCGCTCTTTCAGTGTTTCTTTCTCTGGCTCTGCTTCTTCTCCCCAACTCCTCTCTGTTGGTGTCCCCCAAGGTTCAGTCCTTGGTCCCCTACTGTTCTCCATCTATACTGCCTCCCTTGGTAAACTCATTAGCTCCTTTGGCTTCCAATATCATTTCTATGCAGATGACACGCAAATCTACCTGTCCTCTCCTGATCTCTCCTCGTCCCTCTTGACTAGTGTATCTGACTGCCTCCCTGCTGTTTCTAACTGGATGGCTGCCCACTTCCTTAAACTAAACTGACCAAAACTGAAATTCTGGTCTTTCCTCCCTCAAGTGTTGTTACTCCTGTGTCTGTCTCCCTCCAAGTCAACGGTGCCACCATCATCTCCACCATGCAGGCTTGCTGCCTAAGTGTTCTCTTTGACTCCGACCTCTCCTTCAAGCCTCATGTTCAATCTATCGCCAAATCCTGTCATTTCCATCTCAAAAACATTGCGTGGATCCGCCCCTACTTAACGCCAGATGCAACTAAGGTGTTGGTCCATTCCACTGTCCTTTCTCGCCTTGACTACTGTAATCCGCTTCTCAGTGGTCTTCCTGTCCGCCCGCACCTCCCATGCCTTACCCTTCTGTCAGTCCCTACATTGGCTTCCTATAAAATATAGAGCTCAATTTCAAATTCTAGTTCTTGCTTTCAAATCTACATAATGCTGCTCCCACCTATCTATCCTCCCTTATACACAAGTATGTCCCGTCTAGGCCCTTACGATTTGCTGAAAACTTACGTCCATCTTCTGTCCGTACTCCCACCTCTGATGCTCGCCTTCAAGATTTCTCGAGGGCTGCACCGTTCCTGTGGAACTCACTTCCCTCCTCCGTTAGATGCTCACCCAGTCTCCACTCCTTCAAAAAATCGTTAAAAACCCACTTCTTCATAAAAGTGTATCAATTAAACTGTTAATAGCTCCTGACTGATTCCTCTTCTGCAACTGTCACTGGTCTAATACTATCCTTACCTTTTTGTGTCATTTTACCTCACTACCTCTAGCATGTAAGCTCATTGAGCAGGGCCCTCAACCTCTCTGTTCCTGTGTGTCCAACTTGTCTGGTTACAACTACATGTATGTTCGTCCACCCATTGTAAAGCGCTGCGGAATTTGATGGTGCTATATAAATATCATAATAATTATAATCATAATGAGGTTCCTAGAAATATCTGCATTAGGTGGAGTTACTCCTCCAGCAACTAGCCTAAATATCTCAGCATGTAAAACATTTCATACTGAAAAACTGCACATACAGACTTCTTGCACCATGACCACTTCAAAACACTGAAGTGGTCATGTTAATTGGAGTAACGCTTAAGTTTCTCTACATGTTATAAGACTTGCTACTAAGTTTGCATATACTTTTGAAATCTATTGTCTATATATTATTTGAGACAGAATGTTAATTAATTGTAAGGTACGGTTGGCATTTCTATGTTGCTGGTGGAAAACAACTGACAAGGTAACCCCTACTAATAAAGGCTTCATTTTGGGAAACTTAATATTTCATCTCCAAATTGTTAAGTTTTAGTTAGCTATCAGTTTGTAAAAAGTTGATGTGATCATCTTACTTTAAAGGAACACTAAGCACCAAAATGACTTAAGCTTAATTAAGTGGTTTTGGTGTATAGATCATGCCCCCGCAGTCTTACTGCTAATTTTTCTGCAATTTAATTGTTTTGTCATTTTATTTATTCACCCTAGTAACACGTCCCCTGCCTATAACTTACACATTACCCGCAAAGGGCCTCATTTTTACATTTCCTTTATTGCACTTCCTTTATTGCACAGTGTGTTTAATTTAGAATTTCTTATATTTGCTCAGTTTTTTGCTGCTAGAGCCTACATGAGCTTCTTGTGTGTGATTAAGTTCAAGTAACAGAGCAGATTATACAAACTTCTAAGGAAAACACACAGTGCTGTAATATCTGAGTAAACATGAACCTTTTTCCATGCATGCTGTGAATCACTCTCTGCAAGATGCTCCTAGGTCTGCATAAACATAGTGATTTAACCCATTAACAGCAAAGAATTAGCAGTGAGACTGCAGTGGCATGATTTATACACCAAAACATACTTTTGTTTGCTGCTCTAAAGGATGTATATCTTAGAAATTATTGTTGATGTGTAAATTGGACTTGCACTGGATGATTGGCAACACTTGAGAAAGCCCCATATTAAAGGTCAAAACTAGTCAAAGTTACATGACAGCAGGAGGAGAAAGGTCTGGAGGTCTGCACGTAATGCTTTGTAGCAGGCAAATAACCTTATATAGTTAAATTTGTTCTAAATAGTGGTTATATTACAAACTGTAATCAAAGACATTTCAATACTTTTAGAGGACATTTTATCCCTGTGTGAGCTGTTTTTTATAGTTTTATATGAAATAAAGAAATATAATCTGGATTCCTAGTGATCCGGGTCTGATTTTATTTACCTGAATATAAGAGTCACAAGGGCTTGATCTTCTGGTGCTCAGCTGTTTGAGTGGCACATATCCACTCCTGCCTTCTGAGTTTATCCATTAAAAGTTATAGTTTGGGGAACCCTGTACACGTTCAGGTTGACAAAATATTAAGTCCACTTGTAAGTATACCTTTAGTAATTGTTTGCGCACCAGTTTATTTGTTTGTTTTTTAATGTTTACATTTGCTTGTAGATGTAAAAGCGCTGTTTATTGTTGTATGAAACATTGTTTTAATCTTTTAATATACACTTCAACTTATATTTATATTCCATAAGTTGTTTGCACAAAGTCCTTTATTTACACTCATTTTGAGGGCCATTGTGAGTCACCTTATTAATTGATTTATTTGTGTGTTTGTGTCAGTATATGTGCATTGGTCACTGTATGTGTCTCAGTGTATGAGTCACAATGTATTTATATGGTTTACTGTGCGTGTGTCAGTGTGTGTGCCAGTGCATGTTAAAGAGTAGTGATGTCCCGAACGGTTCGCTGGCGAATAGTTCCTGGCGAACATAGCGTGTTCGCGTTCGCCACGGACGGCAAACATATGCGATGTTCGGTTCGCCCCCTATTAATTTACTAATACTAAGTAAAAATTACTTAGTATTATTAAATTGTGCCCCTACTCGCAATGCCGCATGTCTATTAAACTGTTAAAAAAAAGGGTCCCCCCTGGTGGGGGCCCTAAATACTAATAGGGGGGGACCTATTGTCCTCCCCCTGGCCCCCACCCCTGAGCAGTGGGTGGGGGCCCTAAAAATAACAATAAGGGGGGACCTACTGTCCCCCCCAGCCCCCACCCCTGAGCGGTGGGTGGGGGCCCTAAAATTAACAATAAGGGGGGGACCTACTGTCCTCCCTGGCTCCCACCCCTGAGCGGTGGGTGGGGGCCCTAAAAATAACAATAAGGGGGGACCTACTGTCCCCCCCGGCCCCCACCTCTGAGCGGTGGGTGGGGGCCCTAATAACAATAAGGGGGGGGCCTATTGTCCCCCCGGCCCCCACCCCTGAGCGGTGGGTGGGGGCCCTAAAATGAACAATAAGGGGGGGACCCTAGTCACCCCTCCCCCCCAAAAAAATTATCTCCCTACCTACCCCCTCACCCTAACAATAATGAGGGGGGGACCTTTAACTAAAAACCTGTAAAAAAAAATTTGATAAAAATAACTTACCATTTGATGTTTTCTTTCTTCTACAATCTTCTTTTTTCAGCCCCAAAAAAGGCCAAATAAAAAGCCATAAGAACCGACGCAATAAAAAAAAAAAAAAAACGAGCGCACAAAAAAATAATCCATCTTCACCCATGGAGGGCTCCGCGCAGACTGAGCTCTGCAGGGTGGGGGAAGGCTTATAAAGCCTTGCCACGCCCTGCAATTAGGCTAAGAACACTCTGATTGGCTGGTTTAAGCCAATCAGAGTGCTCTTTGTCATTTTACACAGCGTGGGAAAATTCAAAAGAACTTTCCCACGCTGTGTAAAATGACACAGAGCACTGTGATTGGATGGCTTGAAATCCATCCAATCACAGTGCTCTGTGTCATTTTACACAGCGTGGGAAAATTGAACTTTCCCACGCTGTGTAAAATGACACAGAGCACTGTGATTGGATGGCAATTGAATAGTATTGCGTCGCTTCTTATGGCTTTTTATTTGGCCTTTTTTGGGGCTGAAAAAAGAAGATTGTAGAAGAAAGAAAACATAAAATGGTAAGTTATTTTTACCAATTTTTTTTTTACAGGTTTTTAGTTAAAGGTCCCCCCCTCATTATTTTTAGGGTGAGGGGGGTAGGTAGGGAGATAACTTTTTTTGGGTGGGAGGGGTGACTAGGGTCCCCCCCCTTTGTATTTAGGGCCCCCACCCACCGCTCAGGGGTGGGGGCCGGGGTGGACAATAGGTCACCCCTTATTGTTAATTTTAGGGCCCCCACCCACCGCTCAGGGGTGGGGACCGAGGGGGGACAATAGGTCCCCCCTTATTGTTAATTTTAGGGTCCCCACCCACCGCTCAGGGGTGGGGGCCAGGGGGGGACAATAGGTCCCCCCCTTATTGTTAGTTTTAGGGCCCCCACCCACCGCTCAGGGGTGGGGGTCGGGGGGGGACAATAGGTCCCCCCTTTATTGTTAATTTTAGGGGCCCCACCCACCGCTCAGGGGTGGGGGGTCGGGGGGGGACAATAGGTCCCCCCTTTATTGTTAATTTTAGGGGCCCCACCCACAGCTCAGGGGTGGGGGCCGGGGGGGGACAATAGGTCCCCCCCTTATTGTTATTAGGGCCCCCACCAACCGCTCAGGGGTGGGGGCCGGGGGGGACAGTAGGTCCCCCCTTATTGCTATTAGGGCCCCCACCCACCGCTCAGGGGTGGGGGCCAGAGAGGGACAATAGGTCCCCCCCTTATTGTTAATTTTAGGGCCCCCACCCACCGCTCAGGGGTGGGGGCTGGGGGGGACAGTAGGTCCCCCCTTATTGTTATTAGGGCCCCCACCCACCGCTCAAGGGTGGGGGCCGGGGGGGACAGTAGGTCCCCCCCTTATTGTTGTTTTTAGGGCCCCCACCCGCCGCACAGGGGTGGGGGCGGGAGAGGGGGAGGACTGTAGGTCCCCCCCTCATTATCTTTATGGCCCGCACCCGCCGCCCAGTGGTGGGGGCCAGGGGGGAGGACAGTAGGTCCCCCCCCTCATTATCATTATGGCCCCCACCCGCCGTCCAGGGGTGGGGGCCGGAGAGGGGGAGGACAGTAGGTACCCCCCTTATTATCTTTATGTAGGTATCCTCCCCCCCCACTTCAACCACTATTGTGGCCAGAAAGAGTCCCTGTGGGTTTTAAAATTCCTGCCTATTGAAGTCTATGGCGGTTCGCCGGGTTTGCCCGGTTCGTGAACAATTGCGGGAGTTCGCGTTCGCGGTTCGCGAACCGAAAATTTTGTGTTCGCGACATCACTATTAATGAGCATATGTGAGTGAGTCTGTCAGTGAGTATATGTGTATAAGTGTGTGTGTGTGTAGGTGTATCTGAGGCAGTGTGTTTTGGCCAGTGAAATTGTATGTCAGTGAGCATGGATGTGTGTGCGTCCATTCTTTAAATAGATCATAAACTATGATGTGGGTGTTCTTTAAAATGTTTAATTAAGAAAATGTAATAGTTTTAATTAATGAGAGCATTACGCATTTATACATATTTAGGTATGCATAATAAATATCCACATTATATTAATATACAGTTTATATCTACTAAGTATATACTAAGCATACATTTATCATACATAGATATACAAGCTGAAAAAAGACTAGTGTCCGTGAAGTTCAGCCCTTATCACATCTGTTTTTGCTTTTGATCCAAACTAGGAAACAATTCCTTCTTGACCCCAGAATGACAGATTTATCCTTGGATCAAGAAGCTTTACCCCACATATAAAAACTTATATCTTTGGATATTGTTTTTGCAAGAATTCATTCAGTTGCTGTATAGACTCTGGTAAAACTACCACTTCAGTCAGAGAATTCCACATTCTTGATGTTCTTACTGTAAGGAGTAATTTTTGCATTGGACTAAATCTCTTTTCTTTCAGTCTAAGTGGATGGTCTCATGTCCTATGCATAGTCCTGATAGATTTTCAGGCAATAGTTTGTGGTGGCCACAAATATATTTGTATAATGCTATCATATACCCTCTGATGCATCATTTGCTTAAACAGATTTATATTTGTTAGCTTTTCTTCATAGCTAAAATATTCAATTTCTCTTATTCATTTTGTAGCCACCTCTGCAATTTTTCTAGTGGTCTCATATTCAAGGTGTGATCTTACCATTAAGTGATAAAAAGACAAAATATCTTGAGAATTAATGCCCTATTTTATACATGACAATACCTTGACATGATTGACATAGTTTCTTAGTTTGTTGCCTATAACAATTTCCAAATCATTCTTATGCATTCCCCCCACCCCCAATTCATTACCATTTAGGGTGTAAGTTGCTTGTGCATTCTTCACCCGAAGTGCATCATTTTGCATTTCTCTACATTAAATGAGAACTGTAATTTGAGTGCCCAGAACCCTAATCTATCTAAAGCCCTTTGCAGCAAAGTCATATTCTAATCACATTGTATTACCTGTTTTGTGTCATGTACAAAAACTGACACATGACTTGCAATGACCATTTGAAGATCATTTATAAATGTGTTGAATAGAAGTGGTCCCATAACAACCTTGAGGGATACCTTGAGGGATACCATAAGGGATACCATAAGGTCTTCCGAATTCCTCAAATGTTTATTTACAAATGTTTATTTACAAATGTTTATTTACAAATTTTAAATTGTAGAAAGAAAAAAACAAATTGCGTAATCTAGGTCAAAATAGTTGATTTAGAAAATTCTCCAACTTAACTACAGTGAGAGAATGATTTTTTTAGCCTGAATTTTGTAATTCAGATTTAAATTCTTATCTTAATGAATAACCTTGTCTGTCTCCCAAACTCCATACTTTGAATTTATAAACTTTAACCAAGAATTAAAAATAACTGTCAAGGAAAATTTTAATTTTTAGGTCAAAATAACCCAATTGGTACAGACACGTCATGCTATATGTCTAATTTGAATACTTTGGTCTATTATTTGCAATTTCAATGTAAATTCTACACAGTTTCTGGATTGAGTCCCACTGGGACAAAGGTGCTATATAAATAATAGATATTTTTAATAAATACTAGATATTATTAACAAATAATCCCAAATCGATGTTCTTTTTAAAGAGTCATTCAGAGACAATGTAGTGAAAGTAGAGCAATAAACAAGATCCTTCCACTTATTTTCATGGTAGCATTTGTTTTTAGAATTTTGACCCAGAATTGCACTTTCTACATAACCTTAGTAGCAAAGCAAAATATTCTTATTTTAATTTAAGAAACAAGAGAACGGTCTGTATTCAAAGGCGCACATTGAAATTCAAGATAAATTCTGCCAAAACATCTTATATGTAAACATAATCTCAAGTAGAGATTGTAGCCATATTAGTCCAGTGATGTAGATGTAAAAACAGTTAAAATTTGTATCTTGTAATACCTTTTTTATTGGACTAACATAATTTTGTAATGACAAGCTTTCGGGAGAACCTCCCTTTCGCAAGTCTAAAGCGTTTCTGAGCAAAGACAACACATAGAATTTAAAATTGAGTTGTGATACAGGGGTTAAAGAGACATGAGTGCAGATAAGACTCAGTTTTGATAGAAAATAGAGGGCCTAATGACCCTCTGCGAGAATGGTGTCTATTTTCTATCAAACCTGTGTCTTATCTGCAGTCATGTCACTTTAACCCTTGTATCAACTTTGAATTCTATGTGTCATCTTTGCTCAGAAATGTTTTAGACTTGAGAAAGGGAGGTTCTCCCAAGAGCTTGTCTTTACAAAGTTATGTTAGTCCAATAAAAAAGGTATTACAAGATACAAATTTTATCTGTTTTTTACAATATAAGAAACGATCGGCAGGACACTGAGCGAGCAGTCACAGTAGCTGGGGTGAGTTAATTCATTTCCTCTTATGGTATATAAGCTATATTATTGTTTGTGTTATACTAGTTTCTTTTTTCTGATCCTGAGGAAAGCCCAACATGGGGCTGAAACGTCGATCATTTTTAACGGATATCTAATAAAGCAATTTGGATTTTATATAAGAAGACCGAGGAGTGCAGCCATTATTTTTTGTTATTATATATATATGTATATATATATTTATTATTTATAAAATATTTTACCAGGAAAGATACATTGAGATTTCACTCGTTTTCAAGTATGTCCTGGGTATGTACTACATATGAACTGGTCTGCATTTATTACATATATAATATATGGTTAATGTTGGGTGTATTCCTTGTATGTGCCAACAAAAAATTGAAAGACTACTTTAATGCATAGCTTTAAGCACCATTTAAGTAATCCTTTGGAGCTGAATATTTCTAAGCGGAAATAAATGTCACCATATTCTGCCACTAGAGGTGTATTTTTGGCATTGGATGTAAGGACACAGTTTGCAGCATCTGCTGTCTGCCCTGTGGAATTCAGTCTGCCAGGGATAACAGAGGGGATCATCCATTGCCCATCATAATCCTCATGATCTGAGTAATCTTAACACGTAGTGTTTGTCAGTTTCATTCAATTAGATTGTAAATCTGTCTGCTCTGAGATTTGAGTCTTCTAGTAATGGTTTCAGAACTTTGTTCAATCAATATGCTAAATATCGGTCCAATAACCCACCTAAGTTGTGAGCATCTATAGGGTCTAGGAAATGAAAATAAAAAAATAAATAGAAGCCCAAAAGATGTGGTATGTGCTGGTAACATTGGAAGTGACATGTCCTGCCTCTTCTACAGGAGTGAAAGTACAGGATTAAGAGCTTCACAGGCCTACAGCTTAAAGGTTTGAGGGGTCTAATGAGAGAACATTTCTGTTGTTAAGCTATAGATCTTAATTATAATTATTTGTATATTTTACAATCAATTTTTATTGAGATAATGCACATAACGCACAGCAGAAAATACCAGCATGTGACAAAATGTTTAGGCTAATACTATACACTATATGGTATAAGTTAAACTGGCAGATGAAAAACACCTAATTTTATGAAAGAATAGACAGTAAATACAGTGCTCAGAGCTCAAGACATAGACAAATAAACAGCAATAATTCCACTATGAGCAAGTGTATATGGTAGGATATTATATGGAAAATATACTATGTGTATACCAGCTTAATCACTGAGAGTACGATGCCACTGGGTAAAAATTAAGTAGACTGCCAACATGGTATCATAAGTATATGTGTCTTTCCAAAGAGCAGAATTAATGAATCAAAAAACAAAACAGCTGAGAAAGTAGCAAAGAAAACTTATAACAAACAAATTAAGCTCACAACACCGAGATTTATTCAGCCAATTCCCTTGCTAGTGTATCCGCTCCCAGCTACAGGCATAGTCCCACTAGAGCATCCTTTTTAATCTGCCCAGGCCTAATACAGAGCACACAGGCATTGCCCAAATGAAACTGTAGCTTGCAGTGCCAAAGTGTTTGCCTTGGGAGGATCTTGCAGTAAGCACTCGATGGTCCTCCAGGACTAGGTATGAGAGAATGGGCATGGGATGTTTTGTGTAGTCAGTGTGGACATGATGACTTGAACTTCTTATCTTGGGTTTCAGGTAAAAGCAAAGCTGCACATTTGTGGATTTTACACCAAAGCGTAGACAGAGGTGATCTAATGCTCAGAGGAGATGATCCATGTATGAGGTGTGTACCTCATGTGAGGCTTTGAGGTAAGTCTTATGGCACCGATCATCTTGGTAGTGAGGCATTGTGCAGCTAGCACATCTTCAGTAATCTTTCCGGAGAGGCAAAGTAAGATATGAAATCCAAGGGGAACCAAGAAAACCTCACCACTCCAGAGGTAGGGGGGGGCAGGGCCAAAACTAGTGAATGAACAATGAAAAAGAAAACAGAGTGGAGGATCTGCCGCTTCTCCCACCTTAAGTATGTCCATAAACCTCAGGCAGCACAGGTCCCAGGAACCCTTGATGATGCCAGTAATAATTAAGCCAACAGGATGATCTCTGCTTCAATAAAGCTGGATGGCTCCTGAAGTTTACTTGTTATCTTGAATTAGGTGCTTTTTAGATTTAATATTTTTCCTGAGGAGCACCATCCACCTGCTCTCAAAATATAGAACTTAATTAATGATGAAAGTCATTAACCCCTTCACGGCAAATGACATATCTGTGATGTTAAATTACATCTTTTTGAAAAGTAAGGGTGAACTGGTCTTTCATGTCCATGTCCATAGAACATAATGACCAGAGATCAAATGATTATTTTTGTTTTTAATTTAGACACATCCTGTTCCATGGGATATCACTATGCAGAATAGGGCACCATAGTAACATACAAATATAATGAAAACATTCTGCTACTGTTTAGGAAATATACATTGCAAGAAAATACCACTAGATTATTCACTTATATATTTTATACAATTTTTATTTATATGTCAATTTGGCATCATCTATATGTTATAAAATTGCTGTTTGGTCTTGTATGCTAATTTTACTAAACAAGTTTTGAAGTATTGCAAAGCAATGGATACTTTATCATTTCTAATACATTGTACTCTCCCAATATATATTAACAAAAATAAACAAATAAGAGAAAATATTTGTAAACATGTATAGTTTAACTTGCTCATACATGAGTGGTATAACCCCCAACAATGGATATATTTGAACACAGAAAAAACAAGTGTAGAGGCACTTCAATATAAACAATAAAATGTGTATTAAAATAATAATGTGTAGCACTTAGAAACAAAAGTGTTCTTCCAACACCAAACAACATAGATAACAAAAATATATAACATACCAAAGTGAGCAAAAAATAGTGAATATATAAATTAAGTATATACAATACCTCTTCAAAAGATATTACAGAGGTCAGGATGTTAGACCTAAAAAACAAGATGGTCTAACACCTTGATCTCTATAATATCTTTCAAAGGGGTATTGTAATTTAGATATTCACCATTATTTTGTGCACTTTGGTATATTATATATTTGTCATTTATTGATTTTTGTTGGTGTTGGAAGAAGTAGTTTTGTTTCTAAGTGCTGTACATTATTATTGTAAAATATATAATATTGTTTATATTGAAGCACCACCACACTTTAGAGGGGATTATCCCAATGCCCAGTTGGTTCAAAGTCATAAACGTTTGCATTTGTATTTTCATCATTCTCACAATCACAGGAAAAAAGTTAATCTCACATTAATTCTTTCAAGCATCTATTTCTGCTGTTGATGAAGAAGAAGATGCAAAATAGACTTGTGCATGGCAAAAATAAATAGTTTTGGCTGAATCACTTTGTGATATATTTTTTTTTCTAGTGCGGCCGAATATCGCCCATATGGCATTTTGGCTTGCCCAAATTTCATTAACAAATAAAGATTCATGACAATAATTCAGACAAATAAAAAGGCACAAAAATGAGTGAATCAATATACTGCAAAATATATACATAATATAAATAGCATGTACATAGTTTGTAGTACACGTATAGGTTCATTGTCCTGCCATTTGGTTCACAGATCAAGTGAGAAAAAGTAACCAGTAAAAATAATCTATTTATAAATTACATATGAAATATATGAAGGTTTTTTTTTAATGTTTTTTTCCCTCTATTGCTCACTTCTCACTTGATCAGTGAATGAAATCAATATTTAGTGGCTGTCCCCTAACTATCAATCATCTATTTTTGTTTTTTTTGTTGGCAACACTGAAATAATTTTTAACCATAAATCAAAGTGAACATGCTGGTCCATTGTGCAAATAGTTTGTTTCGTATTTAGTCTACAAGGTGATTCGAAAATCAGGAATTTGTACGATCACTCAGTTTGTTACAAAACAAATCTCTAAGTCTAACGAAAACCACAATTTCAAAAAAAACTCCAACTGAGCCACAAAAAAGTAAAATCCTTCTAGATTCCAAATTAGCCATCAGGTTATGTCTTGGGTCCATAAATCAGTATATATAACTGTTAGATCCTTCAATGTTCTTATTTCCAAAGAATAAATGAATAAAAATACACACCATTTTTAATACTATTTACACGGTATCAAAACACAACATCTCTAGGAAAATAAATTATCTCCTTTATTTATGTCATTTGTGCAGTCATGCTACTGAACAGGTTACCATTGACCCTATTATTACTAAGTGTATATCTATTTCTATTTTGCATATATCGCTTTGTTTAACTCAGTGGCATTCCTAGGTTATCTGGAAACTGGGAGAAAATGTATAGTGTGCTCTTCAGCGCAAACTGTAGAATATGTTTTATTGTTGTCTCTCTGCATTACCACAACACACTTTTGTTAGTAAAATTACAAAACACACACACAATTAAACACACACAAACACACAAACTCACATTCATAACACACACATTCATACAGACACATGTTGATATTCATATACACATACTTAAATTCATATATACATACACACACATGCATGAGTATTCATGTACACAGCTGTGTTCTCATACAGACACTCATATTCATTTACACACACAAATGCTACATCCATACACTCACACACATGATTTTTATTTGGCTTATTATTCCTGGTGTTCAGTTGATGTGGAATCAATCAATTAATTGATTATCTTGCATATCTGCCCCAGGCCAAATTTAAAAAAAGATACGTGCACGCTCCTGAAGTAATTCACACCAGACACAGGTTTCGGGTTAATGAAAAACTTGAGGAATGTTTCTTCTGGGGGGGCGGCATGCCCCTTATAAAGTAAAATTACATCATATGCATTATCAGAGATAACATGGAATAATACATCAATAATTGGTTAGGTGTTAAGTGGTTCATTTAGTGCTCTTCCTACCGGATGTGATATCACTGGTATCTTGGCGGTCTCCCCCAGATTCCAGTGCCATCTTGTTAATGAAGGTGTTAGTCGATGTCAAAGGGAAACTCCCTAGCGGCCATTTTAAGTAAATCACATATAAGGTTGAATAATGCTGATTGTGGTTACGCTGAGTAAATAGGCATTTTATTAATATGAATTGGGTTAATATTTTTGTCCACAACAGTCCCCCCTTAAAATGACTATTTACTAAAAAGACAACTACTAACTAACCCTAACAATGTCCCTACTTGGCTGCAGCTCATCTGTCTGAACAAGCTTTGAACGCTTCACTGCGCGGGTATCCCGTAGTGGCTAACCCACTACATCTCCCGCGTCAGACTCCTACCCATGGAGCCAGACACTGTCCCTATGCTGTCCCTATAAAGAAGTAGTTGTCCTTTTGAGGTGGTGGTACTGAAGAGGTGTGTGCGGGGTGTCACAGTCTATATTGTCAATATCTTGATGTAGGAATGTAGGTGTGGTGCGGTCAATGGTCTGATCTACAGTCTTTTGTAAGTACCTTTGCACCCAGGGCATCACGCAGCAAACCAGGAAGAGGAAGAGAATCACTACTGTAAGAACTGCCATACCTACTTGAAAGAGAACTCTCTGCCATCCACTCATCCATCCCAACCATCTGTCCCATGAATTGGAGACCCCTGAGTTATTTTTTAATTCTTCAGAGAGACTTTCTAAGTTCTCTATGACCATGGTTACTTTACCATTGGGGCCTGTATTATCTGGAATAAAGGTACAGCATGTCATAGTGTTGGGGAGTATTTTACACAAACCCCCCTTTTCTGCTAGGATCATGTCTAAGGCCATTCGATTCTGGAATGTCATTTGGGAGGTATCCTGCAGTTATTCTGACAAGCCTTGAAGGGCATCTCTAGTATAATTGACAAAACGTTGCTGATTATAATAGATATAATTAATCCAGTTAACATTCTTGTTAGCTGTGATGAGTGGGATCAAGGATTCAAATCCTGCCGCAACCTCATCTCTGGCCTTGAATTTGTTTGGTACCCCCCTTGGAACACCTATGGCATCGATATATATATGTGGGTCGAACCTACCTTGAATAGGGGTTTCTCTTTTTATCCTGAAGTACGTGTGTGGGGAATCAAGTGGGCCTTGGTGGTTATCAGAAATTATATGTATAGGCATGATGGCTTTGGTCAGAGTGCATTCTCCCCACCACAGGCCAGTCATTTTAGATCTGAGTTGCATATCACCACATAGCTAATAAATGTCTCCCAAGGACTTAATTGGGGTAGATCCTGTTGGCTTACATAAGGTCATTCTGTGTAATAAGGGTTTCCCATGTCTGTCCACCTTTGTGGTCTGTAGCCCCATGGTCAGCCTATGTTCCAACCTGCTGCTTTCCAGGTACTACAATGATGTCCCCAATGGTCACCTGTCACACAAATGTATGGGTCCTTTATACTGGGTATGTCTTTGTATATTGCTGAGTGTTGTGATTGTGGAAAAGTACAAGGAACAATATCACAGTAATCAAAGGTAAAAGTAGCTACATGTGTGTTTGAAGAGTTATACCAACATGTGTAAACACGCTTATCTTTGGTGATAGCAACTTGTTGGGCCTTTAATAGGCCTAGCAGCAGAACTAGACACAGGAAGCTCATAGTTTAGTGGGATCTTCTTCCTCTGGATCAGGAACTTTACAGTGCGAGGCGTATATCCAGGTATTCTTCCCAGCCAATTTTACTGAGGTAGATGTGGTCAATAGGACTTGGAATGGACCATCAAACCTTGCTCAAGAGTGTGCTTTCTCAGGAATTTCTTCACCATAACCCAGTCATCAGGAAGGAGTTTATGTGTGCCTGTATTTGATTCTGGATCTGGAATAGAAGAAAACACCTGTGCATGGATTTTGGTCAAGGCATGAGAGAGTGCAGTTATATATAATCTACCATTGCATCTCACTGAATTTGAAGTTGTTAAGGAAAGTAACAGATTAACCTGGGTGCTGTACCAAATAAAATCTCGTAGGGGGATAAGCTAAATCTCCCTCTTGGAGTGTACCTAAATAGTGCTATGGGAAGACTTTCAGGCCAGGGTAGGTTAGTTTCTTGGGCCATCTTAAGCATTCTGGCTTTCAAGGTGCCATTCATGCGTTCTACCTTACCACTACTCTGTGAGTGATAGGGTGTGTGGAATGCAAGGGTCACCCCCAGTGCTGCCCAGATTTCCTTGGTTAGCAACGCGGTGAAGGATGTTCCTTGATCACTTTCAATCACCTCAGGAACTCCATATCTGCAGATGATTTCGGTAAGTAGGCACTTTGCTGTGGTCCTAGCAGTGAGGTTAGTGACAGGAAAAGCTGACAGGATAAGTGGTTCATTTAGTGCTCTTCCTACCAGGTGTGATGTCACTGGTATCTTGGAGGTCTCCCCCAGATTCCAGCGCCATCTTGTTAATGAGGGTGTTAGTCGATGTCAAAGGGAAACTCCCTAGCGGCCATTTTAGGTAAATCACATATAATAATCAAATATATAAGGTTGAATAATGCTGATTGGGGTTATGCTATGTAAATAGGCATTTTATTAATATGAATTGGGTTAATATTTTTGTCCACAACACAGTGGTTTGCTTCTAAGATAACTCTGTGCACTGAATGCACAGATCCCTGCAGCTCTGTAGTGTTGAGCGTCAACAGTGCACATCCTGTGCACCTCCTACCACCTGTCACCCATGGAAGAGTGCCCCCAGGTTTGTACGTTGGTAGCTGTAAAATGCTGATATTTGTTTACCACGTTTTCACAAAAGCATAGGGAGTGTCTGTAGCGTTACTTACCTTATCCAAGGGCCGGCCACAGTCCTCTCTTCGAGCCGTGCGCGGTCCTCTCTTCGAGCCGCGCGCGGTCCTGCTGCTGCACGAGCTGTGCGCGGCTCATCCGACGGCTTCAATAAGAAGGCGGGCAGTGATCGCGAGAAGCGGTCACGTGTCCCGCCTGAATCTAAGAGCGCGCCGTGAGTCGCGGGCGCGCTCTTAAAGAGACAGTGGGAGCCTAAATTGTTAAAAGGTTCCCATTGGCCCCTGTCATGCCACACTCCCCATACACTTACCTTTTGGGGGTGTGGATATGACAGGAGCCAATCACATTAGTTTAGGAGCTATTTAAACTTACCTCTCCCTTTACTCCCTGCCCTATCGTGGTTTCTGTTTCAGTTCCCTTTAGCGCTTGTTGTGTTCAGTTGTGTTTTCTTCGTATTGACTTTGGCTTTGTTTCTGACTATGTTTTCTCTTTATCCTTATCTGTTCTGGTTGTCGGCTTGCTGTTTACTGTGCACCAGACCCCGGCTAGTCCTAGTTTATGCTGTCTCTCTGTGCCCTTGACTTCGGATCGTTCCTGACTCTGCCTCCTCTCATATATGTCGAGTCCGGCCATTCTAAGGTCCGGTAGACGTATCTCTCCTATGTGTTGTCTTCTGTTTATCTGAATCCTGCGTGTTGGGGTATATTCTTGTTACATTACGATAGGGCCATGGACCCCGCAGATTTGGCTCAGCAAATGGCTTCTCACGAGGCAAGGTTTGTAGAGCAGGATCACCGTATGGATCAGATAGCACAGGCTCTCCAGACGCTCTTGTCTAGAACTATCCCTGCAACCGCACCTAACCCTCCTACACCTCATCCTCCCGAAGTATCCAATTCACCTAATACTTCGCTCCGTTTAACACCCCCTCCTAGGTATGGAGGGGAAGCTAAGACATGCAGAGGTTTTATTATTCAAATAGAATTCCACCTTGAGATGTATCCACATTCCTTTCCCACTTATAGTTCTAAAGTGGGGGTTTTGATGCATCAACTTACTGACAAAGCACTTGAGTGGGCAAATCCTATTTGGGAGGCCAATGGACCTATGGTGCATAATTTCAATAGCTTTCTTACGGCTTTTCGTAGAACTTTTGACACAACAAAAAGGTCAAAGAATGCCGCAAGAGCATTAATGAGAATTAAACAGGGTTCTAGGTCTGTGGCTGATTATGCTATTCAGTTTCGTACCCTTGCTTCACAGGTAGATTGGACCAATAATGGGTTAACTACTGTGTTCATGGAAGGTTTATCTGACACTATATTAGATGAGGTAGCGGCAAGGGAGCTTACTATTCCATTAGAGGACCTTATTGACTACCTCATTGATATAGATAATAGGATTCGTGACAGGCTCTATACCAAGAACAGGAATAGACGTGTGGTCACACCTACTAACCCCAGAGTTGATAAACCTGAGAGTGTTAAAGTATCCGAGGAGGAACCCATGCAATTAGGGGTTGCCAAACTCTCGGATACTGAAAAATTACTTAGAAGAAGGAACGGACTCTGCCTATACTGTGGTAGGCGAGACCATATGGTAAAAGAATGTCCTTTGCTTCCGGAAAACTCTCGCACCTAAGACCTTATAGGTGACTGGCCTTGGGTGTGATATCTAAGTCTCCTAAATTGCCTCCTAACCGTTTGCTTCTCCCTGTTTCCCTTCATACGGGAGAGAGTTGTATAGCTGAAAGCATACTAGCCTTGGTTGATTCCGGGGCTGCTGAGAACTTCATTGACTCTGAGTTTGTTACGAAAAATAACATTCCCGTCAGAGAGAGGGAGATACCCTTGGCCATTGAGGCTATAGATGGTAGACCTTTAAATACTCCAGTCGTACCCATGAAACTGTACCATTATTCATGTACACAGGGGTTTTACACTTTTAGACCATTCAGTTTCAGGTTATCACCTCTCCCTCTTCTCATATCGTGTTAGGGTACCCATGGTTATGTTCTCACAATCCCATTTTCGACTGGGAATTGGGACAATTAAAATCATGGGGTAAAACCTGCCACGACTCTTGTATGATTAAAGTCACCCCTTTAAATACCATTAATGTTCCTACTACTCCTCCTTTGTCTACTGTTATACCTCCTCAGTACTTGTTTCTCAAAACTGTATTCGATAAAAGGGAAGCTGATAAATTACCGCCTCACAGATCCTATGATTGTGCTATCGATTTATTGCCTGGTACTATACCTCCAAAGGGCAGGGTGTACCCTTTATCTATTCAAGAAAACCGTATCATGGAGGAGTATGTTAAAGAATCTCTAGAAAAGGGGTTCATTAGGAGATCCTCTTCCTGGAGCAGGGTTTTTCTTCGTATCTAAGAAAGAGGGTGATTTAAGACCGTGCATCGATTATAGAGGTCTAAACAAAATCACTATTAAAAATGCATACCCTATACCTTTAATTACAGAATTATTTGACAGGCTGAAACATGCTACTGTGTTCACCAAATTGGACCTTAGAGGTGCATACAATTTAATACGCATAAAGGAAGGTCACGAATGGAAGACTGCATTCAACACTAGATCCGGTCATTACGAGTATACTGTTATGCCATTTGGTCTTTGCAATGCCCCAGCAGTATTTCAGGAATTTATTAATGACGTCCTAAGAGACTTTATTCACACATTTGTAATTGTATACTTGGACGACATACTGATATATTCTACAGATTTACACACTCATCACAGACATGTCACAACGGTCCTGAAGACCCTTCTTACTAATGGTCTTTATTGTAAACTAGAAAAATGTTTATTTGACCAATCCGAAGTCCAGTTCTTGGGGTATTTGATTTCCGCCAAAGGGTTTCATATGGATCCCCAGAAGCTTTCTGCTGTCATAGAGTGGCCCCTACCACAGGGTTTGAAAGCAATTCAGCATTTTCTTGGTTTCTCTAACTATTATAGACGCTTTATTAAGGGTTTTTCTTCTATTGTAGCGCCTATCACCCGTATGACAAAAAAGGGTGGTAATACTCGTGTCTGGTCTCCCGAGGCACTTCAGGCTTTCGACTTTCTTAAAACTACATTCGCCTCTGCACCTATATTACAGCACCCTATCCCCTCACTGCCTTATATTCTTGAAGTTGATGCTTCTGAGATCGGGGTAGGTGCTATTTTGTCCCAAAGAAAATCGCCTGAAAAGCCATTGCATCCTTGTGGCTTCTTTTCTAGACAAATGTCCAAAGCAGAAAGGAATTATGATGTGGGTAATCGTGAACTCCTTGCTATTATCTTAGCTCTTAAAGAATGGAGACACTTGTTAGAAGGAACTAAGGATCCTATCCTCATTTTTACGGATCACAAGAATCTATCCTACCTTGGTGAAGCTAAAAGATTATCTTCTAGGCAGGCTAGATGGTCACTATTTTTGTCCCGTTTCAATTATATTATCACCTATAGGCCAGGTGATCGCAACATTAAAGCAGACGCTCTGTCCAGACAGTTCGAAACTACTGATAAATAGGAGGTTGATGTTACTCCTGTCATTCCCCAAGACAGGATAATAGCTACTACTATGTTGTCTATTTCTTCATCCCTCTTGCAGACCATACAGGCGAAACAAAGTATGGCACCTAGCGAGAGGCCTATTGATAAATTGTTTGTTGATGTTCCCGAGAGACGGGAGATTCTGTCATTATATCATGATACTAAGACTGCTGGACATCCTGGTATTACCAAAACGATGTCAGCAGTTTCTCGATATTTTTGGTGGGGTTCCTTACACAAGAATGTCACTGACTATATAAGTGCTTGTACTACTTGTGCATGTATGAAAACGTCTCATAGAGTTCCTTGTGGGCTTCTGCATCCCTTACCCGTTCCCGAGAGACCTTGGTCTAACCTATCCATGGATTTTATTGTTGAATTACCCCCTTCAAATGGTAACACAGTCATCCTGATGATAGTAGATCGGTTTTCCAAGATGGCTCACTTTGTGTCTCTTCGCAAGTTGCCCACATCCAAGGAACTGGCTCTTATCTTCGCTAGAGAAGTATTTCGGTTACATGGTATTCCTGAATCTACTGTGTCCGATAGGGGTAGCCAATTTATTTCCAGGTTCTGGAAAGCCTTTTGCTCAGAAATGGGTATTTCTCTCTCATTTTCTTCCGCTTACCATCCCCAGTCTAATGGAGCTGCTGAACGTGCCAACCAGTCTCTGGAGCAGTACCTTCGTTGTTTTGTGTCTCACCATCAGGACAATTGGTCTGACCTACTTCCTTGGGCTGAGTTTGCTCGAAATAATGCCACTCATGATTCTTCCGGCAAAAGCCCTTTTTACGTTGTCTATGGCCAGCATCCGTTGTTCTTCCGGCTGCATTCTCCTCACAGGGCATGCCAGTTCTGGATGAGCATTTGGCTGGTTTGCGTAATACTTGGGAGCAGGTTCAGCGTTCTTTGGTGGATTCCGCTGCTCGCCAGAAGGCTCAGGCTGACAAGCATCGCAGAGCGGCTCCTTCTTATGTTGTGGGGGGCAGGGTTTTGCTTTCCACGCGGAATATTCGCCTGCGGGTGCCTTCTATGAAATTGGCTCCCCGCTTCATAGGTCCTTATCGTATTCTGCATAAGGTTAATCCTGTTTCTTATGCCTTGGGCCTTCCTAGGAATCTGCGTATTCCTAATGTCTTTCACACCTCATTGTTGAAGCCTTACGTACGCAACCGCTATACCTGGCATTCTCCGCCTCCCCCTCCTGTCTCCGTGGAGGGTCATGAGGAGTTTGAAGTCTCTGCTGTTCTTGACTCTCATTACCTTAGGGGTCGACTTCAGTACTTGGTGCATTGGAAGGGTTATGGGCCTGAGGAGCACAGTTGGATTTCAGCTGATGCTGTTCACGCTCCCCGCCTTGTGCGTTCTTACCATTCTCGTTTTCCTGCCAGGCCTGGCCCTACCCGCCCGGAGGGCGTGTCCATAGGGGTGGTACTGGCGTTACTTACCTTATCCAGGGGCCGGCCGCGGTCCTTTCTTCGAGCCGCGCGCGGTCCTGCTGCTGCACGAGCCGCGCGCGGCTCATCCGACGGCTTCAATATGAAGGCGGGCAGTGACCGCGAGAAGCGGTCACGTGTCCCGCCTGAATCTAAGAGCGCGCCACGAGTCGCGGGCGCGCTCTTAAAGAGACAGTGGGAGCCTAAATTGTTAAAAGGCTCCCATTGGCTCCTGTCATGCCACACTCCCCATACACTTACCTTTTGGGGGTGTGGATATGACAGGAGCCAATCACATTAGTTTAGAAGCTATTTAAACTTACCTCTCCCTTTACTCCCTGTCCTATCGTGGTTTCTGTTTCAGTTCCCTTTAGCGCTTGTTGTGTTCAGTTGTGTTTTCTTCGTATTGACTTTGGCTTTGTTTCTGACTACGTTTTATCTTTATCCTTATCTGTTCTGGTTGTCGGCTTGCTGTTTACTGTGTACCAGACCCCGGCTAGTCCTAGTTTATGCTGTTTCTCTGTGCCCTTGACTTCGGATCGTTCCTGACTCTGCCTCCTCTCATATACGTCGAGCCCGGCCATTCTAAGGTTCTAGACGTATCTCTCCTCTGTGTTGTCTTCTGTTTAGCTGAATCCTGCGTGTTGGGGTATATTCTCGTTACAGTGTCACATGTATTTTTATTCTGTGCAGCGTTTTGGTTCAGACAATCTAATACATCTATTACTAAGACTTGGATTTTGCCTCATATCTAGAAGGTGCTTCCCTCTTTTTAAAAACTGTATTTTTTTGTTAAACCACTTTCTAAAATAAAAAAAAATTAAACTAATTTTTTGTATCTGTGCGAAAAGATTCTCTTTAATGTGAACATGACAGCAGGTCTATGTGTGATACATATGAGTGTTTTAATAATTTAATTGCATAAATAAAAGAAAATAAATAGGAAAACATTTTGTCCTATCTCCTGCTTAACATTTGTTTACAATGAGTAAATCATTGTTGGTCCAGTGAGGTTAATAATACATTCTATTGCTGATTCAGCAATATATTGAATAAGAATAGCTCTTTTGATGGGGGTGGCAGTATAATAAACGCCATGTCCCTAAGCAGTATTTTTTACTCATGATGACACTCTCAGCTTATAACTACTACCCATTCACTGATCGAACTAATGCCTTCGTACTAGCTCGAAAACATAAGGATAGGCAATAGAGACCAGAACCTAAGGACAAATCTTCTGCATGAATCTATTTGAAAACTGTTTAAAACTAGAAGGTAAAACAGCTCCAGTGAATTCCAGGGACCATGCATACATCATGGAGTTATGGTGCCAACAGTATTCCTTTAAATAATTTTTTATATATTATTCCCATTACTTTGTCCATAGCAGGGATTAACTGTCCCTTTAAATAGTGTTCATAATGGGAAATGTGTAATTTATTTAATAAGCAAATCATAACTGTTGACACAAAATACATTATTCATTTTTACTGAAAGTGTGACGTTTGCCAAAGTGATCAAACAGATGACCCACTGATGGCTGTATCCTCTCGGTGGCCCTTTGTGGCAGAGCTTTCAGGGAAAGCTTCCCATACATTAACTGTCATTTCGGAATGACTACAGAAAGCAATCCCTTAAGCTTCCAATGATATCTTCCTGACAGACTCCTAATCTCTTCAAATTGTTGGTAAGAGCTTCATTAAATCAGCCTGTCAGAAATTCTGGCTCTCCTCGCTGTAATTCAAAGAGATTCACTCAGAACGAATGATACCCTAGAAAATACAGTGTGTTATGTCTAATACAACTACCAAATGATGTCACTTGTCACTGCTTTTAGCAACAAATTTTCACATATTGACCTAAATAGTGTCACCACGTTACATCTCAACAAATATAAGTTTTGTTAATTAAGGTCTCTTGATCTGTTTTTTATTTCTTGTTTGTTTGTTTTCTACCTTTTTTAACCCCTTAAGGACACAACTTCAGAAATAAAAGGGAATCATGACGGAATATTTCCATCATGTGTTCTTAAGGGTTTAAGATTGTCATTGAGCTTTAAATTATACATGAGATTAATTAAAAAATATAATTAAAATGTATATATGATGACACAGTATCGTGCACACATGAAGTGAAGAACCCAGTTTTCTGTTGTATAATGTTTTGTAAGCTTTCCTGTGATGCAGAATATGTACATGATTTCAAACATGGAAATATAACAAGACTAGGGAATTAGAGAGGATGCCCTAGGGTGACATGTACATTGAATGTATTATCCAGGGTACAGATATCCTTCAGGTGGGCTGAAAGGCTTTGTATTCAGGAAAAGTTAATTATATATGAGACATGACTACAGTGCAGGCATGCAGAGGGTTAATGGAAAAGAAGGCCACAGAGCTTAAATTAAAAATGCATTTAGTGTTCTGGTGAGATCGGGTCCTAGCATTGCTCAATATAAAAGTAATAAAAGAACGGTGAACACAAAAATGTGCATACATGTAGATTCACAAGTTCTGCCACTTTCTTTGACTAGGTTTAGAATCCTGAGCTTTACAACTTTAATAGGACATTTTCAGGGTTATTCACTAAAATGTGAATTATTGGGAAAGTTAATTTAAAATTTTAAGGTCAAAATAGCCAAACTGAAAAAAAACCCATTCAGTCATACTTTCTCTTCAGTTAATTTGCTCTTAAATTTGAATTTTGAACTGTCCTCGGCCCGGCCCGGCCCGGCCTGGCTGCGCCTCATCTCCGCTGCCCCTGGAGCCATGCCAGGCCTACAGGCTGGGAGAAGAGCACGGGTCTATGCCGACATCAACAGCCTGAGGAGCTGTGAGTACTGGGACTATGAAGCACACATCCCCACCTGGGGAGATCTGGAAGATTATCAGCTGGTTAGAAAACTCGGTCGCGGCAAGTACAGCAAGGTGTTTGAAGCCACAAATATCACAAACAATGAGCGTGTTGTGGTCAAGATCCTTAAGCCAGTAAAGAAGAAGAAGATTAAGTGAGAGGTTAAAATTCTGTAAAATATATGGGGTGGAACCAACATCATCCAGCTTCTTGACACAATTAAGGATCCATTGTCCAAGACTCCAGCTCTTGTCTTTAAATAGATCAATAAAACGGACTTGAAGCAGCTTTATCGGGTCCTCACAGAATATGACATTAGATATTACATGTACGAACTGCTAAAGGCCTTGGATTACTGCCACAGTCAGGGGGTGTGCACCGTGATGTGAAGCCTCATAATGTAATGATTGATCGTCAGCAGAAATAGAGTGGGGCCTGGCAGAGTTTTACCATCCGGCACAGGAATACAATGTGCGAGTGGCTTCTTATTACTTCAAGGGTCCTGAGCTGTTGGTGGATTACCAGATGTATGACTACAGTCTGGACATGTGGAGCCTGGGCTGTATGTTGGCCAGTATGATCTTTCATAAGGAGCCATTCTTCCACGGCCAAGACAATCATGACCAGTTGGTAAGGATTGCCAAAGTGCTGGGCACTGATTAGTTATTTGGATACCTTAAGAAATATCACATAAAGCTTGATCTTCACTTTAACAACATCCTGGGCACGGAAACGCTGGGAGAACAGACACCTAGTGAGTGCAGAGGCTCTGGAGATGTTCGATAAATTACTGCGTTACAACTATCAGCAGAGACTGATGACATGGGAGGCCATGGAGCACCCTTACTTCTATCCAGTTGTGAAGGAGCAGCAAGTGCAGTCAGACATCTCTCTCATCCCTAGCAGCCTGTAAGCCACTCGATGAGAACTAAGGATTGTGGGATTCCGCTGTGGTTTTCACTATGTTTCCGTGAGTAGGACCAGATCCTGAGTTGAAGTAAATGCGTGCAACCCGGGGCGAATTCAGCGGCACTGCTCCCCAGAATCCTTCTATTTCACCACTGAGATACAATCTGCATTCTCACTTGTTGGACTGTGACCCCAGACCTCTCCCATCCCTTTCTTACCTTGGAGAGTAGGAAGATTTGGAGTCTGCATAAATGAACCTTGGTTGACCCTTTGCCTTTTTGACAGCGCTTCCTTGTAGATTCACTCTCGCCACTTAAACTGCGCAGCATAGGACATCCATTATACTGCTCCCAGGGTGGATGGTGTGACCATGTGGCTTTCACCTGTTCTCTAATCACATTCAAGCTACCTTGGTAACTGGCTCTGCTGCAGCGTGGGAGCCTGGCCGCTGCATTCTCTGCTTCTTAGTCTACAGCTGCAAGTTTGGAATAGACTTCCCTGGGGGGAAGACAGCGTTTCAGTGTTTTTATTTTTTATTATTATTATTTTCTTGTATAGGCTCATGGGGTCATTAAGTCGGCAAGTTTGGGCTGTGGTACACTGTGCTATCATTGACTAGCCCTTCCAGTGATATGGGATACAGCAGTTTCCCCTGACACTATCTATAAATTGATCCAGTCGCCTCGGAGAAGGAGAGGTCTACAAACCCTTCATTTTAATAAACCTTTCCACTATCCGGATGGTAAAGTGGAAACTCATATATTACAATATGGGCACTTCATGTGCAACCTTAACCCTCCGAGGAACAGAAAACAACAAGTACAGGGTGCACCAAGAACAAAGTAAATAAATAAAATAAATAATAGAAAAAATACCAGGGAAACAGGCAAATTAAAGTCTCTAATTCACAGGTATATTCTTCAGAAATTCTCAAGACATCTTGGGTCAAATCCTCATAAGCATATATGAAAGAAAAAAACACGCAGAGGGGACCAATGGTGCAGTAACTTAAAGGAGTATGGCCACAGACAATACTGAGGTTAAGAAATGCCAACTCACATTTAGCATACAGTGGTATTTAAACTCCCCACATGTAGGATATTCCTCTGACGATATTTTCAGTGTAGGTCATATGAAATAAAAACAAGAGAAGGCCCATAGTGCTCTGTATATTAAAAGAGTGCTGAATAAAATAGGAGATGTACTTACAATTTACAGAGCAGACAAACTGTTCTGTATAAAGCGCCTGGGTGGAACAATCCCCACCATGGATTCTTTGGATGGTATAAAAGCTTCAGATGTTAGTACACTTGAAGAAACCCCTTGTGGCGAAACGCGTTGTGTTTTAATCTAACTAAAAGTATATTTTTTCTGACTAACTAATATTTTGGTTAGTCTCTTTAATTTTAAATACGTTTATATTTATCCTAAAAATTTTACCTGGCATATCCTAACATCTGAAGCTTTTATACCATCTTTAACCTGTTCTCTAATCACATTCAAGCTACCTTGGTAACTGGCTCTGCTGCAGCGTGGGATTCTCTGTGGTTTTTTTCCATATGACCTGCACTGAAAATATCGTCAGTAGAATATCCTACATGTGGGGAGTTTAAATACCACTGCATGCGGTTTTTGGGTTCTTGTAATGGGAAATTAGATTTCCTGGCATTTGTTTATGCACAGCTCATTTAAGGTCCCGCCACATCATTTCAATTGAGTTGAGGTCTGCATGTTGCCTGGGCCATTGCAGCACCTTGATTGTTTTCTTTTCCAGCCATTCTGTTGTAGATTTTCTGGTGTGCTTGGCATCATTGTCCTGTTGCATGACCCAGTTTCGGCCAAGCTTAACTGTTAGACAGATGGCCTCACAGTTCACTCTAGAATACTTTGGTATACAGAGGAGTTCATGGTCGACTCAATAACTGCATGGTTCCCATATCATGCGGCTGCAAAAGAAATAGACATGATAACCTTTCCACCACCGTGCTTGAAAGTTGGTATGGTGTGTTTGTGCTGATATCCTCCTGTGTTTGGTTTTTGCCAAATGTGGCACGATGCATTATAGCCAAACATCTCCACTTTAGTCCTGTCTGTCCAAGGACATTGTTCCATAAGTCTTGTGGTTTGTTCAGATGCAACTTTGCAAAACTAAGCTGTTTTGGCATTTTGTTTTTTTTATAGAGAGAAGAGGCTTTCTCTTGGCCACAGCTTCTGGGAAGATTAGCAACTGTCTTAAATGTTTTCCACTTTTGAATAATCTTTCTCACTGTAAAATGATAGACTTTAAATTGTTTGGAAATGGCTTTATAACCCTTCCAGTTTGATGGATATCAACAATTGCTTCTCTAGGATCATTGTTAATGTCTTTCCTCCTTGGCATTGTGTTGATACTGTCAGGAATAGAGAAACCTTAACACGCAAACCTAAAGGAAACAGTAAAGAGTGGCCGGGTTAATGCCATAATGGATAACAGAGAGCAAGAATAGTCAGAAAACACAAGGTCAGAAAACAGTAAATTCAATACACAGTATAAACACTCTCTCAGGTAACAAGAATCACAACAGGGCAAAGAAATCAAGACAACCAGGAAGTATATATACCCTATACTAGGTTGTGATCACTTACCGAGGACCATGATGTCACAAGTGTGTATACAGCATCAAGAAGAGACACATAGGCAGACACTATAAAAGGAGACTAATGGGAGGGTTCCATGTCATATATGATGTCATAATTATACACCAGGAAGCTAAGGATAAGTGGGTGTGCATCGGAACTCAGAAAATGCATAATTTCTGTGATTGCACAGTGCTGCGAGGGACAGGTATTGTGACAGATACACACTGTGAAAGCTCCAGACTAGCAAACTGTTAAAATGTCAACTTTTATAGAGGTGGTAACACTTGCTGATGATCAATTTATCAAAGGCATTTGATTAGCAGCAACTATCTGTTACTGGGCCACTTAATTCCTACAAAAGCATCAAGGGTGTACTTTAAAAACTTGGCTTCCCCATTTTGGCTTTTTTTTTGTTAAATAAAATATGACACAGTAATATGTCATGTGTTGTTGTTCATCTGAGGCTGTATTTACCTAATTTTAGAATATACTAAAGAACAGATAATTGTTGTTATGTCATGATATGTAAAAACAGATAATTCAAAGAGGGTGTACCTTCTTTTGCACGATGACTTTAATACATTTTTTGTTTGTGCATTCCTCACTCTTGGGTGCACTACCACATCCCTGGGAATCTGAGGGTTCTGCACAGTATCTTACCTGTTCCTAGAACTGCACTCTACTGGACAGCGATCTCATGTCCCACCTGGAATCTCCTGAAGCCACTCCCCCAACTTGGGAGTCACAGCCTCAAGTGCTCCTATCACTGCGTTTACTTTCCACCTCCTTCCTAGCTCAACTTTCAGTCATTGGTATTTGTCCACCTTCGCATGTCCCTTTTTTCTTGATGTTATAGTCACTGTATATTGCCCTGTCATTCTGGACTACCCTTTGTAGTATCTCCCATCTGGTCTTGGGCAGATCCAGCCCATATTCTGAGTAGATATTTCAGTACTCAATAACAGCAACTTGGTTGTGTGTCTCAGTATATGTTCTACCTGCTAGCATCTTGCACCCTGCTACTATGTGCTGGATTGTCTTATGTTCAGTATATATCTAGCTTCATTTGGTAAATATGTTTTAGAAAACCAGTGTTTTATATATTTATTGATGCTGTACTTTCTTATAGAGCAATATTATATATTGTGAAATTAGAACTGTGGCTTTGATGATTGTCCAAGGTTAATATTTTGAATGTGGAAAAATAATCATATTTAATTTAGTCTAGTATGAACTAAGTTGTTACAAACTGAGCACAGAGTGCATCTCTCTGAAATAGAGATCCTAAACTGGAGATCCATGGAAATATTTAAATGAAGTTAGAGTAACAATGATGAAGCGTGAAGACTGATATTCTTTAATATTTTTATGCCCTTATTCTTACTATCATCTGCTCCACTGCTATAAATTAATGACAAAGAAAGCAGGCAAATAATAATTAGGATAGTTATCTCGGGAATAAAGACTAATTTAACAATGTTGTCACCACTTGTTACAAACAAATGGATGGTTCAGTAAATCTTAACATTATTTGAAGTTTTGTGATGTTCCTTTATTGTGTTATGACACAACATTTTAAAATATACTGAAGCTTTCATTTACTTTTAAATGCTCAATACTATACTGACTGGGTGTTGTAGAGACTGGATCGTTCAAAGGCATATAGAAACTGAGGTTAGGCTGCTCACTATCTCTTCAAATGTTGCTATCAGTTGTTTTGTTTAATCAAAAAGATTTTTATGAATTTCAGCAGTTTTATGTTAAGGAGGATTCTTAGTATAGATGGCAAATAAAAAGGTTTTCAGCATAGACTGCATAGAAAGATGTTTTATAAACCTCAACATTTCCAAAAGATGTCAAAAACTCAGAGCTTGTTTCCAAAGTATTTGCTAAACCTTAGTTGCTGCTGTTATTAGCAACAGGCAGTAGCTATCTTCTACCATAAAACAGCGACCCATTTCCAAAGTTCACCCCTGCCTTTAATGTCTGCATGACACTAATGCCTGTCTCAACTGATACTGACCATCATTCAGCATTAACTGAATCAGAAGATGGAGACTTGAATTGTTTTAATTTTACAACTAATTGCCATAGCAACTCCACCAGAAATCATTTAGTATTCTAAATATATACATTATTGGGGACGTCTCACATGAAGTGAGATTAGTTAGATTCCTAATCAATCACATTCAGTATAATAGCCTTTCTGGGCATGAATGCTTAGTCTTCGAAGAGCCCTATGGCAAGTCGGGATATGATGCTTTATTTTGGTTAATGGGATTACTAAAGAAAGAAGATTGTGGAAAGATTGTCAATCAAAAATATGCATTCTAGTTTATCTATATTATAGGTCATTTGGGTTACCTCACTAATAAATGTCAGTGTGGAATTATTTGGTAGGTACAATTATTTGTGAGTGGAGATGGTTAGGGGACAGTCTGAAATGATGGGGGTCTAGAGGGACCACAATTTATTAATTAATTTTGGACTACAGAGAGCAAGCTGTCCCTTTCTATAATTAATGGATGGAGATTTTGCAGTTATTAGCTTGATTTTGTCTCTTTACGTCAACCTGAGGCAGGTTTTAAATTTAATGAGATAGTGATACCTGGTAAAGCGTGGAGAATATCATTGAAACAAGCCAGTTAGTGCTGCTTACAATGTCCTATTATTCTCTGTAAGAAAAAATGAATCAGCCAGGAATTACAATTTGCCAATGATAGTATTACAGCATAGAAACAGCTGTTGCTCTCTAGTGTTAGCCTAATATAGTAAGTAGCAACTTGTTAGTAAAACTTACTTTCAATCCTGGATAGAATCTCAAAGTAAACTTGGATCTCCCCATAAGAGATGATGTTCTATAGTTAATAACTCTAAATTTTGCCCCATGCTTGTTCATTGAACTACCCTGTTGAATTGCAAGTTGCCCCTTGGCCTGTTGGGGCATATCTAGCTGAACCTCTGATATGTTACAAACTTTATGCGTTACTAAATAGCAGTCCTTATTTTCCATGTAAGTTTCTCAATTTCTCATGTCACATTTTTTTCACATTACACAACAGATGATAATTGTGGTGAGCTGAGAAACAGACTAACTAAATTGAGGCCAAAGTAATTCAGCTGGAAAAAAAATCTCAACTATATTCCCCACTTGACTCTTTTGGCACTTGTAATGTAAACTCAGTCTGTATGTAATTCACTACAATTAACATTCAAGTGGCGTTTTTGTATTGCATATTTAAATCATAGTTTGAACCATAAATTCTCATCATATATACATTATGCTTATTGGTGCATAGAATCGTGTTTGGTCACAAAATTTTGTTAATTAAAGGAACACTCTAAATAAAAATATGAAAAAAGTATATTTTTTCATTTCTATCGTTCCATTATCATATTAAATTGCTGCCCCACCTTCCAAAAACCAAACAAACTTTAAAATCAATATATAATTTACCAGTAAACCAGCACTGGAACAGAATTATAATAAGCATTAAATATCTGTATCCAATCAGATGCTTCTCATACAGAATCATTGAGAACCCATGGTGCATTGCACAGAAATCAGTGTGTTCTGCCAATCCCCACAAATCACAGCATCAAATGTTAGCATACTGCAGAAATGGCAAAATGTAAACATTGCTGTTTCTATGGAACAGAATTGTTTACAGTAGTAAGGCTGCAGGCAAATCAGCTATGAATCAAAATCACTTAACACTAGTGCATTTATGAAAAGCCCTTTTTTGCACTTTTGCCATGCTTTCTCTTTAAGTGCACCCATTCATATTAAAAAAATATATATATATATATATATATATAGCTTGTAGCTTACTTTTGATAACCTTGAATTATAAACACCGTGATATTAAATCTGGATAAAATATAAAAAAGGTAAAAAAAAGTTAATATTTTTTATTTTTGATTTACATTTAATAATTTCTACTAGAGTTGAGCGAACCCGAACTGAAACTATTGCCCCCCCCGGTCCCCACACCTGAGCGGTGGGTGTGGGCCCTAAATACCAATAAGGGGGAGGGACCCATTGTCCCCATCCCTGAGTGGTGGGTGAGGGCCCTAAATAACAATAAGGGGGGACCTACTGTCCTCCCCCTGGCCCCCACCCCTGCACGGTGTCAGGGTGGTGGTCCGGTGCCCGGGACCCAGACACTGCCTGGGCTGCGGTGCGTGGACCGGGACCCAGTATGTCTGATGATAAGTGGGAGTCTTCAGCGTGAGAGTGGATAGGTCAGGGTCTGGTGCAGGGTAACCGCATGCCCCCTGGCGTTGAGCACCAGCGTTTGTGCAGCCACATACCAGAACCTTGATTCAACTTATGCGGATCCCAGGAACTAGGAGCAGGAATTAAGCAGACCTCCCAGGAGCTGAATAGGGAGGCTCTGCAGCAAGAATGTATACAGCGCAGAAACAAGGCAAGGCTAGGATAGTCACCAAACATGAAAACAAGACAAAACTAGAAGAACCCAGAACCGGAGAAGGATAGAAAGCAGAACCCAGAACATGTACACATGTACACCTACTGTCCTCCCACCCCCAGGCCCCCACCCCTGAGCGGTGGGTGGGGGCCATAAATAAAAATTGTGGGGGGCCTAATGTCCTCACCCCCACCTCCACCCCCACCCCCACCCCCACCCCTGATTGGTGGGTGGGGGCCATAAATAAAAATTGGGGACACACACCTAATGTCCTCCCCCCCGGCCCCCACCCCTGAGCAGTGGGTGGGGGCCATAAATAAAAATTGGGGGGGACCTAATGTCCTCTCCCCCGGCCCCCACCCCTGAGTGGCGGGTGTGCGCCCTAAATAAAAATGTACCCCCCAGGTGACTAGGGGTCCCCCAAAAATTCCCAAGAACTTTCCCACGCTGTGTAAAATGACAACGAGCACTCTGATTGATGGATTTCAAGCCAACCAATCAGAGTCCTGTGACAGGTAAATGTAAAGACTTACCTGTCCATCTCTTCATTTACCTGTCAGAGCACTCTGATTGGATGGCTTAAACCCACCAATCAGAGTGCTCTGAGCCTAATTGCAGGGCGGGGGAAGGCTTGTAAAGTCTGCGTGGAGCCCTCCATGGGTGAAAATTGATTTTTCTTTTTGTGGTCTTTTTTTTGGTATTTAGATAAGGGTCCCCCCTCATTATTTTTAGGATGAGGAGGGAAGGTAGGGGTATTTTTTTGGGGGGAGTGGGGTGACTAGGGTTTTGGGGACCCCTAGTCACCTGGGGGGTACATTTTTATTTAGGTCCCCACCCACAGCGCAGGGGTGGGGGCCAGGGGGAAGACATTAGGTCCCCCCTTATTGTAATTTAGGGCCCCCACCCGCCCGCAGGGGTGGGGGCCGGGGGGAGGACAGTAGGCCCCTCAAATTCTTATTTATGGCCCCCACCCACCGCTCAGGGGTGGTGGCTGGGGGGGGTGGACAGTATGTCCCCCCCCTCATTGTTATTTAGGGAGCTCACCCGCCGCTCAGGGGTGGGGGCCGGGGGAGAGGACAGTAGGTCCCCCCTCCACATTCTTATTTAGGGCCCCCACCTGTCACACTGGCTGCTCACTGTTTACTAAACACACCCCTACTCGTGGTATAGGAAGTAGGGGCTGAATTTACTAATACTAAGTCATCTTTACTTAGTATTAGTAAATGTGGCTGAAAGACCAATTTAAGTCTTTCGGTAGATAGCTCCCTAATACCGTGGGAAATAGGAAGTTATCTACTAAGTGGCTGCTTATTTTATGTTATTTTTAAGTGATTTCCCTATCCACATTTGTTTGCAGGGCACATGTCCTACTCTTACCCCCATGTTACTTCCTTTTTCAGCCCTCTAGCCCTTTCCAGGAGTTTTTAGAGCCATTTTGTGCCCAAAAGTTTGGGTCCCCATTGACTTCAATGGGGTTCGGGGTCAAGTTCGAGCCCGAACATGGACTTTTTTTCAAAGTTCGGCCGAACCCGAACATCCAGGTGTCCGCTCAACACTAATTTCTACACAACAACTGCAAGTAAAGATAGCTAACTCAAAATAGATTCTCTAATTAGTCTTGATAATATATGATAATAAATAGCCCAATTTTTATAGGATTCCAAATAATATTTAGAAATTATAAAACAAATATTACATGAGTGAATCATGGTTTTAAAACAAAAATGTTGCACAATTTGGCATTCTGAGATTACAACTTTTAAAGAAGTCACAGATTCCAAAACTGCCACACAAAATTATATATTTGTAGAAAGTATACACCCCCAGTATTTTTAACTAAGAGCATTTTAAAACATTTCATTAAACCATTTCATCAGAAACCTGTATAATATTATTTTTTGTGTTTTTTTTTTACAAATAGAGAAATTCACAGTCTACATATGTTTCACTATTGTGAACATTCATATTTGTATTCTGCTACTGTTCTTGAGTACAATGATACCCCACATGTATACCAATACAAGCCTTAAACCAACCACTAATCCTACCCAAACTTCTACCCACAATTTGTCATGGCACAGCCTGAATCATGCAGACAGCAAGGTGTGACTACCCCTTTAGGTGATCTGCTTGAGTTTGAACTCACAGCTCCAGCATCCTAGTCAGGTTCTCTGCTGTGCTGTTCACCAGGGGGCTTCAGTATCTGTCTGCATTATTCTGCTTCCTGACCCCTTGCCTGAATTGAGCTCTACTGATCCACCTGCAACCCTTTTCTGATTAGGGTCAGCTGCATCTAATTTGCAGACTGTAAAAGCCAGCCCTACCTGAAACCTAGAATCTGGTCATTTTGCCTGTTTGGTTTTTCCTGCCAGATCTTTGATACACTGCTGACTGATTTCCTGGACTCTGACCTCTGCCTTCTTTACCGACTACATTACTCCGCTGCCAGCCCTGACTTCTGCTTCTTTTCTGACCCTGCCTTTGGATTTCTCCTTCATCTGTACTGCACTTCTGGTTTTTGCCTCCTCCCTGTGCCATTTCCTGCAACTGGGCTCCAACTCCCTGGTAAACCATAATGACCAAATCGCAGGGCTTCCTTCCATTCCTTTATCACGGACTGTGAAATCCTGTTTATACTTAAACCCCATGTGACGAGAGCAAACTCGCCACATTGCATTGGAGAAGCCTGGTTGCTTGCCTGCTGCCTTTGGATTATGGCCCCATGTTAAAAGACCTTGTTTCCCCTGCAGAAAAGACTTATTTGTGCTTTTCTGTCCGGTGTTCGGTAGATTCAATCTACCAAACAACCGCACAAATGACTAGACCACCTGGGAGCTGGAGTGTGCCGGCAATTAGCCTCCCAGAAGCCGCGGTTAACCGCAGCTTAATTGACGAATACTGGGTGGCCGCCATTCGTATACCGAACACAAGGTCGTGGCCATTTTAAACATGCGAACGCACAGCGGTGTTCGACGCCTAACTCATGGAACTAAAAACGGACACAGTTTGGCGCGAACACCGCTGAAGCCGCCGACCTCCCTTCTTGTTCGGTGGAAGTACACGAACGGCCCGGTATTCGGTAGTCATACCTGACTGCACTATACCCCAGATAGGAATCCCATGGAGCTCATTTGTACGAGAACTGACTTTGTGAAGACTTTGGCTTCATGGCGATTAAACTGTATTCGTGTGGTCTGAGGCCATTCGCTTAATAATGTGCGCTCAGACCTGAGCTATCTGGGGATATGTTAAATGTATAATTTTATTGTAACTTGTCACATAATGTATTTTAATAGTAATTCTTATTTTAGTATACCCACGTGCATAATGGCAATTTGCCTTTGTCCTGAGAGATAATTGAATTACTTCTCAATTGTCTCCAGGGCAGAGGGGAGGTAGCCAGGATGCATTGTGGGAATATAATGTGACTGTGTGTCCTAGATTGCTGATTGTCTGTCCTTTGTTACAGTCTCCCATTTGGTCCCCTAGGGGAGTGTCCACCAGCTGGGAGACCTGCATAAATACCGGGCAGGTAGCCCTCATTAAACAGACCACTGCTTGACTCGCAACACAGAGCCTTGTCTTGTCTTTGGGGGGATTTACTGAATGCTGATAGAGACTGATTGCTAGGAGTGTAAGCCGCTTGGGGGCTTTTCCTATTTGTCTGCTAGCAGCTATTCGTATGGCTCAATTTCGTGAGTTTGGAGTGTTATATTGTATGCCGTTCGGGAGTTTGGATCATTCCCTTACATGCGGTTCGGGAGTTTGGTGTTCTACAGTAGCTGTGCCTGCATCTCTGAAAGGGGACGATCGCCTAAACGGTTTTAACCCCTTGTGTGCTGAAACGGTTCGTTACACCCCATAACTATGCCACAGATTTTGTTAAAGTAAGAACTGTCATCACCCTGTTATCCGGGCAACCCAAGCCCTAGGCTCATCAACAGCTGTATGCCAAAAGCCCTGTACTGGATGTTACAAACTACGCTCCGCCACTGGCTTTTGGAGAGGCCTGCTTGCCAGCCTCTTGCCCTGTGACTATGGCCCCTGGGGTGTATTGCCATTTAAGCACTCTATCTGGACTTATTGGATTTTAAAACACTGTGTCTGGCCCTTTAAATCCTATGGGAAAGGATCTGCACTTTTGAACTGGCACTTCGGATACAGCTGAAGTAGTCGAAGGGGCCGCCATTAGACATACGAACACGTGGCGGCGGACATTTTAATTTAGTCGAACGCGTTCCGCAGTGTTTGGTTGTCGAGTTAATGGAACTCAAATCGGATATGTGACGGCACGAACACCGCTGAGCTTTACCTTCTCCAGACTTCGAAGCTTTGACTGGAGTTGAACGCCGTTCGACAATTCGAACGGCACTTTAACATTGACGGTTGGCATGAACGGTTGCCGTTCCTCTATTTGAACTAAATTTAACATGGGAAATAGACTGCCCGCACAGTCTAATTCTGGAACTGTTTTGGGCATGAAAATGTGCGTGCGGTTGGTCAAATGTGACTTCCATCTATCTCCCGAACCCCTGAACCGATTCACGTGATTTTTTTTTTTTAATATGTTGTTCCCATAATTATGCCCGTTCAGAAAATATACGTTTTGGATATATGCCTGGATTGAGCAGTACTGATCCACCTGCAACCCTTTTCCAATTAGGGTCAGCTGCATCTAATTTGTAAAAGCCAGCCCTGCCTGAAACCTAGTATCTGGTCATTTTGCCTGCTTGGTTTTTCCTGACAGATCTTTGATACTCTGCTGACTGATTTTCTGGACTCTGACCTCTGCCTGCTTTACTGACTACGTTACTCTGCTGCCAGCCCTGACTTCTGCTTCTCGTCTGACCCTGCCTTTGGATTCCCCCTTCATCTGTACTGCGCTTCTGGTTTTTGCCTCCTCCCTGTGCCATCTCCTGCAAATGGGCTCCAACTCCTGGTAAACTGTTACCTAATTCAACCCTTAATCTTACCCAAAATCAAATTTATAACCCAGCCCATAATCCAACCTATTCCAATTTCTAATTAAACTTCTAATATAATCCCTAATCCTACCTATGATCCAACCCATAATTGTAATCCCACCTCATGGGTATTCCCTCTGCTGACATCAGTACTGATATTAGCGGAGGGGTTTCCCAGCTAACACTTTACAGAATGACCAGCTTTAATCACTGGGTAGAAGGATATGCAGGAGACCTAACCCATTTTTCAGACAATGGCATCTCCCTCAACATGGGGACAGTCTCAGAATCACCGAGTGCTCATTTTGAAGCCACAGTGGGTTAGAGGGCCATGTGCACTTTGTCCACTACACACAGCTCATCTCTCAGTTTGCGGCCAGTAATTATGGCCCCAGCTGACAGAGGAGACCCTCAGTTATTGATTGATATCTGGGGTTCTATGTTTTAAGTTGGGGATACACTCAGAATCACTGCGGCTTAGAGCAATCACTTAGCTGCAGTATTTTTAATTATTTAAATGTAATTAAAAATTAAATTATTAAAATTAAATCCACTATAAATTTATGCTGCGCTTATACAGTTTGGCAATCGTAAATTACTTCAATACCCTCAGAACCACACTCTCCCGCGAAACCAAACAAATATTTCACACATTTAACTCTCTTCTTCGCCCTATTCTTCCTACTCCACCTACTAACTTGACCGCCTCAGACTTTGTAACTCACTTCACTGACAAGATCTCAATCTACAATCAGGGAAGAGATCTCTCATCTTTCTTCTTCCCCTAACCTCATTCCCTCTGCTGTTCTATGTTCATTCGCACCCGCAGTGGAAGAGGTTTCTGTCTTGCTCCAGTCCTCCCGCCCCACCACCTGCTCCCTAGATTCAATTCCCTCACATCTAATCCGTTCTCTCTCTCTCCCTCTCTCTCCCTCTCTCTCTCTCTTCCTCTCTCTTCCTCTCTCTCCCTCTCTCTCCCTCTCTCCCCCTTTCTCCCTCCTCTCTCCCCCTCTCTCCCCCTCTCTCTCCCTCTCTCTCTCTCTCCCATATTTCCATCGCCCTTCAAACATGCAACTGAAACCCCAATTCTAAAGAAGCCCAACCTTTACCCCAACTCCCCGTCCAACTACCGTCCTACCTCGCTACTGCCTTTTGCGTCCAAGATCTTTGGAAGAGTTGTGTATGCGAGATTGACAGACTTCCTTGAGTCCAACTCTCTGCTAGATCTGCTTCAGTCTGGTTTCTGCACTAAGCACTCTGTGGAAACGGCACTGATCAAAGTATCCAATGATCTACTCACTGCAAAATCTCGTGGTTACTGCTCTATCCTAATTCTCCTTGACATTTCTGCGGCTTTTGACACTGTTGATCATCAACAGCTTCTTTTCATCCTCCGCAATATAGGTCTACAAGATATTGCTCTCTCCCAGTGCTCCTCCTAACTCTCCCAGTGCTCTTTCAATGATCTTCTCCCTAACTCCTCTCTGTTGGTGTCCCACAAGGTTCAGTCCTTGGTCCCCTACTGTTCTCTATCTATACTGCCTTCCTTGGTAAACTCATTAGCTCCTTTGGCTTCCAATATCACTTCTATGTGGATGTAATCTATCTGTCCTCTCCTGCTCGCTCCCTGTCACTCTTGATTAGTGTCTCTGACTGCCTCTCTGCTATATATAACTGGATGGCTGCCCACTGCCTTAAACTCAACTTGACCAAAACTGAAATTCTGGTCTTTCCTCCCTCAAGTGTTGCTACTCCTGTGTCTGTCTCCCTCCAAGTCAACGATGCTACCATCAGCTCCAACATGCCTAATGTTCAGTCTATCGCCATATCCTGCCGCTTCCATCTCAAAAACATTGCGCGCTTCTGGCCCTACTTGACGTCAGATGCGACAAAGGTGCTGGTCCATTCCACTGTGCTTTCCCATCTTGACTACTGTTATCCACTTTCCAGTGGTCTTACGTTCTCCCAACTTGTGCCGTTACAGTCCATAATGAGTGCGGCGGCGAGGATCACCTTCCTGTCCGCCCGCACCTCCCACGCCTCACCCTTCTGTCAGTTCCTACATTGGCTTCCTGTAAGATATAGGGCTCAATTTAAAATTCTGGTTCTTGCTTTCAAATCTCTACATAATGCTGCACCCACCTATCTATCCTCTCTAATACACAAGTATGTCCTGTCTATGCCCTTATGCTCTGCTAAAGACTTAAGTCTATCTGCTGTCCATACTCCCATCTCTGATGCCCGCCTTCAAGACTTCTCGAGGGCTGCACCATTCCTGTGGCACTCACTTCCATCCTCCGTTAGATGCTCACCCAGTCTCCACTCTTTCAAAAAAATTATTAAAAACCCAGTTCTTCATAAAAGCGTATCAAATAAACTTTTAATTTCTCCCGACTGATTCCTCTCTTGCAACTGTCCTTAGTCTAATACTACCCTTACCTTTTGTGTCCCTTTACCCCACTTCCTTTAGCATGTAAGCTCATTGAGCAGTGCCCTCAACCCCTCTGCTCCTGTGTATCCAACTTGTCTGGTTACAACGACATGTTTGTTTGTTCGTCCACCCACTGTAAAGCGCTGCAGAATTTGTTGGCACTATATAAATAATAACATAATAATTTAATGAGCTATGTGCAAAGCTATGTGCTACTATTACTGTATCCTGAAGCCCTGCTGGTGCTTTTAAATATTTTCTGTGTAATATTGTTGGCCTTGGACAAAAATAGTACAACAATAACATCTTCAGAGTAACTTTATAAAAATAATGGTTTATATATAGCCAAGATCTTCAGTTTTAGTCATTAATGGTTATAGTGACACAGGGGAGCACATTGCATTGAAATTTAGTTTTGTATATTGCCTGGCATAGTGTGGTTAATGCACTGCAAAGAGAACAGCTGACTAAAGCAGATGCTAAATATTTGTGTTGTTTGAATGAGCTAATGTTTCAATACAGCTCATTGCCTTTTTATTAACCAAACATGCATATTTCTATAAAAAAAAAAAAAAAAATACTGCCAATTTTATCTTAGCAAAAATAAAGTCAATAAAAGATGTGTTCCCTCTCAGCAATCCAGCGCTATCAATTTTGATGAAGGAATATTCTAAAAAAATGAACCTCCAGTTTGGATTGAGTTTATTTATTTATTCTACTTCAAATTTGTTTCATTGGTAAACTAGGTTTAAAAATGGATAAGAGGGAAAAATGGCTGAAATATTCCATCACTCACAAAGCAGTAAATTCAATGTTCCATACCTTGAAACCCATTCTTTTATGATGTTCATCCTAAAAAAGGCAATTCCCTTTCCCCCTGCCCCCCCATAGTTCTAGCCATTTCCAATTATGCGTCGAAAAAGACATCAACAATTCCTTCTCAGCTCCCTAATCGCAATCAGAATTCTCATATCAATTATATCCGTTAATATTCTGTTTAGGCATAAAAGCATCCAAGTCTCTTTTTTTTAAATTATCTGTAGAACCAGATAAAACAACCTCTTTAGGCAATGAGTTCCACGTGGTTTTTGTCCTCTGCTGTAAGCAAAAAAGCGTTTGATCCAGTCTCAAAGGGTGACCTCTTGTATGTTCCTGCTAATGAAAAAGTTAGCACATAACAGTTTGTACTGACCTTGTATATATGTGTATAGTGCGATCATATTCATCTGAGGTGCCTTTCTTCTAAAGGAAAAAAAACCTCAGTTTTCTAACACTTTATTATAACTAATCTTTTCCATCCCTCTTACTAATTGTGTAGCTTGCCTCGGCACTTTTTCTAGTCCTACAATATTTTTCTTTAAAACTGGTGCCCAGAATTGCAGAGTATGTTCATGGTGGGAGCTTACCATTGATTTGTAAAGAGACAAAATTATATTTTGATCATGAGAATATATACCCTTTTTATGCATGAAAGCCCCTTACTTGCTCTTGCAACGGCAGAATGGCTTTGCATAGTGTTGCCTAGTTTCTGATCTATCAATGTTCAAAAGCACTTTTCATTTAATGTTATCCCTAACTAAACCTCAGTTAATATATAAGTGGCTTGTATATTCGTTATACATTTATATGTATTCAGTCTTATTTGCCACTTGCCTGCCCAGTACCCTAATGTATCCAAATCCCTCTATTGTGACATTATATCATGTTCAGACTGTATTATCTTACCTAGTTCCATGTCATCTGCAAACACCATCAGATGACTTTTCATGCCCACTTCAAGATCATTTATAAATGAATAAAAGAGAAGTGGACCCAGGACAGAACCCTGAGGTTCCACACACCACTTTTGCCCAATTTGAAAATGTAAATGTACAACTTCTCTCCGCACTCTATATTTAAGCCAGTGCTCTACCCAAGAAAACATAGTTACATAGCTGAAAAGAGACTTGCATCCATCAAGTTCAGCCTTCCTCACAAATGTTGTTGCTGTTGATCCAAAAGAAGGCAAAAAACCTGGTCTGAAGCGCTTCCAATTTTGCCACAAACTAGGAAAAAATTCCTTCTTGACCCCAAAATAGCAGTCAGATGTCTCCTTGGATCAAGCAGCTATTACCCCACTAATTAGAAATTATATCCCTGTATGTTATGTTTTTGTAAGTATTTATCCAATTTCAGTTTAAACATCTGTATGGACTCTGACAAAACCACCTCTTCAGGCAGAGAATTCCATATCCTTACTGTTCTTAATGTAAAAAAAACCTTTTCTTTGCCTTCAATGAAATCTCCTTTCTTCCAGCCTAAATGTGTGACCTCGTGTCCCATGTATAACCCTGTTTATGAATAGATTTCCAGATAAAGGTTTGTACTGGCCCCAAATATATTTGTATAAAGTTATCATATCCCCTCTCAGGCGCCGTTTTTCCAAACTAAACAGATTTAATTTTTTTAACCTTTCTTCATAACTAAAATGCTCCATTCCTTTTTATCAATTTTGTAGCTTGTCTCTGGACCCTCTCCAGTGCCATGATATCCTTCTTTAGAACAGGCGCCCAAAATTGCACGGCATATTCAAGGTGTGGTCTTACCAGTGATTTGTAAAGAGGCAAAATTATATTTCCATCCCGAGTATTTATGCCCCTATTTATACATGACAAAATCTTACTGGCCTTAGCAACTGCAGATTGACATTGCATATTGCTGCCTAATTTGTTGTCTATAACAATTCCCAAATCCTTCTCGTGTGTGGTTATCCCTAATTCACTACCATTTAGTGTGTAAGTTGCTTGTGCATTCTTAACCCCGAAGTGCATAACTTTGCATTTCTCTATGTTAAATTTCATCTGCCATTTTAGTGCCCAGTCCCCCAATCTATCCAAATCTCTCTGCAGCAAAGCAATATCCTGCTCAAATTTTATTACTTTACACAGTTTTGTGTTATCTGCAAACACTGATACATGGCTTTCAATGCCTGTTTCAAGATAATTTATAAATATGTTAAAAAGAAGTGGTCCCAAAACAGAACCCTGAGGGACACCACTTACCACTTTTGTCCAGCCTGAAAATTTACTCGTTGTACTCTATCCTTAAGCCAATGTTCTACCCAAGAACAAGAATATTTATCTAGACCAATTTCTTTTAGTTTGAAGACTAACCTATTGTGAGGAACCGTATCAAATGCCTTGGCAAAGTCCAAGTAGATCACATCCACTGCAACACTCTGATCTATACTTCTATTTACTTCTTCGTAGAATGCAATTAGGTTAGTTTGACATGACCTATGTTTCATAAAACCATGCTGATTATTGCTAATAACAAAGTTCTTCCCAATGAATTCCTGAATATTATCCCTTAATAGCCCTTCAAATATTTTCCCAGTTACAGAAGTTAAGCTCACAGGTCTATAATTTCCAGGCAAGGATTTTAAACCCTTTTTAAATATAGGAACAACATCTGCCTTCCTCCAATCCTCCGGTACAACACCTGAAACAAAAGAATCTTGGAAAATTAAATACAGAGGTTCACTTATTTCCCCACTTAGCTCCTTAAGTACTCGTGGGTGAATACCGTTAATTTACATTAATTTTATTTAATAGCTGTAGCACCCTGTCTCGAGTTATCCAATCACAAGTTAATTGCAAGTTATTTGCAGCAATCATTTGCATATCTCTTGCCATAGGATCCTCATTAATATATACTGAAGAAAAATAGTTATTTAAAATTTCTGCTTTTTCCTGGTCTTCATTAGCTAATAAACCCAACTCTGTTTCAAGTGTACCTACACTTTCATTTTTTGTTTTTTTAGAATTGATGTACTTGAATTTTTGGGGTTGGTTTTGCATTCTTTAGCTATCAATTTCTCATTTTCTAGTTTAGCCACTTTAATTGCCTTTTTGCAAGCGTTATTGGCTTCCTTATATCTTAAATAGGATGCCTTTGATTTGTCTGATTTAAATGCTTTAAATGCCCTTTTCTTATTTTTAATCTCTTGTTTTACTTCTCTACTAAGCCACATTGGTTTTAATTTGTTTCTTTTATATTTATTACCCAATGGACATACTGAGAAATGTACCTTTCTAATATTTGTTTGAATAGTTTCCATTTATCCTCAGTGTTTTTATCACTAAGGAGTTTATGCCAGTCGATTATGTTGTAGAGCTGCTCTAATCTTATTGAAATTGGCTTGTATGTTTTAGTATACCCCAACCAATATGTTTTAGTATACCCCACCTGCTTTTGCTTTTTTGAGTTTATTTCAAAATTTACCATATTGTGATCACTATTTCCCAAATGCTCCCCTACTTGAATGTTGGTTAAAAGATCAACATTGTCTGTTATGACAAGATCCAGACAAACATCCTTTCTTGTGACATAAAGGTGTCATTTAACACATTAAAAAACCTGATTCCCTTTGCTGAAGTACTAGTCCCTCTTTCCCAATTTATGTCTGGATAATTAAAATCTCCAATAATTAACGTGTTACCTCGATTTGCAGCTTTCCCTGTTTGCTCTAACAGCTGTTCTTCCTCATTAATATTTACATTAGGTGGTTTATAACATATCCCAACCAATAATTGATTTCCCTTTGTTTGCCCCAAGCAGATATCTACCCATAAAGCCTCCACCTTTTCCTCATCACACTCCACATGCCTAAGATTTTACTTTAACTCATGGTTGACATATAAACATACCCCACCACCCTTCTTGGTTTTCCTATCCTTCCTAAATAACGTGTACCCATTTAAATTAACTGCCCAGTCATGTGTCTCATCCCACCATGTTTTATGTCTAAACCAACTCATTTCAGTTTTACTAGTGACCTTTTGTGTGGAACTCTATCATATGCCTTTGCAAAATCCAAGTAGATTAGATTTACTAAATTACCAAGATCTATATTTCTACTAACTTCTTTATATGATGCAATTAAGTTAGTTTAGAATGGCTTGTCTTTCATTAAACCATGTTGATTCTTGCTAATGATAAAGATGCCCTCATCTTATTGAATTTCACTTGTTTAAAATTAAGTACTTTTGTATAGTACGTGTATGTGTGTGTGTGTGTGTGTGTGTGTGTGTATATATATATATATGTATGTATGTGTGTGTATGTATGTATGTGTATATATATATATATTTTTTTTTTTTATTTTTTATTTTTTTATTTAATCTAAAATACTATATTATGGTCACTATTTCCTGAGTGATCCCTGGCATACATTTTTGAAAATAAGTCAACATTATTAGTTATGATAAGATCCAGGCAAGCATCTATTTTAATTGGTGCTTTTACTAGTTGAAACATGACATTATCATTTATCAGGTTCAAAAACCAGTTTACCTCTATTGTGCTACTTGTCCCTCCTGGCATAATCAATGTCTGGATAATTCAAATCTTCCATGAACATCAAAGATTTTTTGTAATACATTACTAAAAAGCATAAGTCTATTAGTAAGTGATTTCTTATGTACAAACAACAGTATAGATCAGTTATTAATTTAGTATGAGTGAGTGTAAACAGCCATGAAAAGTTATCTAAACCTCTCTTATTGCATTGCACTGTATAGCTCAGGAGAGCTAATGGAAGTTCCTGCTGGGGAACTTCTGGCTTTTGAGGGATGATAGCAGGGGTGAGTATTCAGTGTAGATGTGAGCATCAGAACTAAACCATGAAGCAATGGAAGAAGGTTGCTAGGTCAGATGAATCATGTTTTCTTTTAGATCAGGTGGATAGCCGGGTGTGTGTCCATCATTCACCTGGGGAAGAGATGGCAGCAGGATGCACTATGGGAAGATGACAGGCCGGTGGAGGCAGTGCAGTGTTATGCTCTGGGCAATGTTCTACTGGGATACCTTGGGTCCTGGAATTCATATGGATAATGCTTTGACACATACCACTTACCTGGGAATTGTTGTAGACCAAATACACCACTTCTTGGCTTCTTGGTTCTTTCAGCACTCAGCCAGATTGCAAAAATTGTTCAGGAATGGTTTGGGGAACATGACAAAGAGTTCAAAGTGTTGCCTTGGCCAACAAATCCCATCCATGGAAGCCTCACCTCACAGCTTGCAAGACTTAAAGGATCCTCTACTAATGTCTTGGTGCCAGGTACCACAGAACACATTCAGAGGTCTTGTGGAGTCCATGCCCTGATGCATCAGAGCTGTTTTGACAGCAAGAGGGGGACTTACAAAATATTAGGCCAGTGGTTTTAATGTTGTGGCTGATCAGTGCATACACTGTGCATTTTCCTGCATGTAGTAGCTCAGGGAAGAGATCCCTACTTCTACCAATACTTGCCCCAACCCCCATCCCACTGTTCTGTGCTCACTCGCACCTGCCAGAAGAGTTTCTTGCTCTGTTTCAGTCCTCCAGCCCCAACACTTGTTCCTTCATTCTTATTTTCTCACATCCCTCTTGTGCTTTGTCTCCTTCACTTGCGCTGCCCATCACTGAAATGTTAAATGTCTGCCTCTCCTCTGGCCTATTTCCTTCCCCCTTCATGCATGCAACCATCAATTCTAAAAAAATAAAATTAAAAAAAAGCCCAACCTTGATTCTAACTCCCCATCCAACTAGCTCCCTATCTCGCTACTACCGTTTGCCTTCAAGATCCTCAAGAGAGAGAGTTGTGTACACTAGATTGAAAGACTTCCTTGACTCAAATTCTCTGCTTGACTTGCTTTAGTCTGAATTCCATGCTCGTCACTCTCTGTCAAAATGGCCAAGAGCAAAGTATCCAATGAATTAATTGCTCCAAATTATGTCAATGCACTGTTTAAGGAGGGACATACATGATCCTGCTAAAAGTGTAACTTTATATTATACATGCTCTATATGACATTTTTGAAAATGAGATGAATTTCATTCTGCTTGATAAATAAAATAAAAAAACACACATTTACTTTTCCATCACCATATTTTAGATTATTTGATATTGCACTTCCAGTTCTAGAAATACATAGCTATGCTGCCATGTCATTTCAGAACCATTATAAAGAACAAAAGCATTCCAGCAAATATTCCCCCACCCTCTTCGTAACACCAACATGTTCTCCAGTGCATTGCAGAACACCAAAGGGCTCTGCATTTTCAGTTCAAGTATGTTTTTATATTTCATGCTATACTTTGGAAAAATCCACTTTTATTACCCTGAGCTGAGAGAACATCAAAAAGTGACCTCTGCTCTCAACTACAATTTTACATCTACTCAAACCAGTCTATTAAATATAACTTGGCATTAACTATTCAATTTTTTTGTTTGTTCTGTTTTACATGTTAGTCGTTCATTGGAAAACTGTAGACTCAGAATCCAGTACTAGCAGAACAGCGCTATTGCCGGTAAACAAAAAAAATAAAACCAACTTTAACATAATATATAATCCTAATAAAACTCAAATATGTATGTATTTAATTATATATGCATTTAATTTTTATATATATATATTTAAACACCAGGTATGCTATAAACCTGGTAGTCGTTTAGTACAACAAAGTATTAACAGTCATATGTCTAGAACAAGCAACTCAAACTCAAAGGCCAGCATGGGTCAAATAAACAAGGTTTAAGTTTATGTGGGCCGCAAAAAACCCCACAAACTTAAATTTTCATAGAAACGTAGGTTTATTTTGAAATGTACAGTATAAAAACAAAAACACATCCCCCTCTTCTAAACCTCAGCACCCTCCCCTACTAAACCCCAGCCCCCTCTCTATACTAAATCCCAGTCCTACCCTCTATACTAAATCCCAGCATTCCCCTCTACTAAACCCCAGCCCCTGTTTAAAAAAAAAACTCCTTGAAACATTGTGAAGGTGGAGCACGTTGACATCACGTCTGAATGTGAGATGGCGTTGCATGCCTCCGTGCTACTCCAGGTCCTCCGCTGTCCAAACGTGCCCTTCGCAACACTGACCAACACACACTCACTGACACACACACACACACACTCACTGACACACACACACTCACTGACACACACACACACTCACTGACACACACACACACACTCACTGACACACACTGTGGGGATATTTATGGGATAATAATAGTAACAGTGAGAATTGCCCACTAATTCAATTCTCAGATCCCAAAGAACGTTTATCGTGTTAAGTGGAAAGTATTTCATATAAATAATCACAATGTATAAAAATAGATTTTTATTTATATGACAAATTAATTAATAATAATATATGTAACATGCATGACAATAATCAATGAATATTCAGTATAAAATGATATGCAATACAAAGGAATGGGTATTACGTTTCAATGGCTTAACGGCATTATCTGTCAAGACTTCTACAATTTATGACTATCTTTAACACAGGCTGAAAGTGAAACTTTTCACAGCGAAGAACAGAATTCCTCAGAGTGCAGCGTAAGGTCGTAAAGTTTAGCAGACAGTTAGAATAACCCTTTCAATGCTGGCTAGATCTCCTAGGTAGTTAAGATCTATTCTTATGTAATTTTTAAATAAAATAACATTTAAACCAGTTCATTAGCCATTTTCCTGAAAACAATCCAATAAGAGAATCTACATATTATATAAGCAGATTTTTAATTTGTCTAAAAGATATCTATCTTAATTTAGAGCAAATCAATACACCTGGATAAAAACAGCGGTATGCTAACACGTGATAATATCACATCAATATATAATTATTCTTAATTCCACCTGCAGAATGGAATGGTTATAACTATATATTCTTAGTTAACTAAGATTTCTTAATATGGAAATCTGACCGTGCTTTATCCAGTCATATATAATGCTATTAATATAATTTAATTAATTTAATTAATTAAATGAAACCAGTATAATTACCAGTTGAGTAGATATTTCATCCGATTGGTAGCCTCTCTGCATGGAGGTGTTGGTTAGAAAGTCAGTAAATTCTAAGTGTTAGAGTTTTAGGAGTAGAGTGTTAGCCTCAGATGTTGTCCGAGTTGGAGTCCCCAAACTTCCAATTCCTCTCTCCTCTCCTTTGCATCTCTTGCATCTGCCTCCTCTCTCGTATATCTCTATCTTCCCTTTGTCTTAACTTTTAAAGGGCCAGACTCTCTGTACGTCATCAGTTGATAACCCAATAGAAGCACTAGAGGTGTGGTTATCTTCCAGATCACAAATTAGTTATTTGGTCTGTAGAGGGCAGTCTTGTCCCACTAAACATACCTATCCAGGAAAGAGTTAACTTTTCCTGGTGACTATTTTGACGTCATTTTGGCCTATCTAGATAGTGGCTATAACTTACATATCCTTCAAAGATCAAAGGGGTTCTTAAATTTTGTCCAGACTATGTGTCTGCAAATCTGCTATAATTTCTGATATGACAGATCATGAACTAAGTTTACCCTTTTCCATACAATGGTACCTTATATGTATAGACTGTTAAATATTAAATTATTTAATCTTCTCTGTCACAATTGTCTGGGTTTAGATTTGATTATATTCCATTAGCATTAGACAGTCTGTCCAACCCCCTTCCTTATCACTTGTCTTGTATATACTATGCATTCCTCAGCTCTGGGAAAGTGGTTAGCTTACAGATAGAAATATAGTGTCTTTCTGTTAACTTGAAATAACAAAATGGAGTCTGGTCTGTTCAGAGTGACTCAGAATATACACTTTTAGTTTCTATCATAGCACAAAATGTCTGCCGATATAAATACTCTGACATAACCCCCCTTTAGTGCATTTCATAGCCAAAATTAATTTAGCTTATGAATAAGCACTATAGAAGTTACCAGACATATTGTGCAATCACATCATTTCTAACATAGGCCCGTGCGTGGAATGAACATTTTTGTATATATTTGTACCTGTAAGAGTTTTGAACTTTACACTTAGTACAATCAACCATAATATCATTATTACATAGTACATTGTTTTCATTTGAAAAATGTCTTTGGGAGTTACATATGGTATGGTCAATAAAAAGCAAATCTCCATACGTTCCGGATCAATTAAGAGAGGTATAGCGCTCCCCATCTCAAAGGCCAGATTTAATTGCATAGGCTCAATTGTCTCTCCATCCACATTGGCAAGCATCGCATGAACAATATCCTTGGATACAAAATACAGAGGTATGCGTCCCCCTGCCAATTCGATCATTCCAGTTTGCACTTCGTCAAGAAAAGCAAGTGTGTGGAACAATATTGGGTCATGCAGAAATAGAAGTTCATGCTTAAATAAGTCATGACTTTGGTGCAACTCAGTGGATTTGGCAATTAACTCTGAATGCAAATTTGTTGTAACAACTGTGTCTTCCACAATAGTTAACACGTCTTGGAGAAGTGTTCTTTGCTGTTGTATCACCTGATGAATATCGTTAATGTGTTGCTTTAGCGCATAGATTTCCATATCCAGCTTTTGGACAGTAATAGTGTTGGCTGCAAACATTCCAGTTGCGACAACTGCACCGACAGTGGCACAAACTAATGCAACAATTATAGCGGTGAGGAACCTTTTGGGTCGGTTGCTCATCGGAATAGAACTGGATACAAATGGTTTCCGGGCTTGCTCCAAGATGTTTCGCACACGGTCCTGTGCTCTTTGGAGGTGCATCTGGTACCAAGTCTGTAACTCAGGAAGCTGCATCGATGAAATGTTGTATGCCTTCTCGATGGAACTCTTGGGGTCCAAGCTGATGAACACACGTCTGGTCAGTATCCTCTTCTCTGTTAAGATGAACCCTGGTGTCTCTTGAATCAGGATGCCGGAGGATGGTCCCATCTCTGCGATCGGGTCGGTCCGTAGCTCTTGGCACAGGAGCAGTACGATCCAGAAACACGCCACATCCTTCTTGGACATCTTTCGACAGTCACGGATCAGGAACTCGTTTCAGACTTATCTACTAATGATTCAAGGTTTGTTAAGCATACAAACTTATAACAGTGTGACATCACTTGGCCTAGGACAACACATTATTACGATTCATCAACATATGTATTCTCTCTAATTCTATTTTTATAACTTCATCCCTCACTACATTTATTACTGACTCTTCAGCAATTTGCCTATAGCATTTAAACAAGCTAGTAACCTGCTTATAAAATGTAGTTATTGGATGGCAAGGAAATGGTTAATGACATGAACGTACATGAGATCATGGCACATCAAAACATTTCACATCATACTATACCACGTGAATCAAGCATTCATCCAGGTTAGTCGTTCACCCTTCTGCATCCGAATCCACACCTATAATCCTTAATTGAGATTTAGGATGACAAGCACACAACTGGTTAATGTGAACCCACTTTTCAATAAAATCACCATCCTTAGGAATTTTTATCTTATACGCTACAGGGGAAATTTTGTCAATGATGACATATGGCCCTTTCCAAGAAGGTAAAAATTTATTTTCCTTGACTTGATTTCGCGCAAAGTTATACAGATAGACTTGATCTGTTATCTCATATTCCTTTTTCGTGGTTTTTAGATCGTAATAGGTCTTAACCCCTGTCGCTGCTTTTTCTAGATTCTTTTGGGCAAAAGCAAACGCATGCTGTAAATGCTTGCGCAAATCTTCGATATACTGATGCGTAGTGGCAGCATTGATCAAGTTATGATCCGAAGTACGATATAGTAAATGCTGTGGTAAAACCATCTTTCTTCCTGTCATCAATTCAAAAGGTGACAATTTGGTAGCAGTGCTAGGTGTGGCTCTAATCGCCATTAAAACTAGGGGCAATTTAATGTCCCAGTCTTTACCAGACTCCTTAACATACTTCTTTAGAATATTAACGATAGACTGGTTATATCGCTCTACCCCCCCGCTAGACGCAGCGCGGTATGCAATATGTAGCTTTCGTTTAACACCTAGAATGTTCCACATCTTAGCCATTACTTCGCTGGTAAAATGACTACCTCTGTCTGACTCAATTCTTTGAGGCAGACCGAACCTGGAAAAGACATGGTTAATCAACAAAGTGGCGCACACGGTACTCGTGTTCTCTTTACAAGGCAAACATTCTATCCACTTTGTGTACATACATGTAACGGTTAACATGTATTTGTTACCTCTTGAAGATCTTGTTACAGGACCTATAAAGTCAATTTGAATATCAGACCAGGGTAATGACACCCCCTCTTCTGAAGTGGTGCACGATGGGTTGGACCATGGGGTTGATATTGCGGACAAATCAAGCATCCCTGACAGTATGTCTTAACATCCCTTAACATGTGTGGCCAATATGCATAATCACGCAATATCTCATATGTGATCTTATCACCACGATGCCCAGATGTAGGTGCATCATGTGCGTGTTGGAGCATTAACCCTCTGTATACAGTTGGGACTACCCATTGTTGTATACCATGTTTAGAAGTTCTGACCAGTAACCCATCCATGATACTAAATTGGACTTTATATCTCATCAAGATTCGTAAATCTTCATTATCTTTGCAATCCTCATCTGTGATGGGATTGGCAGTAGGGTCTTCTATATGTCTATAGAATATGCCTATGACGGGATCGTTCTTTTGACTAGTAATCAGGTCCTCACTAGGAGCTTCTTGACTCCATTGCACGACATTTAAGTCGGCATTATCTCTAGCCTGTCGTCTAGTTATGGCTTCAACATGAATTGAACCCATAAGATCATCAATGTTTAGGGTTTCACCATTGATGGCAGCTTGTTTTGCCAGTGAATCAGCTAAGTCATTACCATCCTTGTCAATACCTTCTATTTTAGAATGGCCTTTGGTTTTCTTCCAATATATGGATAAACCATTTTCCTTAACCAGTTCATCGATTTTACAAAACAATTTCCCATGTTTAACAGGTTTGTTATTGCTTTTCAGCATTTGGTTACGTTTCCAGCTAGGCAGATATTCGACGAAACTGTTGCGAACATAGTTGGAATCAGTTATAATAACAAATTCTTTGATACTATATTCTATTGCCATTTGAATGGTCTTATATACTGCACAGAGTTCGGCTATCTGACTGCTTTTGGGACCAATATTGTATCCTATAGATACATTAGGATAATCACCTGTCCAGGCGATTCCGATACCTGCAACTAACTTCCGTTCAGCACCAGCGACGTGGTGATATGAACAACCATCAATGTATACCCACGGTAGTGGTCGACAGTATTCCTCGTCATAAACTTTATAAGGGGATAGCAATTGCTCTTCTAGGAAGTCATCTCCGGTGTCATTATCATCCAGAGATGGAGCAGTACAGTCATGTAATTCTGCTAAACCTTGGGCAACTGGGCTTCTCTTATTATGTTTATAACGGACTTCTAACGGCCATCCCTGTAAGGATAGAGCCCATGCAGTAATCCGACTGTTAGAGAGATTACCGTCTCTAATTCTTTCACTCTGCAGATACTGTAGAGGTTGGTGAGCTGTTTCTACAATTATTTTCTCACCTTGGATATAGCTACGAAAATTTTGTAGTGCCCAGACAGTCGACAATAACGCCTTCTCACACGTGTTGAATTTAACTTCAACAGGTGACAAAGTCTTGCTAGCATATGCAATAACTTTGTTTAAACTGTCCTGCTTCTGATACAGAACAGCACTTATGCTTAAATCGGTATAACCTGTCTCCAGATAGAAGGGTTTACCCCCCTCTGGGTATGCTAAACAGGGTGCCTGAGTGAGCTTCCTCCTCAGTTCACTTACGCTTGGTCCTGAGGCTCCCCCCAGTTCCAGGTAGTTTCCTTTTTAAGCAGGTGTAAGAGTGGTTTAGTTATTTCTGCATAGTTATCTATAAACTTACGGGAGTAGTTAGTCATACCAAGGAACGATCTTAATTCCCTGATGCTTGAAGGTGTTTTAGCCTTGAGTACGGCTTCAACCTTCTTCCTTTGGGGATTTAATCCTTCAGAAGTTACCTCATGTCCGACACCATTGCGCCTTTTGTAAAGACAGTTTAATCCCTGCCTCTCTTAACTGAGTGAGAACATGTCTAATCTCTAAGATATGCTTATCAAAGGAAGTGCTTTTCAGCAAGACATCGTCGACATATGATAACGTTCCTCTCTCGAGTGCGTCAGGCATAGCTTTGTGCATGAACACAGCGAATTCATGACCAGAGTTTATGTAACCGAAAGGCATACGGGTCCAGGTATACTGCTGCTTTCCAAATGTGAAGGCCAATTTGTATTGGTCTTCATAATGGACTGGTACAGTCCAATATCCCTGCGCACAGTCAATGGCAGTGAATATTTTGGATCCCTGCATTTGTACCAAACATTGGTCTATGTATGGTGTTGGCCAACCAGACATATAGATGCGTTTATTTAGCTGTCGTAAGTCAGCGCATAAACGCCATTGTCCATTAGGTTTCAGAATCCCCAAGATCGGATTATTATACGAACTGTGCACTGGGCGTATAATGCCCCTTTCCTTTAAATTCTGAATGATGTCTTGTAGACCATCATATGACGCTAATGGAAGTCTATATTGTTTGATAAATACAGGTGGTAAATTTGGATCAGTTTGTATTCTGGCTACGTGGAGGTTAGTTAACCCACAGTCGTAGGAATCTTTGGCAAAAATATCTTGGAATTCCAAAAGGACTTCCTTTAGCTGCTGTCGCTCAGCATCATTGGAGCAACCGTCAGCTAAAGATATTTGCTCTTCTAGCCTTTCCTGAAATCCTGGGAAGATTTCAGGCTGGCCTATCTCATAAGCTTCTTCAAGCCTAGAAGTTAGGTCAGTTCGGTATAGACTTACCTTTTCTCTTTGGTCGTGATACTCTTGTGATTCCTGCTCATCGAGCGGATGATCGAAGGTGATAGATGCTTCTTCGATTTTACATGAGCCTTCTTCGACGTTGAAGGAATATACAGATAGGATAGTGAATAATCCTTCTGGGGAGGAATGGAATATTTGATCGACAATTTCGTCCTCAGTTAAGTATTCTTCAGGGATGAGGCCTATAATTTGGTTTTGGAAACCGAATGTATAGTACTCAGCATCCAATGCTAGACCTAATAATGTTCCTTTTGGTAAAGTAACACTATTGGGTGTAACATTGTTGACCATGATATAGGTGGGATTCTTACCAATACTTACCATTGGTGTATGTGTTACCACCATCCTTAATTGTTGTATCCTGTTGGATAAACAGATTAGGGCATCAGAGTTTTCTAATCTCTGACCCTCCTTGACCTGTAGGGGTAAAAGAAAATTACTTGTCCCTGTGGAATGGTTATGTCATCAGGAACTTGGATACTTACCGCATATGGGAGTATTTGTCCTGATTTCAGGGCGTTTTCCTCGTGTAGGTATCCACAAGGATTACCTTTTAACCTTGTCCACAAATTGGAATTAATCAAATCAAGGTGTATGGCAAAGCGATGTATGACATCATTGCCAACGTAAACCTGATAGCGAGGTTCGTCTATCACTAAGAATAGATGTTTAACTGTCTTATTTCCGATGGAAATAGATAGTAAACATTTTGCTATCACATTGTGACTCTCTGATTCGCCATGCAGATTCTGGATCCACCTGTCATGTGGGGAAGCATACCTGATCATTTTAGGATTAGCGATCTGCTTTAACAGACT
>OW240916.1:251109203-251136517 GCA_933207985.1 Pelobates cultripes
GCTCAATGAAGTGTTCTGGGTGCCAGATCCCCCTAGTTTTAAACATGCAGCTGAAAACATCGAAGTTTTAGAGAAACTGCTATGTTTACACTGCAGGGTTAATCCAGCCTCTAGTGGCTGTCTCCCTGAGTAATGCTTTCCTATGGGCGGTTTGAATGCGCGCACGGCTCTGGCCAAGCATGCGCATTCTGCTGCACTCGAGAGCTGACGACGGCAGGGGGAGGAGAGATCAACAGCGCTAAGGGAGCCTGGCAATGGATTAAGGTAAGTGGCTGAAGGGGTTTTAACCCCTTCAGCCCACCGCGAGGGGGGTCACGAGGGATGGGGAGGGACCTAATAACCCTATTGTACAAGGAAAACGGGTTTGTTTTCCTAGCACTATAGTGCTCCTTTAAAGAATTTTTTACTATTAAATTCCTTGCCATTATGCTGCAGAAAGCTTTAAATATATATAAAAAGGCCTCTAGAACTTCTCTATGATCTAAACATAGACTACAGCAATGGTTCCAAAACCAGTCCTCATGGCCCACCAACAATCCAGGATTTATATATTACCCTTTTTATGCCAATGGAAATACTGACAAAACCCTGACTGTTGTTGGGTTGTGACTTGTGAGGATTGGTGTGGAATGCACTGGACTACAGAAATACCAATGGAGTAGCAAATGGCATTATATTGCATTTTCATGATTATTCAGGACACACTCCAGGTGAGATGTACCACCACAAAGTATTATTGTAAACTTTTTTTTTTAACTGTATACCTACAACCTGGAGGTCTGGATCATACACCTCTTTAAATATGAGAAACCTTATATATGCCTGAGCATCTACTTAACATAGGAAATTAGGGATTCTCCCTTCTAAATTCTTAAAACCACGCCTCCACTCAATATAATAATACATTTCTTGAGGAACAAATGTCCTGGGACAAAGATCTCCTTTACATTCAGTAATTATAGACCATGTTATAATGCTTGAATATTGCTCCATTATATTACATAAGGAAAACACCAGTTAAATGCAGATTTTAGTATTTGAAGATTTCATGCAGTTTTACTCTGTTTTATGTTTCGAGTTGAACTTAGAATGTATAAAATCTTTGGATAAACCTGCCAAAACCTGTTCTAAATAGCTATCTGTATATAACTCAGGTTGAACTTTCTAACAAACAAGTTGGGGTATGTTATTGTACTCAGTGGAGCTACATAAACCTACTTTGTAAGAGAAATTAAAAGAAAATAGAAAAATATAAATAATGTATTGTAGCACAAGAAACTGTGTTTCTATGATACGGCATAATGAAGTATTCATTTTATTTTTTAAATCTATTTTCTGTTTTGTCTGCTTCTCTCTGTGTGATTGAGGGGCCTCTGGGTTACATATAAACAATCTATTAAACAAAATTGATTTAAAAATGTTTTCTCCAGAATTTCTCTATTTTGCACATTTTCCCAATGGTTTGAATAAGCACTTCTAAAATCTAGAGGATTACCATACATGTAATCATATATGTCAAAAGATAACAGGTATAACAATAAACACACTGATCAGCCACAACAAATACACTGATAGCGAAGCTATCCTGTCTGTTCTGATAACACTGAAGAGCTAATTCAGCTCAAAATGCTGAAACTCAATGCTGGACATGATAGAAAGGTGTTGGAATGCACAGTGTATTGCAGTTTGCTGTTTATGGGCCTGGATGGTCAGAGTGCCGATAATGACCCTTGTCCACCACTGAAAGCACCTTCAATGGGCACATGAGAGCCAGAACTAAACCACTAAGCAATGGAAGAAGGATGCCTGGTCTGATGAATCACATTTCCGTTTACGGAGTGCTTGTGTGTCTTATACCTGGGCTGAGATGGCCGGATGCACTATGGGAAGAAGGCAGGCCTGTGGAGGCAGTGTTATGTTCTGGACAATGTTCTGCCTGAAATCTTGGATCGTGGCATTCATGTGGACGTTACTTTGACACATACCACCTACCTAGACATTGTTGCAGACCACATATATCTCTTCATGGCAATGGCATTTTAGAATGGCAGTGGCCTCTTTCAGCAGGATAAGGCACCCTGCCACACAGAAAAATTGTTTAGGAATAGTTTGAGGAACATGATAGAGAGTTCAAGGTGTTGCCTTGGATTCTCAATTCCCCAGATCTCAATAAAATTGAGCATCTGTGGATTGCACTGGAACAACAAACCGGATCCATGGTGTCCCCACCTTGAAACTTAAAGGATTTACTGCTAATGTCTTTATGCCAGATAACACGTTCAGAAGTCTTGAGGAATCCATGCATCAAAGAATCAGAACTTGAGGAACCTACACAATATTAGGGAGGTGGTTTTAATGTTGTGGCTGAGATAAGTAGCAATTCACAAAGTATTAACAGATGGTATCACAAATACATATCAATAGTTGTGCAATGCAGATACTATGGAATAAGAGACATTTTATTTACTTAGTTATAAAAAATGCAGTATACTCCACAAATCTTTCTTTCACGCATATATTATTTGCAGAGTTACATCACCTCTGAAAGCTACTTAACTTTGTATACTTTTCCATTGGAGTTGGGTTAACATTCTCACAAGTGACTTCTGTATGCTGCAAATTAAGGTATACATCAATGTATTATTTATGTATTTGTTTATTTAGTTTTTAATATGTATATATACAGGGAGTGCAGAATTATTAGGCAAATGAGTATTTTGACCACATCATCCTCTTTATGCATGTTGTCTTACTCCAAGTTGTATAGGCTCGAAAGCCTACTACCAATTAAGCATATTAGGTGATGTGCATCTCTGTAATGAGAAGGGGTGTGGTCTAATGACATCAACACCCTATATCAGGTGTGCATAATTATTAGGCAACTTCCTTTCCTTTGGCAAAATGGGTCAAAAGAAGGACTTGACAGGCTCAGAAAAGTCAAAAATAGTGAGATATCTTGCAGAGGGATGCAGCACTCTTAAAATTGCAAAGCTTCTGAAGCGTGATCATCGAACAATCAAGCGTTTCATTAAAAATAGTCAACAGGGTCGCAAGAAGCGTGTGGAAAAACCAAGGCGCAAAATAACTGCCCATGAACTGAGAAAAGTCAAGCGTGCAGCTGCCACGATGCCACTTGCCACCAGTTTGGCCATATTTCAGAGCTGCAACATCACTGGAGTGCCCAAAAGCACAAGGTGTGCAATACTCAGAGACATGGCCAAGGTAAGAAAGGCTGAAAGACGACCACCACTGAACAAGACACACAAGCTGAAACGTCAAGACTGGGCCAAGAAATATCTCAAGACTGATTTTTCTAAGGTTTTATGGACTGATGAAATGAGAGTGAGTCTTGATGGGCCAGATGGATGGGCCCGTGGCTGGATTGGTAAAGGGCAGAGAGCTCCAGTCCGACTCAGACGCCAGCAAGGTGGAGGTGGAGTACTGGTTTGGGCTGGTATCATCAAAGATGAGCTTGTGGGGCCTTTTCGGGTTGAGGATGGAGTCAAGCTCAACTCCCAGTCCTACTGCCAGTTCCTGGAAGACACCTTCTTCAAGCAGTGGTACAGGAAGAAGTCTGCATCCTTCAAGAAAAACATGATTTTCATGCAGGACAATGCTCCATCACACGCGTCCAAGTACTCCACAGCGTGGCTGGCAAGAAAGGGTATAAAAGAAGAAAATCTAATGACATGGCCTCCTTGTTCACCTGATCTGAACCCCATTGAGAACCTGTGGTCCATCATCAAATGTGAGATTTACAAGGAGGGAAAACAGTACACCTCTCTGAACAGTGTCTGGGAGGCTGTGGTTGCTGCTGCACGCAATGTTGATGGTGAACAGATCAAAACACTGACAGAATCCATGGATGGCAGGCTTTTGAGTGTCCTTGCAAAGAAAGGTGGCTATATTGGTCACTGATTTGTTTTTGTTTTGTTTTTGAATGTCAGAAATGTATATTTGTGAATGTTGAGATGTTATATTGGTTTCACTGGTAATAATAAATAATTGAAATGGGTATATATTTGTTTTTTGTTAAGTTGCCTAATAATTATGCACAGTAATAGTCACCTGCACACACAGATATCCCCCTAACATAGCTAAAACTAAAAACAAACTAAAAACTACTTCCAAAAATATTCAGCTTTGATATTAATGAGTTTTTTGGGTTCATTGAGAACATGGTTGTTGTTCAATAATAAAATTAATCCTCAAAAATACAACTTGCCTAATAATTCTGCACTCCCTGTATTTTATTCCAGCATTACTAGTGTGATGGTTTTAAACAGAAACTGTCATACTGTCACTGTTACACCATTGAATAACCAGTGATGGCTAACCTTGACACCATAAATTGTTTCTGAGCTATGTTTCCCATGATGCTCAGCTAGCTTTTAGAGTCTAAAAGCTAGCTGAGCATCAATGGGAAATGTAGTCCAGAAACAATTTATGATGTCAAGGTCAGCCATCACTGGAATAAACAATTGAAGATAACCTACAATGTTTTCTAACCATTTTTTATCCATGTGATTCTATAAATGTAGCAAATTACAACATGATCGGGTTCAGTACAGGCATATTTAGGGCACACATTGTAAGTGTGAAAGAGAAATAGAACCATTGTTGATTTTCTCATCTTCTCTTTTTGGTACTGACTGCCAGGTGCAGGTTACAAACACTGGCAGGGAGACAATATAAAAACATCCACTTTAAGGGTACTCCATGCACCATGATCACTACAGAGATTTGAAGTAGTCATGGTCCCTGGTGTCTGTTTTACTTTTAAACACTGCACATGCAGAGATTAATGTTAAGGTGTAACTCCACCTCTAGCAGCATCATTGTGACACAGTTCAGCTTATGCTTTCATCCAATGAATTAGCAGCATAATCTTCATCTGGCTTCTCCAGGACTCCAGATGTCGTAAGCCACCATCACAGGAGAGAAAGTACCCAGCAGGACCCAGGTAAGAGGGCAAACTGCTGCAAAATACAAGGGGTAAATATGATTAAAATTCTTAGGAAGAGATCATCAATTAATGTCAAGGAATATTAAGCAAAGATGGGGTAAGGCAAATCAATAGTGTAGTGTCAGGGAAAAGCTATGGAAAAGTTTTGAGTCATAAAGACAGAATTTAGAAAGATTAAGAAAGGAGGAAAAGAAAGTGGATTGTTAATAATGCAGAAAATGAGGATAGGTTAGGATAAACTTGAGGTTATAAAAGCAGATAAGAATAATGAGAAAGGAGAGAGGGGGCTAAACCTGCATATTTCATTCACTTTTGGCAGTGGTTCTTGTTAGTTGCTTTTTGTTTTGTTTTGTTTTAGCTTTTTATATCATATACACCATTGTTACATATTATGTTCCACATATAATAAAGAAATTAACACGACATTAGTGTATTCCAATTTTCTGCAAACAATTATGCATAAATAACTTTACAAAAAAAGAGTTTAACACAGATAAACTGAATGTTCAGATACAAAGAGCCTTAAAGAGCATAAGTGAACATAATTTAACTTTTAAGGGGTGTTTTAATTTTATTTCATAAGGTTCGATGATGCAGAGTATGACACACATTGAGTGAGTTAAATAATACAAGTTACTTTTTAAGGACAAAACAGTATAATATTTATAGTTACCCGCTATTAATTATAATGTAATATAATCTTTCTAATAAAGATAATTTTACAAGAATAAAGTAATACATCGCCAATTAATCTATTGTAGAACTACATCTAGGCAAACACAATCACAGCTAAGAAGCCCCATTTTTCAGCCTTGGTCTAGAGTCTCGGGTTAATCGGGAAAGTCACTGCATGGTGTGTACACCCACAGTTGAGGCTTCTAACAAAATTTCTAAAAGTCCCAGCTTTTAAAATCATACAAAGAGTGGTTTGCCTAACTAATTAATGCAAGTGAAATGTGCATTTCATGCATGCGAGAGTGCTACTCAAATATTACAAGACATCAGCCCATCCCGGAGTGCTGGCCAGATGCCCAGAGAGAGTCCAAGTCATGTGATAAGACACCTGCATGTTGTTTGGAAGATTCTGGAACTCTGCGAAGTGTGCCCAGAACATTGCAAAATCATAAGATACTGTGTTTTTTTTTTTTAACTAAATAGTTTTAGAAAGTGTTGATCAATATATCTATCCATACAATTAGCAATTCAGAGGGATATAGGGTGGAAGTAAGAGGAGGGGATTGTTTAGATTTGTCAAAGTGACAATTGAAAAGTGGATAATGCTGTAGATATAATGCGGTGATAAGTATGGTATAAGAAATATGGTGTACGGTGTTTCTAATAATACATTCTGTGATTTCCACCAGGGTTCCTCCATTTTGTTAGTAAGCAAACAAAATAATTAGACTAAACATTTCAGGTTACAAAGTGTTTATTACATACATACAGTTGCAAGAAAAAGTATGTGAACCCTTTGGAATGATATGGATTTCTGCACAAATTGGTCATAAAATGTTATCTGATCATCATCTAAGTTACAACAATAGACAATCATAGTCTGCTAATAACACACAAAGAATGAAATGTTGCTATGTTTTTATTGAACACACCATGTAAACATTCACAGTGCAGGTGGAAAAAGTATGTGAACCCTTGGATTTAATAACTGGTTGAACCAAACGTTTCCTGTAGTTGCAGATCAGACGTGCACAATGGTCAGGAGTAATTCTTGACCATTCCTCTTTACAGAACTGTTTCAGTTCAGCAATATTCTTGGGATGTCTGGTGTGAATCGCTTTCTTGAGGTCATGCCACAGCATCTCAATCGGGTTGAGGTCAGGACTCTGACTGGGCCACTTCAGAAGGCGTATTTTCTTCTGTTTAAGCCATTCTGTTGTTGATTTACTTCTATGCTTTGGGTCATTGTCCTGTTGCAACACCCATCTTCTGTTGAGCTTCAGCTGGTAGACAGATTGCCTTAAAGGACCACTCTAGGCACCCAGACCACTTCAGCTTAATGAAGTGGTCTGGGTGCCAGGTCCAGCTAGGGTTAACCCATTTTTTCATAAACTGCTATATTTATGAATGGGTTAAGCCTTCCCCCTAATCCTCTAGTGGCTGTCTCATTGACAGCCACTAGAGGCGCATGCGTGCTTCTCACTGTGATTTTCACAGTGAGAGCACGCCAGCGTCCATAGGAAAGCATTATGAATGCTTTCCTTTGTGACCGGCTGAATGCGCGCGCAGCTCTTGCCGCGCGTGCGCATTCAGCCCAGGTGGAGGAACGGAGGAGGATCGGGGGAGGAGAGCTCCCCGCCCAGCGCTGGAAAAAGGTAAGTTTAAACCCCTTTCCCCCTTCCAGAGCCGGGCGGGAGGGGGACCCTGAGGGTGGGGGCACCCTAAGGGCACTATAGTGCCAGGAAAACGAGGTTTTGATGTTGGTGGGCTGTGCCTTTTTTTCACCTTACATAGTGTTGTGTGTTTCTTCCAAACAACTCAACTTTGGTTTCATATGTCCACAGAATATTTTGCCAGTACTGCTGTGGAACATCCAGGTGCTCTTGTCCAAACTGTAAATGTTTGGACAGCAGTGGCTTCCTCTGTGGTATCCTCCCATGAAATCCATTCTTGTTTAGTTTTTTACGTATTGTAGATCCGCTAACAGGGATGTTAGCGTTTGCCAGTGACTTTTGTAAGTCTTTAGCTGACACTCTAGGATTCTTCTTCACCTCATTGAGCAGTCTGCGGTGTGCTCTTGCAGTCATTTTTACAGGACGGCCACTCCTAGGGAGAGTAGCAGCAGTGCTGAACTTTCTCCATTTATAGACAATTTGTCTTACCGTGGACTGATGAACAGCAACGCTTTTGGAGGTACTTTTATAACCCTTACCAGCTTTATGCAAGTCAACAATTCTTAATCGTAGGTTTCTATGTTTCTATGTTTCTATGTCTGGGAACTATTCGCCGGCAAACCGTTCGGGACATCACTAGTTATAATGTCTCAGCTTCCTCTCAGAATATTCCAGACTTTATCCCGTATAAAATAGAAACATTTAAATATATAAAGGGAATCAACACAGTAAAGGAGGAGACTATATTTAAAAGAAGAAAAACTACCACAACAAGAGGACATAGTCTTAAATTAGAGGGACAAAGGTTTAAAAATAATATCAGGAAGTATTACTTTACTGAGAGGGTAGTGGATGCATGGAATAGCCTTCCAGCTGAAGTGGTAGAGGTTAACACAGTAAAGCAGTTTAAGCATGCGTGGGATAGGCATAAGGCTATCCTAACTATAAGATAAGACTAGGGACTAGTGAAAGTATTTAGAAAATTGGGCAGACTAGATGGGCCGAATGGTTCTTATCTGCCGTCACATTCTATGTTTCTATGTTTCTATGTTTCTATAACTAATTATGTAAAAATATTACATAAATATATATGTAGAATTAATATATGTATATATATATATATATATACATATGTGAATCTATATGTGTATATATATAATTTTTTTAAAATAATTTTTATTTTTATTTGTGATATTGCAGAAGGTCTTGATGGTAAGGTATGTCTTTTTGCTGATGATACTAAGATATGTAACAGGGTTGATGTTCCAGGAGGGATAAGCCAAATGACAAATGATTTAGGTAAACTAGAAAAATGGTCAGAATTATGGCAACTGACATTTAATGTGGATAAGTGCAAGATAATGCATCTTGGACGTAAAAACCCAAGGGCAGAGTACAGAATATTTGATAGAGTCCTAACCTCAACATATGAGGAAAGGGATTTAGGGGTGATTATTTCTGATGACTTAAAGGTAGGCAGACAATGTAATAGAGCAGCAGGAAATGCTAGCAGAATGCTTGGTTGTATAGGGAGAGGTATTAGCAGTAGAAAGAGGGAAGTGCTCATGCCATTGTACAGAACACTGGTGAGACCTCACTTGGAGTATTGTACACAGTACTGGAGACCGTATCTTCAGAAGGATATTGATACCTTAGAGAGGGTTCAGAGAAGGGCTACTAAACTGGTTCATGGATTGCGGGATAAAACTTACCAGGAAAGGTTAAAGGATCTTAACATGTATAGCTTGGAGGAAAGACGAGACAGGGGGGATATGATAGAAACATTTAAATATATAAAGGGAATCAACACAGTAAAGGAGGAGACTATATTTAAAAGAAGAAAAACTACCACAACAAGAGGACATAGTCTTAAATTAGAGGGACAAAGGTTTAAAAATAATATCAGCAAGTATTACTTTACTGAGAGGGTAGTGGATGCATGGAATAGCCTTCCAGCTTAACACAGTAAAGGAGTTTAAGCATGCGTGGGATAGGCATAAAGCTATCCTAACTATAAGATAAGACTAGGGACTAATGAAAGTATTTAGAAAATTGGGCAGATTAGATAGGCCGAATGGTTCTTATCTGCCGTCACATTCTATTTTTCTATGTTTCTATGTTTCTGAGAGCTCTTTTGTGCGAGGCATCATTCACATCAGGCAATGCTTCTTGTGAAAAGCAAACCCAGAACTGGTGTGTGTTTTTTATAGGGCAGGGCAGCTGTAACCAACACCTCCAATCTCATCTCATTGGTTGGACTCCAGTTGGCTGACATCTCACTCCAATTAGCTCTTGGAGATGTCATTAGTCTAGGGGTTCACATACTTTTTCCAGCTGCACTGTGAATGTTTACATGGTGTGTTCAATAAAAACATGGCAACATTTCATTATTTGTGTGTTATTAGTTTAAGCAGACTGTGATTGTCTATTGTTGTGACTTAGATGATGATCAGATCACATTTTATGACCAATTTGTGCAGAAATCCATATCATTCCAAAGGGTTCACATACTTTTTCTTGCAATTGTAGTTCAGAGTAGTTAGATATGTGCATTTTTTTGTGCTCTGGTTATAGTATGGCTCAAGCATGTGGGAATAAATACACTTCACTGAAATATTCTACAGTACAATGTGGTCTTTGTATGGGCACAACTGTTGAAACTTCGTTAAATCCGCTGTAGTGGGTGGGTTAATAATTTTATAACATGACAGGAGGCTTCGTATTTGCTTTAGTCTCTCTTTACTAGAACTCCACAGCAGCACAGAAAAACAACCAATCAGAGAAAAGTTAGGTACTAACCAATACATGTACACACCATACATAATTTCCTCTTTCTTTGCTGCTCCGCAGTCAGTACAGGTCGGAGTACCACTGCCTCCTGCTAATATTAGTTGGGGGCTTTGGGTTTTATTTATATTTAAGTGTTTTACATGTTTAATTATTTGGGGACATGTTTTGTATAACTTGCTTTTGCCCCACTGTCTTATGTTGCACTGAGCTTTGTGGGGAGCTTTATTTTCCATCTGGCTTCTTTTTTTCCTTCTGGGACTCTTTCCCCTTTGCTGTCCCCTTATTATTATTATTTTCCATCTGATTATCATTTGCCCTTGCGGGCGCCTTTTGCCACTCGGGGGTTGCTGCCTGTTCTGCCTCCTCCGTTCCCCCGGGACCAAGGAGTGCACCTCCAGCGCTCCTGTGTGGGGTTTTTTTAGCTGCGGTCACGGAGTGCCGCGATATCGATCGCGCCTGCCGACCGGAGCCTCCGCATAAATCCGCCGGGTGGAGGAGGGAGCAATAACGCATGCCCCCTCCCCCACCTGTTTGATTAGTGAGAGGCTTGTTCTCCCCTTCAGGGAGCCAGGAATCAATTTAGACCTCGGCCTGAGGCCCTTTTATAGCAGGAGCGGTCCCTCCCTCCTGCATAAGGTCTGCGTTTCACCAACCTTCAGTTTCTCAGTATATGCATTATTATGCATGCAATTATTCATTGGTGGACAGTTGGGGGTGCCCCACGCAGTGTATTACTCCAAACTTTATATACTCCTTTTCCAGGGGAGCCTGAACCCTACATGCTACTCATCCCTATAGCAAAGGCTTACATCCTTTTTTCTTAACACTAAGGGCCCCTGGACCTATATTTACAGAGGGGAACCCTTCAATACATTGACTCTTAATACTACCAGGTACACTTATAAGTGACTTGGCCAGCTCTGTCTGTGCCACATTGCCTGCACTGAACTGGGATTGCAGCCTGGATACACCAGTGACCAGTGGCTGCAGGACATTTGAGAAATACCAGATTTCCTAGTTAGTGCTCTTAACACACTTTTGCTCTACCAGGGAGGCTTGATATGTCGCGTTGGATTTGTACCTATTACCCCAGGATTCTATGTCCTGCGGCTGTCAGAACACAACACTTGTTATGGATCGGCTATGTCTGTGCCCCACTGATTGGCCTGCTATGTCTGTGCCCCATTGATTGGCCCGCTATGTCTGTGCCTTTTGACCGACCCGCTCCAACATTGGTCGGTACCCGGACCATCTCTTGACTTCAGGCCTGAGAGAATATTACTGAGGAATACCAAGTTACCCACTATTAACACAGAGATAGGGGGGTGTCCGGGTAAGCACTGCTACCATACTATTGAGGTGACCCCAGTATAGGTACACCTAAGTATGCTTGGAAGGGTGTAGGCCCTAAACCGCATGCCCAAGGGGCAAGGTTTCTATGTAATTCCCGGGGCGGGCAGTCACGGCTCGCACCAGCCTGGCGGCGGCACATCTACTTGGAGAGTTTCGTTCTGATGCACGTACAGGGATCAGTGCTCAATCAACAACACGGGAACACGGTAATTCCTTGACTTTAGCAACGAATCCTTTAGCTGCATATCCAGTATCCATTTGGGGTCTAGGTAGCTTATTTCTACGTCACGCTTAGCTCTTGACCCTTTCAGTTGGGTTTACCTGTCTTCTACCTTTCCTGTCTGTCATTTACCTTCCCCCTGAGGTACATATTTTCCTTTATCTAAACCTGTAGTCTGCTATGTCTTTGTTTTCATATCTTCCCTTTTTTCCTTTCGCTCGGGTCGTCGAGAGGCCTGGCTTGGCCTCCTCCAACTTCTTGGGCTCTTGTGGGTCGCGGAGAACGTCTCCAGCATTTCCTTAGACTACTGGCAGCCATCCTGGATTCCACGCATTGCGTGGGTTCCAGGCGACGGTCTGTAGATTCCATATCTTTTCTAACTATTGCAGTTTTCTCGGCCTGTCCCCATCTTTACCCGCTACTGAGCTCCCCTAATGGCACAGACCAGGATAACCACTTAGAGTGTTTCCTCAATTACCGCTGGCATGGTAGTTTCTAGGGTACTGGATTCTGCTGCCCCTGCTTGAGAATGAACACAACACTTGACACTACCCTACAGGGTTATTTATCGTACTGTCGACCCTTTCACCCTACGGACGTATGCAAGTAGAAGACCCAGTGTCTTCATAGAAGGACTTCTCGCCTATAGCCAGCGCAATTCGGAGGTCTGTGCTACTAAACGGGATTTGCCGTTGTTACCACAGCTCTTGCATTACGGACTATGACTACCTCATCGAAATAACGAGAAGACGCTTCTTAGTAGCGATTGGGTGAGAGGAGAGTATCCCTCCATTAAACCTAATGGCTGTGCTACTATTTTCGTTATAGATGTGCTGCCTGGTCGGGCAGGGTAGTCCATGTTTACCCTAGCTGTCACTGTTACATCCCCTAGGATTGTTTCGCTGGACCCATGCCTCTATATCACTGCCCGGGATGTACTCACTATGGTATTATGGAGGGAGATTCCTTACCTCACTTACACGCTCCCCTGATACATTATTGGACAGGGTAGAAACTGTTTGGAACTGGCTGTCTCGGTACAGCTCCTAGGATTGGCACACTTTATGGGTACCCTTAACCTCCCTGTTGGATTTAATCCGGGAGATTGTACATCTGATGGGGGAACCCCAACTATTGCAAGTGTGTATGTCCTGGCCTAACCGGTGTTGGCCGAACAAGCAAGCACACCCTGGTTAGGTTTTTACACACCATTTTGGACACACTGTCCAGACAGTTTTTGTTCCCCTATCAAGGGTAGCATGATTTGAGGCCTTCAGGGAACATACAGGCACTGCCTTTACTCAGACAACAGGAATAGGGAAGCCCGGACCCCGGTCTACAGACACGGCGTACACACTGATCAATACCGGAGTCTCGGTCGATTTTGGGCTCCCTGACGGTTGGCTGCCCTGGGATAGGTGACAGGACTGCCCCTACTCCTCCGAGAACATATCAGGAGAACACGATTTGGATATAGAGGACCCTCCTTCTATACACTAATTCCCTCACGGGAACCGTCATGAGTTTTGAGTTTAACTCATCCGTCTATTGAGGTACTGTCAAGGAGGACTGTTTGGACTCTGTGAGAAACCTGTTTAACGTCGAATCGCACATGGATGTCACAAAGTCTGCCCAGGAACGGTGTCGGGTTCGAATCTGTCTACCCGACCTTCTCAACCTGGACAGCCTCTACTTCGGATGGGGGAAGCTATGCACCTGGTCTTGCTATATCTACTATCTTGAGTCAGCTGTCCTTAGTGAAGGGATTTCCCGTTTTCTCTACGTAGTAGAGAACGCTGAGATCATGGTTCGCTAGGCGAAGATGAAGATATTCCTTTATAGGGATGCAGACCTCAGATACATAAGTCTGGATCCCTCGTCCTGTGACCCACTATTGGAGAAAGCAGGTCTTGACAATTAAGGATACAGAGTCTTAGATGCCTCTCTCTATTATACCCTATCTTGAGTGTGACGTGCATACCATAAGTCCTTCCACAGGCTTTTGGCAGGGCTGAGCTGGTATGGGATTGTACAAGCAGTTATTCAGATTATTCCACTCTCTCTCGAGTCAGTCGACAGTCTCGAGGACGGAGATCCTGATACAAACCCTTGTTCACCAAGACCGATTTAGTTTCCTTCAACTTGCTTACTCTTCGAACCGCTTTGGACGCTTTGGCGGTCCATACATCTACAACTGGTGACGACTCCCCTCCATCTAGGCTGGTCCCAATTGACTCTTGGCTTTGGACCGCCTTTTCACTCCTCGACGAGGATAACTTCGGATGGAATCTCTCAACTACTGGTTGCTTTTACCTCGTTTTGGTAGGGTCGAGCACCATTTCACTACACAGATTCAGTTTGTATCCTGATAGGACGTCCTTTGGGGGTACTTGGCCTGCCACATTCGCAAGTTCCACAGTCCACTTGGAGTACTGGATTCACTTGGTAAACGACTAATTTGGCCTGCATTTTTACCAGCATAATTGTTTCCTTCCTGGATGAGTCCACTTGACTGGTAGATCACGAGGGAATGAAAAGAGCCTATTCGGTTCTGGGGCAGAACTGGGGACCACTCAGACACCTTACCTGGGGTTGGAAATTTGCCTACAAGGCCAAACCACCTGATGATTCTGGCACAATCGTAGAAGCCATCTCCCATATCAAAGGTTGAGATCTGGAGGCAGTTTTTATTGCGATCCTACATCCACGGATGACCTTTGGTATTTTACACCTCTGGGGAATGGCTAATAGGTCAGCTTTGCAGTTCATGGACGTCTGCTAGGGAACAGGTCGCATCCCCACGTACTGTGGATCTAACAGTGGATGGAGTTTTTCCCGTATTTTGGGGTTTATCGACATCTGTCACTTCTCGCAGTTGGAAGGTCCATTTGGGATTGATCTACTTATCTCCCGGAATAGGTACCAGCGAAACAAACAGCGTTAGATTTGTTGGCTGAGCGTTAAAACAGCAAATACGAAGCCTCCTGTCATGTTGTAAAATTGTAGATTATGCTAGCTTTAGTGTACCTATAATCTTAATTTTATTAATGACAGGAGGCGAGTATTTCCCACCCATTCTTATCCCTCCCTTGTTTCATTTTAATAGTCTGGGTTCATCAGGTACGTATGCAACTCTGCTTGTTGTCTCTGCTAACTCTGGTTTCATATTTTCAGGTTCATATTTTCAGGTATCTAGTCTATGCATGATTTAACTAAGGGGGTTTGGATTTTATTCCAACATTTACTAAACTGTAGTTTTGTCAAAGATTTGGTATTTGGAGTTATGAGGTAATTTGGGGGTGAGGGGTAGTGGTGCATGAGATAGTATTATGGACTGTGAGAGAGGGTGATGTCTGTGCTCAAGCTTATCATATCTGTTATGTTTTTTACAAAGGTTCGTGAGTCGAGGGCACAACCACCATATATGTACCATATTACCTACTTCTTTGCAACAACTCCAGCAGATATTGGATGTGTTTTGTCCTATGTGAGCTAGCAGTACAAGGTACCATTTATAGAGTAATTTGTGTCCTGCTTCTATGTGAGAATTACAGAAGGTGAATTTCCTGTGAGATGGTATTTCTTTTAACTCTTGCTCTGTGAATTCTATCTCTAGTTTGTTTTCCAGTTTTCTTTTAATAAGTGGGAGTTTATGTTGCGTCAGGAGTATAAGCTAGAATAAATCATTGAAATTATCCAAATGGAGAGTCATATACCTAAATTGTTTGGTAGCAGACATATTTTTGTATATCCAGGGTTTAATTTGGTTATAGGAATATTGTGCTGTTGCTGGGATATTATGTGATTCCTGTAGTGTGGTAAAGCGTGATTCATCTCGATACATGTGTTTTTATGTCTGACATATTTTATGATTATAAGATGGCAAAAATGGGGTTAGGGCTGAGGTTTTTTGGGGGCCAAGCTAAGCAGGTAAGGTTATGCTCATGTATCCATGCAGATTCAATATGCATCCATTGTGGTTCTGGTCCCTTGGATCGGGCATGAAGCCCATGGAGCAACGAAGTAAGGGGAGTGGGCCTTGACAGAGCCAGGAGTGGGCAGGTGCAGTCAGTTAGGGGTTGGCTTAAGCTAATGGAGCTTGGGGGCGGGATTAAAGGGGGTTAAAATAACGGCCATCTTAGAGAGTGGCCATTTTAATCAGAACTTCACTTACCTGTTAGTTGTGTCAGGTCTGTGGGGTTTTTCTTTTTTCTTTTTCTGCAGGTCCATGGCGTCCCTGGATGAGATCCTGGCCGGAGTGAGAGCAGCAGTGAAGGACCGAGGGCTGGCCTGGCTGCATGAGCAACTGGGGGCTGTAGTTCCCCCTCCAGCACCAGCGGAGCGCAGGACGGCGCGAAGAGCACGGCCGCCCCAGCGCTTGAGTCCGGGCATGGCGCCCGCTCCACGGCGGCGGAGGAGCCCGTCGGCACCCAGCCAGGAGGCAAGAGGGTCGGACAGCACTGGGAAGCGGCCGGCGCCGCCTGTGCGCCGCGGTGCCGGTCAGGCGAGGACGGCCGCAAAGCGCGGGCCTGCTGGGAAACGCGCCCCACTCAAGATGGCGGCAGGCAGCACGAGTACCCCAGAGGAGGGCTCCAGCACGGCGGGAATGGCGGCCGGGAGAGCGGAGGAACACGTGGTCGGCAGCACTTCAGTGAGGCGTCCCGGTGAGTCCACTCTGGTCACTGAGGGGCAGGGGGCGGGCGGGACGCGGGTTCCTGCGGCGCAGGCGGCCCCCCAGCAACCCAGGGGGGGCCTGGTCAGCGGGAGCAGCTCGCGGGCGGCCTTAGATGTGGCCGGGACGGGCGACAGTGCCAGGCATAGGGATGAGGGGCGGCAGGAGGACGACAGGATCGGACAGAGAGCGGCAGAGGTTCCAGCGGGCTGCCAGGGGGTGCAAGGGGCCTCTGAACCAGGCGCAGCGGCCAGCAGATGGCCAGGTACAGCGGAGAAGGGTGTCACACGCGGTACAGCGCGGGATAGGGAGGTCAGGAGCAGTAGCAGTGGAAGGATGGGCCCCTCAGGCTGCTCTCACGGGGGGCACCGCAGCGGGACCAGGGAGCGGGAGGATTACAGACGGGAGCGGCGCAGCGGTAGCGCCAGGCCCGGCAGCAGCAGGAGGTCAGCAGATCGGCAGTGGAGCAGGGGCAGGAGTCCATCGCATAGCAGGCGCAGTGGTTCCAGGACCAGCTGCAGGGTGGGGAGAAGGAGGTCCGCTTCCAAGGACGGGCGGGGGCGGAGGCGGCGCAGCGCATCTGGGTCCTCGGGTGACAGTGCGCTAGGACAGCAGCGGGCCCCCAGGAGCAGGGAAGTTAGGCCGGCGAGGCGGTGCGAAGCTTGGAACTGCGGAAGAGAGCGTAGGGAGGAAGGACGGGTAGGGGCCCAGCAGTACAGACTACCCAGGTTGTCTTCTCCTTACAGGTCGCGGAGCGCTACCCCTACGGTCCTGAGGAGGGATCAGGCGGATGGGAGTCGGCGTCAACCGGATGCTCCGGAGCCTGAACGGGTGGACGGAAGGTCGGCAACCCCGGGGCCTGGCACGGCCGGGGGCTCCAACGGTGAGTCCATATCTGCACAACACTCCGGACAGTTATTGGGCTATTTAAAAACATTATTGGAGGCATGGTCAGGGAAGGGGGAATCACCATTGCAGTTCGGAAAGGTATGGTCCCCTGACACGGCGGTTAAGGCACTAGGGGCGGTGGGCCAACCGGCGAGCGGTGGCGAGACAAGCGAAGCGGTAGTGGCGTCCGGTGCGGCGGATGGGGGGGCTGAGTCGGCAGTCGGTTGTGGCGACATTTGGCGACGTATCCTTTGCGGGCCCCCTAGGTTGTCACCTGAAATTAGAGGTCAAAGAGAAGATTTGGAAAGGGGAGTTCATGGAAATTTTTTCCTTGCTCCCTTTGGAGGAATTCCTAGACTTGAAGGAGGAAGATAAGAAGGACGCCAAGAAGGAGGAAGAGGAAAAAAGGCGGAGGTATCGCAAGATACCGAAGACTTTTGGGAATTGGCTGAGGGCATTTTGCATACTGGCTAGTGTGATAGGGGAAAAAAGGCCGGGGAGCTGTTCGCAACTGTTCTGCTACTTGGATGGGATAGGCGATGTGTATCGGACGTATGGGGGCCTAGCATGGTGGAAATATGATGAGCAGTTCTGGCAACGCTTGGCGGCCAACCCTACCATGCGGTGGGACCAAATGGACCTGCCGCTATGGATGAGGATTATGATGGCGCAGAAGGCTGCGCCCTTTCTCGGGGCAGCTGGGACAGCCTCAGGCGTGGCTGTGCCAGCGGGACAAAAGAAGGGCCTGTGCTGGACGTACAACGAGGGTCAATGCAAGTGGGGTACTTCATGCCGATTTAGGCACGAGTGTTCGGGCTGTGGAGGGAATCACGGCGCCAGCAGATGCTTCAAGAAAGGTAAGCTTAATGCAGGGGGTGGAACCGCAGGGGTGGCGGCCACCTCGGCTGCAACTGGGGGCGTCCCCAGTGAGGTTAGGCGCGATGTTGCCTTGGCTAAGGCAATACGCTAACCAGGAGGATGCAGCGTTCCTGTGGCGGGGTTTTAGGGAGGGCTTCGTGATCCCCTTCACGGTCAAGGAACCAGGGGCGGTTTGTGCCAATCTTAAATCGGTGCGGGAACGCCCGGAGGTAGTGCGGGAAAAGCTGGCCAAAGAGGTCCTTTTGGGGAGGATGGCGGGGCCGTTCCCGTACCCGCCTCTAGCAGAGTTGCGGATATCCCCACTTGGAGTGGTCCCCAAAAAAGAGGCTGGCAAATTCAGGTTGATTCATCACTTATCGTATCCTAAAGGGTCATCGGTGAATGATGACATCGACGCGGCACTCTGTTCAGTATCTTACACATCATTCGACAGGGCAGTCGAGTTGGTACGGAGAGCTGGGCGGGGAGCGCTGATGGCGAAGGTGGACGTGGAGGCAGCGTTTCGGCTGCTTCCCATACACCCGTCATGTCATCACCTCTTGGGGTGTTGTTTTGAAGGGGGCTTCTTTGTGGATCTGTGCTTGCCGATGGGTTGTTCCATCTCGTGCGCCTATTTCGAGAAGTTTAGCACTTTTCTGGAATGGGTAGTGCGACGGGAATCGGCCGGGGGCACGGTTGTGCATTACCTGGACGACTTCTTATGTGTCGGCCCTCGAGGCTCAGACCGGTGCAAGCAGATACTACGGGTGTTCCAATGGGTAGCGCAGACGATGGGGGTTCCTTTGGCGGAGGACAAGACCGTGGGACCCGCCACGTGTCTCAGTTTTCTGGGTTTGGAGATCGATTCGGAGATCGGGGAATGTAGATTACCACAGGACAAGTTGCACAAACTGAAAGATTTGGTTCACACAATCGGGAGAGCACGGAAGGTGACGCTGAGGGGCTTACAGTCTCTGGTAGGGAGCCTGAACTTTGCGTGCAGGGTCATACCCATGGGGAGGGTTTTCTGTAGACGGTTGGCGCGGGCGACGAGCGGGATACGGATGCCGTCACACTATGTCAGGGTTTCCGCGGACATGAAGGCGGACTTAGAGGTGTGGGATCGTTTTTTGAGGGACTTCAATGGCAAGGCCTTTTTTCGGGAGCAAGTGGTGTCTTCGGAAGCAGTGGGGCTGTTTACGGACGCTTCGGGCAGCGTGGGGTTCGGGGCTTACTTTTCGGGGCAGTGGTGTGCCGAGGCATGGCCCGAGGCATGGAAGGCGAGCCCATTGATCAAGAATCTGGCATTTCTGGAACTCTTCCCTGTGGTGGTTGCGGTAGCGTTGTGGGGAGCTGAATTAGCAAACAAGCGAGTCGTGTTTTATTCGGACAATATGGCCGTGGTGCAGGCAATCAATAGTTTGTCGGCATCTTCGCTTCCGGTCTTATGCCTACTGCGGCATTTGGTGCTCCTCTGCATGTCTTCCAATTTAGTATTCAGGGCTAGGCACATTCCGGGATTCTCAAATGTGGTGGCTGATGCGCTTTCTCGTTTTCAGTGGGATCGTTTTCGGGAAGCGGCTCCAGAGGCACGGGAATACGGGCAGGCCTGCCCAGACGAGATGTGGCGACTCGGGACATCGTGCTTGGGGAATACATAAAGAAATCATTGGCACCGAGCACGTGGTCATCTTATGCTAAGGTTTGGAAGGAATGGGAGGAAACTGTTGAGGAGGTAGGTGGGGACCTTTCGGAGGGCCATAGGCTGGATGTCTTCCTATGGTTGTTGTGCCGGTTGTTTGCAAAGGGGGCTTCGCCGGCCATGGTGGACAGGCATATGTCCGCCTTGGCTTTCTGGTTTAAATTCCAAGGGTGGGAAGATTTGACAAAGCATTTCTTGGTTCGGCAAGCGGTTCGGGGTTTTCGGAGGGGAAAGGCGTCGACGGACATTAGGAGACCGGTGTCTTTTGCGGTTTTACAAGGTTTGGTGGGAACGTTGCCGGAGTTATGTTCCTCGCCATTTGAGGTGGTCCTTTTTTCTGGTGCGTTTGTCTGGGCGTTTTTCGGGGCGTTTCGGATTGGGGAGCTGGTTAGCACCAACAAAGCGGGAGTTGGTGGCTTGCAGCGCGGTGATGTGGAAGTTAAGAGTGATCGCGTGCAGATTAGGTTGGGCCGATCGAAAACTGATGTTTTCGGCAAAGGCTGCTCCGTGGTGCTGTTCGAATTGCCGGGGTCAGGGTTGTGCCCGGTGGCCTGCGGATCAGGGTACCTGGGGATCCGTCCTAACGTTAGCGGTTGTTTTTTCCTGCACGCTGACGGCACGGCGCTGTCACGGTTTCAATTCATTAGGATTTTTCGTTTGGGCTTAGTGAAGCTGGGCCTGCAGCCCATGCAATTCGGGTCGCATTCGTTCCGTATCGGTGCGGCTACGGAGGCGGCACGCTTGGGTTTGGGTGACGAGCGGATCAAGAGGATTGGAAGGTGGGAATCCGTGCGGTTTCGCTCGTATGTGAGGCCCGACGGGATGGTGGAGCTTTGAGGGGATAAATGGCCGGGACTGGGGGACACTGGCACTGCGGTGTAATTAATTTTGTCTCTTTTCAGGTTGGAATGTTTGGTTGCTGGGACACTCGTTCGTATATTGGGCACAGAAGAGGGCCGCAGTTCGGAGACAAGGAACACAACTGGGCTTTCCTCTGGAACGGGCGGTCTTATCCTGGTTTGGTTTTTGAGGTTTTAGTTGGCAGAGCTTGAGTAATGTTTTATTTCAAAAGGTGGCAAGGGGTCCGGTTCTGGATGTGGTAGTGGTGCACGGTGGGGGGAATGACTTAGGGCTGATTCCGCAATGGGAACTGTTGCGGCGAATGAAGAGGGACATGGATCGGCTACGAGAGCTGGTCCCTGACGTGGTGGTGGTGTGGTCCGAGATGGTGCCTCGTTTTACATGGCGGCACGCCAGGGACCCTGCTGCGGTGGCACGATGCAGGGGGAAGATTAATAGAGCTATGGCAGTATTTGTTAATCGGATGGGGGGAGTAGTGGTGAGGCATCGGGAACTGGAGGGCATGTTACCAGGTTATTTTAGGAGGGATGGAGTACACCTGTCAGAGGTGGGGTGTGACTTGCTGAACTTGGGGTTCCAGGAGGGCATAGCACGAGCCCTGTTTCAGTGTGGTGGGGGTCGCACATGGTCTTAAGGGGTCAAGACAAGTGCTGTGGCGGAACAGGGTGTGGTTAAGTTGGAAGTTATCAGGGAATTGGAACTGTACAGGCCAGGGCCTAGGCTGAAGTAGGCCAGACGGTGTCATGGTTGGTAGGTTCTAGCTCTTCGGTGGCGACGAACCTGGGGGTGTAGGGGTGTCTGGGTACACCCCTACAGTTATCATTATGATATGGGGCCTCGTTGGTAGGCCGGATGTTTACAAGTTTATTGGTAATTGATGTTAATTATTGTTCATGTGGTAGGGTCATTGTCAGGGGATTGTGCGGGGGGATAATAAATAATGTAATTTATGACAATGACCCTAAATATGTTAATTTATTCATATTAATAAAGCTGTGGACGTTATACTCCAACAGTATTAAATGTGTCCGTGTATTATTAAAGTTAAAGTTTATAGCACATGCCGAATAACGACAGTGCAAATGTCATGTATTAGGCTGCTAAGTATGACTGCTTGATAATATTTTTATGTCAGGCACAATGTTCGTTGTTTTTAATGAGTTGTCACTGGAGTCTGTGTTGTGCCGCTCTGTTATTTAGATAAAGGATTCTTTATTCTCACTAGAAGCAAGAGACCAATGGGTGAATCTAGTTGGCATGATTATTTTATCCCTATTCGATAACCACATATTCCCTATTATTTAATGCTAGATAAATAACGTGCATTAATATTGTATTCAAATTTTCACAGTTTTTTTTTGTTTTTTACTCATTAAACAAGGATCGAAAAAGATTGTCTTTTGTTATTAAGGTGAGCTGTCACTTCCAATATTTTTCATTATTACATTTACTTATCCTTCTTTTTTTTTTTTTAACAAATATGTGACTGTGATGTAAAAAAATAAATAATAACATGAAGATATATGCATTGCTGCATATACTTCTAGCTAGGAACTGAGCACCTTGTCTCTCTTTACTGATTTGCTGTCATTGTGAATGGCTCCGAACATTTCTGTCAATTGTAATATAATTAATAACATAGTTAATAATGGCAACTGTAACCTAGGAGTAACATAAACAATGTTTATGTTCCTCTTCCTGCAATGCAATGTGTGCCTTGACTGTGCCAGGACTGAACTTGATTGTTATATCAATTCCCAATTTTAGCATATATTTAAAAGAAAACATAGTATCAAATAAAAAGGTAAAAGTTATAAGTGATTTTCAATGTTTTGTTCAATGTTGAAATTTCCAAAGAACTTACAATTCCCCTTTAAATGAATGGCATTGTATGTATACAGGAAAAATAAATATACATTACTTTCCAGAGCAAACTAAAGAATGGATTCTGGTGGTATTAATTTTTATTTTTTATTGCAAATAACATCATGGTGCAAGGGTTAATTTGACATGGCTGACCTACCGAGAAACCCCCCAGTAAATTATACAAATTACAACTTTTAGTGAAAGATCAGAGGACTAATATGCTATTTCACATCAAGAAAGGTGCCTGCTATTTGCCTATGTCTAGAATTGGTAATACAAAATGATAGAAATCAGAACCAAAGAAGAGATTTATATTCTGGCAGTGGACCTTCCACTTCTGACAGGCCTTCTAAATACACTGAGCTATTCTAAATGCTGCACAGTCGTGAAGAACATCAAACACCTATTTGAATTAGAATCAAAATGGATTTTAAAAGCTGCACGCTTCAAACTATCCCAATCTTTTGTCTCTTAACAGTATCATGACACTGACAGTTCGGAAAAGAAAGAAAGCATGGACGAAATGTATTAAATAATGTCTGAATTTAATTCTTGATGTCTTCAGTGCAAAAATATGTAATTGATTTAAAATGTGCACAGAAGTAATTAATGAGGTATAATTAGATTTATGACATTCAAAAATGAACTTTTTGGTCATTATTTGAAAAGCATAAAAAAGCCTGTAAACTCATGTCATTAAGAAATCTAGGACAACTCTTAATCCCATGTGGTCCTGCAAAGACTGCACTAACATTGTCCCTTTACAATGTTATGCTATCCTCAAACAATACCATTTGTAACAATTGACATTAAAATTAAAATCTAGATTTCCAGAATTATCATATTATTACAATGTATTCTTTTGACAGACCAAGAGTTTACTCTGCTTAGTGAGTAGCAATTCCTCTTCTGAACATTCTCCTTTTGCTTCTAAAATCAAGCCTATTGTTTTGGCTATTTTTCAAATAAATACTTGGATATCACCATTCAGTTAAATAGGTAGATTTCAAGTGATGACCAAACACCAGAAATATCAACATAGATGCCGTTTTCCAGTTTTTCATTCTGTGTTGACACAATAATATGATATTACATATTTAAAATAATAATAATTACACCATAAGCTGTCACAAAAAAACCCCATAAAAAAACAGAGACACAAAGTCAGTTATCATAAATGGAAGTAAGAGTCATGACTTCCCTTCAGTTTCAAACTTTCCTGCCTTCAGAATAAAAATTGCAAAAACTGTGTTAGTCACCCCATGCTGATGTCCATCTATGATGAACACACGACTGAACCTGTGTTCAGTAACCAGTGGTATCAGACCAAAGTACAATTAGCAAGTATAAACCTCTAAACCAGTGCAGTTAAAACAAGATTTCCACTCTGAGCAAACCCACACAGGATATACCATTGGGATAAAAGTATTGGGACACCCCTCTTAATTATTAAATGCAGGTTTTTACATCAGACCCATGTCACATGTGTTTAAAAACAAGCACCTAGCCAGGCAGTCTGCATTTACACATATGGGAAAAAATAACGGGTCATTCTAAATAGCTTAGTGAATGTAAGCATGGTATCGTGATATCATGCTACCTTTGCAATAAGTCAGTTTGTAAACTTTCATCCCTGCTAGATTTTCCACAGTTAACTATAAGTTGTGATTTGAAAAGTGGAAGTGTTTAGGAATAGCAGAAGACCATATAAACACAAAGAGTGGGGTCACTGAGTACTGAGGTGCATGGTGCGTAACAGTCACCATCGTCCTGCTGATTCCATAGCTGAAGAAATCAAAACTTTCTCTGGCATTATCAGCACAAAAACTGAGCTGCGGGAGCTTCATGGAATAGATTTCCATGGCTGAGCAACTGCATGCAAGCCTCACACCACCAAGTACAAAAACAAGTGTTGAATTGAGTGGTGTAAAGCAAGTCACTACTGGATTCTGGAGAAATATGTTCTGTGGAATAATGAATCTTGCTGCTCTGCTTGGCTGTCTGATGGGTGAGTCTGGACTCGGTGAATGCCTTAAAACATTACCTGCTTGACTGCATTTTGCAAACTGTAAAGTTTAGTGGAGGAGGAATAATAGAATGTGGGTGTTTTACAGGGGTTGGGCTAGGCCCTTTACTTCCAGAAGGGAAATCTTAACGCTTCCGAATTTTGGTCATTGCTATGCTTCCAACTTCATGGGAAGAGTTTGGGAAAGGTCAGTTTCTATACCTGCATGATTGTGCCCCAGTGCACAAAGCAAAGCTCTGTAAAGACATGGTTGGATTATTTTGGTGTGGCAGAACTTAACTGGTCCACACAGGACCCTGATCTCAACCCCATCAAACACATTTGGGATGAACTGGAACAGAGATTGCAAGCCAGGACTTCTCATCCAACATTAGAGCCTGACCTCTACTGGATGAATGGGCAAAACTTTCCACAGAAACACTATAAAATATTGTGGAAAGCCTTCCCAGAAGAGTGAAAGCTGTTATATCTGCAAAGGGTGGACCAAATACATGTCATAAAGATGTCATAACGTTCATGTTGGTGTAATGGTCAGGTGTCTCAATAATTTGTCCATATAGTGTACCTGTACCATAGAAAGAATGTGACTGTGCCATGTTGTTTTTAACAACAAAATATCCGTTTATGTGTTTTAGGGCAGCTTCATGCTTTAATATAGGGCTCAAACAGCAAAGATTGTGTTTGTGTTTTGATGTGAAGGTCACGATATAGGTATGGTGATTATCATATATTCAACTAAACAGGTCCAATTCTGCAGAAGATTGTAGCTCAATCTGTACTTAACATTGTGTTTACAATGCATTCCAACTGTTTACAGGTTTTATACAAACAATTAAAAGGGAGGAGAATGGTAGATAATCCCTTTTAAAATATAAATACATATATCATTGGAGGAAGGCTGTTACACTAAAAGTGTCTGTTAATTCTTCAATCTATGGTGATTATTTTTTTCATGGATAAATGGTTTGAGTACCTGAAATATAAGTTAAATTGCAGAATGATGTAAGTATGAATAAGGTACAGTGATACAGTATAAGTAATATAAAGGCAAACCAATTTAATACTAACATTTTCAATATTGCCTTTCCTTAAACTAATATTAGTAAGCTAATTAATAGGTAATTGAACTGTCCATTTTGATTGCCTGTGTCATATGGAGCTCTTATACTTCCTTCTAGTCTATGATTGGCTGATGGTAGCAAAGACAAAAAGTTCTGTGTAAGACAGAAAATGCCTACCTGCACATGGGTTGGTAGGAGGAGATAGAAACCCCTTAATTTTGGAATTGCATCTGGATGGATAATGAAGATTCTGGCTAAAAACGCAGTATAATGGTGCAGCATTCTGCAAAACATTTATTGGTGCCCGAAGTGTCTCTTTAATATTGCCAAGAGTAAAAACAGAAGGAAGTTACTCTAACAATGTCAAATAGTTAGGAGTGATTGTAATAATGATATGGTTTACTTCTCCACTTCCTAAAGCCTAGTTACTGTTGGCTCCCTCCTAGCTAAACCCTGTTACTATTATTCCCCTGTTACTATTATTCCCTCCTAGATCAGGGATTCTTGATAGGTCCATTTCAAGTTCTCCCTTTTATTGATGTACCAATCCAATAAGTTTTGCTACTGGCAAAAGTTCTAATAGGAAAGTTTAAGCATTGATTGCTCAGCTCCTTATTCTACCACTATGTCTAGCCTCAATTAGCCTCAATGAGAGTTCTCTCTTCAATACACATAATTTACAACACCATTCAAGCAATCATTTCAGCTGGAACTGGTGGTCGGGTAAGTAAAACAGACATTGTGAATGCTTGCATCCTTCTTTATGGCATCAACATGTGATCATGTGGATAGACCAGTACTATTTTTCATAAGCTTTTAATGTTTTTTAGCGTTTTTGCTGAAAAATGTGCTAGCTTTTATGTAACACATGTAGATATCCTACATTCATACAGTCATTATTTGGATTATTTCCTCACAATCAAATCAATACCAAGTCTCCATAAAGGACACCATTAATTTAATCACTCAACTTTGGGTCCCAGTTGCAATTGATAAAACTGAAGGTCCCAATACTAAAATGTATTTCTTTGGTATCCACATAGACTCTACCACAGTGAGCAGTATTCTCTGCTCACTCTCATGTGAGTACTATACCATTTAAAATATTTATCTTTATTGATGCATACAGAGAGCACTATTTGTTTCTGTTTTTCTCTCTCCCCATCGTGAGGACCTGTACTACTAACCTTCACCTATATCCTACCAGTGGGGGATCTACGCCACTGAAAGCGATTTATTCCTGAGCTTGTTATAGCTCTACTATAGGTGGTTAGTAGTGATGTCGCGAACCCGAAATTTTCGGTTCGCGAACGGCGAACGCGAACTTCCGCAAATGTTCGCGAACCGGCGAACCGCCCGAAACGCCATTGACTTCAATGGGGAGGCGAATTTTAAAACACACAGGGACTCTTTCTGGCCACAATAGGGATGGAAAAGTTGTTTCAAGGGGACTAACACCTGGACTGTGGCATGCCGGAGGGGGATCCATGGCAAAATTCCCATGGAAAATTACACAGTTGATACAGAGTCTGGTTTTAATCCATAAAGGGCAGAAATCACCTAACATTCCTAAATCACAATCAATATGGATTGACACCTGACATATGACATATTGACACCTTGACATATGGATTGACACCTGTCCTCAGAGCCCCTGATGCACACGACACAGAGCAGAATAGAGACTGGTCCCCCTACATAGG
>OW240916.1:251138791-251173602 GCA_933207985.1 Pelobates cultripes
GCCAAGTGACCGATGTAGGGGGACCAGTCCCTATTCTGCTCTGTGTCAGTGTGTATCAGGGAACCTTAGGACAGGTGTCAATCCATATCTGCCAAGTGACCCGATGTAGGGGGAACAGTCCCTATTCTGCTCTGTGTCAGTGTGTATCAGGGATCCTCAGGACAGGTGTCAATCCATATCTGCCAAGTGACCCTATGTAGGGGGACCAGTCTCTATTCCGCTCTGTGTCCGTGTGCATCAGGGGCTCTGAGGACAGGTGTCAATCCATATGTCAAGGTGTCAATATGTCATATGTCAGGTGTCAATCCATATTCATTGTGACTTAGGAATGTTAGGTGATTTCTGCCCTTTATGGATTAAAAACCAGACTCTGTACATCAACTGTGTATTTTCCATGGGGTTTTGCCATGGATCCCCCTCGACATGCCACAGTCCAGTGTTAGTCCCTTGAAACAACTTTTCCATCCCTATTGTGGCCAGAAAGAGTCCCTGTGTGTTTTAAAATTCGCCTCCCCATTGAAGTCAATGGCGTTTCGGGCGGTTCGCCGGTTCGCGAACATTTGCGGAAGTTCGCGTTCGCCGTTCGCGAACCGAAAATTTCGGGTTCGCGACATCACTACTCCTGATGTACTGGCCTGTATCCTGGTAGCGCCTCCATGCTCTGGACACTACGCTGACAGACACAGCAAACCTTCTTGCCACAGCTCGTATTGATGTGCCATCCTGGATGAGCTGCACTACCTGAGCCACTTGTGTGGGTTGTAGACTCCGTCTCATGCTACCACTAGAGTGAAAGCACTGCCAGCATTCAAAAGTGACCAAAACATCAGCCAGGAAGCATAGGAACTGAGAAGTGGTCTGTGGTCACCACCAGCAGAACCACTTATTTATTGGGGGTGTCTTGCTAATTACCTAGAATTTCCACCTGTTGTCTATCCCATTTGCACAACAGCGTGTGAAATTGATTGTCACTCAGTGTTGCTTCCTGTAACGGAGTCTTACCTGATAGGGAGTCCAGCTCGCAGAGTTATACGCTCACCCTTGCAAAGTAGACACAGACCAGGGTGACCAGGTAAGACGCCACCTGGCCTGTGAGTCTGTGCACGGGGGCTTTCCAGGAAAAGGCTCCAAGACTCAGTACAGCAGGGATAAGCAGAAGCGTGGTCAAGGGAAGCCAAAATCAGGGAAGCCAGAGGTCAGAGTAGTCCAGGAGGAAAGCCAAGGTCAGAAGCCGGAATTAGACAGAAATCACTGGAACGCAGGTACGGAGTAACAGGAACCAAACAAGAGAACCAGAGTCAATGAACTGACACCCCTCCCAGGGTGAGGCAGGCTTTTATATCCTGTTAATTAGGATCAGATTCAGCTGGAGTTACTGACAGATCAGAGCCTTTGGTGAAGTCCAGCCCCCTGGTGCTGCAGGCAATACAAGAATAAACAGGGAGTTATCCAAAGTCCTGAAATGGCTCAGAGGAAGAACAGCAGGATATGGTCCAGAAGAACCACAGTTCAAATCCCCTATCGGGCGCTTCCAGAGCGACCACGTCTGGCAGACTGGATGTCACGGCGTGGACCGTGACACTTCTTAAGTGGACAGAAGTGTGATAGACTTGGAGTTACATTGTGTTGTTAAAGTGTTCCCTTTATTTTTTTGAGCAGTGTATATATATATATATATATATATATATATGGTATGGTGGGGAAAAATTGTGATTAAGAAACCCCTTCCACCTTAAGTCTGTGGATAGTTAATACAATGTTAAACAAAAATCTGTACACCATTCAAGCCATAAGACTTCCTTTTCCCACAGAAATCACAAATCTGCAGTGATGTTACTACCGCAAAGGATTCTGGGTGGGCATATGCAAATTAGTTTAACAAAGAATCAAATTTTTGCCTCATTACATTATAAACATGGATTCCTAGATATATAGTGTTGATTGGATTAGCTGTATTGGTCCATTATACATATTATTTTGCATGTATATATGTATTAAAGGACCACTCTAGGCACCCAGACCACTTCAGCTTAATGAAGTGGTCTGGGTGCCTGGTCCTTCTAGGGTTAACCCATTTTTTCATAATTATAGCAGTTTCAGAGAAACTGCTATAATTATGAATGGGTTAAGCCTTCCCCCTAATCCTCTAGTGGCTGTCTCATTGACAGCCACTAGAGGCGCTTGCGTGCTTCTCACTATGATTTTCACAGTGAGAGCACGCCAGCGTCCATAGGAAAGCATTGTAAATGCTTTCCTATGTGACCGGCTGAATGCGCGCGCAGCACTTGCCGCGTGTGCGCATTCAGCCGGCGGGGCGGAACGGAGGAGGAGAGAAGGAGGAGAGCTCCCCGCCCAGCGCTGGAAAAAGGTAAGTTTTTAACCCTTTCCCCCTTCCAGAGCCGGGCGGGAGGGGGTCCCTGAGGGTGGGGGTACCCTCAGGGCACTATAGTGCCAGGAAAACAGGTATGTTTTCCTGGCACTATAGTGGTCCTTTAAGGCAATTTGGCCTGTAATTGTGGGAGGTGCTGGTTATCCACTCCTGGCCTACTTAAGGAACACCCCTTACCTTGCACCTTACCGTTCGAGGTCAGCGTTGAATGAGGGTCCACTTCTGGGTTCTCTCAGACGCCATCTTGGTTTTCACTATCCACGAGTTTTTCCGCGGCAATCTGTGTCCAGGTATCCTGTTACAGGCCTTTCCGTCCGTCCAGCCTCTCCTGACCCCGGTCATCATTGTAGATCACATCCCAGGGACTCCTAAACCATAAGTTAGACCTACCTGTTACGCCAGGATCGGTTCCCACGGTGTCCGGTACAGCACGGGTCTTCGCTTTACGGTTTTCCCTGTTATGTTGCAAATTCAACAAGCCGTTCGCGAAATCATTTCGTGCAATATTCGGCTAAGCTCAGTATGTTAGTTAAAGGTTGTCAATTCGCCTAAAGCTGTTCCGTGTTTTTAGCAAAATAAGCTATCCTTTCGGTTGTTTTGCCTTTCGGCACTTGTTCATGATATGCTTAAGCATGCTTGCCTGTTCGCATAAAATTTCATACGTATTAACTGTTCGTTTCAGTTTCTGTTTTTCCTTGCCATAGGGTTTTCGGTTTTCTTGCTAAAATGTATTTCGCATAAATCCTTTCGTGGATTACATTCATCATTTCATGTATATACCATTCGGTTAAACGATTTGCTTTGCTTAATAGACATAGTTTAATTCAATTACTGTTTAGAGGTATCAGTATTGTATTGGTTTCCATAACAAACCAGCTCACATATCTGTATGGATCATTTGACTTCCACACTTTCAGGGGTTTTCCATACTTATCCATTTCAGTCAAGTTTTGTTCAGCCTACAGTTACAGGCCTCATTTCTGTGTTTTAAACTACGACACAACAGATACATAAGGATACGGTTTCCTTTTCCAAGTAATGAATTCTCGGTTTGAATCACACGTACTGATCCAACCAATCATACGTTAGTTACATTACAGTAATATTATATACAACTTTACATCATCACTTTAGAGAATTGTTTTCATCCCTGCCCCTTTTTGTCGTTAATTATATATCAGCATAGCGCATTTACATATAGGCCACGGTCTCCCCCACCCCCTCCTCTTTTCTCACTTGCCACCCATCATACATCCCCCTGTTTCTAGCCAGAATTTTGGCATTAAAAGACAATGCATCACCTGGTCTTTAAAGCATATTTATGTTGTCATGGTATTTACTACACTTTCCTGGCATTTACCAATTAAAAATCCACAATCAAACCCTTAAAAACCACCTCTGGTACGGGCTACACAGACTACACCATTCCCGCACAGACCACACTCACTATATTACCTTTTTTACCCGTTTCAGGCTGTCCAGGTTTATATATTTCACCACACGGTTTCCTGTGAGATATTTCATACTACCAGGTACGTACGCCTGCTCATATGGTATTCTGACATACATTTCATCCTCCCCCCCCCCAGGTTAGAGTACTGGCAATAGGGTCACAGGCTCCCCAAAAGGTATTTACCCCTTCTTGGCATTTGCCATCGGTTAGTGGTCCCGCGAGGCCAACGCCCTGCCTCAACATTCGGAGGCAAACACCCATCGGGCCACACGTGAGCTAGTTGCCTCGCATGTCGCATAGAGAAGGCCTCACCTGTCACTCCCGTTCCCTGTTTTTCTGTGTTACAGTCACCGAGAGGCCTACAATCCTGCCATTACGACGGGTGGCCTCGAATCCCCTCGCGCCAACGCATAGATAGAGCCTCTCAAGCCGTTTGGCAACTAGTAGGGCCTCACCTGTCACCAAACAAGTGTAATGTTTCACCATCCGGCTTAGCTAGCCTGCCAGTATGATCTTGTCGGTTTTCATACACTAATTATTGTTTTGTTTTTAGTATGTCTCAGGAAGGGGTAGAGGATTTCTCCCTGCCTAGCCCTCCGGCTAGAGCAATTACTCCTACACAAGGAGGAGAGGTAACTAGTCCAGCATCAATCAGATCCTGGACGATCCCTCGTATAACCACTGATTTGAGGAGACGGCAAGTCCCCTACCCCGCTACAGCAAGGAGAGCAGAGCTTTTCAAATTACTACGTACTTCGACTAACAACATGGATGCCGGGGAAGGGCCCAGCCAATCCAACCCAGGAGACATACATTCCATGTTGTCATCACTCATGGCATCCATGAGCAAGGTCAACTCCAGGCTGGAGAAACTTGAGTCGGTCACCACGGCCCTTACCCTAGCCGGGCCACCCGTTGCTGCTTCCCCAGCACCAGCTGACTTGCTATTAGTTGCTCCAGCCATCACCCAGGAGGACCAGGAAGTTATCCCTGCTCATATAAATCCTGAGCACCTAAAAAGAGATATCCTGGAAGGTAAAGACGTCAACCTGGCTTCTCTGCTGATTGCCTCCCAGGATATCGTGGAGAATAAGACTTATGCTTATGATGATGTGTCTGTTGTGGTCAGATCTAGGGATGCCCGCCTAAACAGGAAACTGACTATTCCTGAGTTTGTACTGGCCTTTGGTATTTACCGGGATGTGATCTGTGCGGTCTATCCCAATAGACGAGAGGAGTTTGATCTTTATATGCACAAGCTGGTAGACCTGGGCAAAAAATATGGTGGATCAGCCTTCTATGACTAGCATAGGTCTTTTTCTACAAAAGTGTCTGGGGCCTTCTCCCAGTATGGAACAAGATCCAACTGGGGAAGGATTGATACCGTCATATTTTGCAGACACTTTGCAGGTCTAAGTACACCGGCTTGTGCATACTGCTCCTCTACGGCACATACGACAAATCGCAAGGAACTAGTGTTCCAGAGAAATTGACCAGAGACAAACTGGGACGCCCGATCAAGTTTCTGGGCAAGTCCCTGATATGTAATAATTTCAATGTTGGATCTTGTAATTATAGCGGTTGTAGATTATTGCATATCTGTTTAATATGTTTTAGAGCACATGCCAAAACCATGTGTCCAAATAAAATGTATTCTAAGCCTAAGCTAACATCCATTAACATTTCAGTATTTACAGCATTTCTGTCACATCACCCGTCTAAACACTTGGTAAATTTCCTTATCTCTGGTTTAACAGAAGGCTTCCACACGGGTATTCTACACATATCGTCCGGGATTCTGGAATGCCCTAATCTACAATCTGCACAGCACAACCCCACAGCTGTTGACACTCTCATAACCCAAGAAATTGCTGAGGGTTTCTTATTGGGGCCTCTCAAGTCTCCTCCGTTCAAAGAATGGCGCACTAACCCCATTGGTATTGTCACAGGGAAATCTTCCCATAAACAGAGACTTATCATTGACCAGTCTGCACCACACTCATTGGCTAACCCCAGTCTCAATTCCCTCAAACCTTCCGAGGAATTCTCCCTGCACTAGCATAGATCACGCCATTACAGCTATTATACAAGCAGGGGTCGGAGCATGACTTAGTAAGACCGATATTACTCACGCCTTTAAATTGCTGCCAATCCACCCTACAGTGTGGCACCTGCATGGCATCAAGTGGTCCGGGAACTACTATTTTTTTCTCACGTTTAACTTTTGGGTCCAAAAGTAGCCCGGCTATTTTCGACACATTGGCTGTAGCATTGTGCTGGTTACTATTGAACAGAGCCAGATGCCCTACGGTATTACATTACCTGGATGATTTCTTACTGGTCGAGGAGAACACTTCCCCTCCCAGTAGCCTCAAAGCTACCATCAATCTATTTGAACAGCTAGGGGTCCCAATCTGCCCAAAGAAAATCGAGGGGCCAGACACGATTATCACATTCCTTGGTATTCAATTAGACTCAACCACGATGCAAGCAAGCCTGCCACACGACAAGATAAGAAACATTCTCACCTACAGCAACCACTACCTTCGGCTCGGTACTTGCAACCATGCGTATCATACCTCAAGGCCGCTCCTTCATATCACAACTCTTGTATCTATTTCCACTCTTCCTACACGACACACACAGGTTGTCCTTAGATATCCAAGCTACGGCAGACTTACGCATGTGGAAGAAATTTTTAACCACTTGGAATGGTAAAAGTATGTTCCTCCCTCAAATAACTGACTCATTATTATTATTATTATTTTATTATTTATATAGCGCCAACAAATTCTGTAGCGCTGTACAATGGGTGGACTAACAGACACATAATTGAGATCAGACCACTGACGTACAGGAACAGAGGGGGTTGAGGGCCCTGCTCGATGAGCTTACATGCTAGAGGGAGTGGGGTATAGTGACACAAAGGGTTAAAGTAGGGGAATTAAATAGTTTGTTACAGAAGGGTTTATTGAGTGCTTGGTAGGTCATTTTTCATTACCTACCATTTGGTCAGATGCGGCATCTACCACAGGTTTTGCAGCAATTTTTGGGAACGAATGGCTTTGGGGCAGCTGGCCTACAGCAGTTCAGGATTTGGAGGGTATTTCCACTACCTCAGCTCTCTTTGAGATCAATCCCATCGTGGCGGCTGCCATAGCATAGAGTCATTTATGGGCAAACATGCCAGTACGTTGCAACTCGGATAACCAGGCAACCTGTCACATCATCAACAAAGGTCGTTCCAAATCCCTTACGATCATGAGATTTCTGAGGAAACTCACTTGGTTGGCAGCTTGTCATAATTTCTTTCTATATTGTTTCCATGTTCCAGGTGTATGTAACACAGCTGCTGACAGTTTGTCTCGTTTTAAATTTCAGGCATTTCATCAAGCTCTCCCGACAGCTGCGCTCACAGCCACAACTACTCCAACATTTCAACAACTAATACTGGACTAAACACCATTATGCAACATAGCGGGGCACTGTCCCAATTGGCACTGTCAAAAAATACGCACAAAACATACGACAGGGCCTTTACATTATTCAAAAGATTCCTTTCGGAACATATCATGCAAGCATTTGTCATGACATCTTTTTTGGGGTTCGCTTCTTTTTGCCACCTTAAACTTAAAATGTCATACAACACCATCAAACTTTATCTCACAGGCATTCAACACCATATGCTAATCTTACAACCAAACAACACAAGTTTCATGGCCTCTCACCAGATTAAGACTATCGTCAGGGGCATTCAGAGATCTGAACCCACACGTACATCACAGAGGCTACCCATAGACAACCATATTTTCAAAGCATTGTCTAACCTGCTTGATTTAAAACCTTTTGACACCAACCCAAATTCTGTCATCAAAGCAGCAATCTACATAGCTTTCTATGGATTCCTAATACCTAGAGAGTTTACTACAACCAACAACACAATCTGCTCCTATTCTCCTCTATTCCCACTTAACAAAACACATGGATCATTACATCCTGACGCTACCTCACTCCAAAATCAGTCAGCATGCGCCAGTAAAAATAGCTTACTATCCCACGCACAACAGGTGGTGCCCCGTCACGATTCTTGATGCATACATACAGCATCATAACTTACTACCATCACAACCATTATTCACACTACAAAGTTCGATACTCACCACTACAACCTTTAGGACCTTTACTCACTCAACTAGGCCTCGACCCAGTTAACTACTCAGGGCACTCCTTCCGCATAGGAGCAGCATCTTCAGCCTCCAGTGTCAACATTCCAGTTCATGTTATAAAAACACTGGGGCGCTGAAAATCATCCGCTTACTCACGGTACATACCGAACCCAGTACAAGAATTAAGGGATGCTTTCAAAAACACGTCTGGTTGATATGTGTATCTGTTTTGGTTGTCTGTAATAAATTTGATTACTTAATTTTTGCCCTCTTCTTTCTCAGGCCTACCTCATCGTCGGCTCTGGCACACCACAACCGACTTGCTCTTTTTACTATCCTACATTTCATTAGGGTATTTTTACTCTGTACTATCATGAGCACCTAACACAAATATATATATAGTGGTACTCGCGCTATATATATATATATATATATATATATATATATATATTTTAAAATAGGCGGCCCAGTGCCGTACAGCATGCTAGTTAAAGTGTACAGGGTTGGTAAAATGCTAGCACCATACCTCGTGTAGCCTTTTCCTTCACTTTATTCAATAACTGATCTTTTAACTGACATCTGAGTGTAAATTTGTTTTGTTTATTAACCATTTTCTTACATCATTTAATATATCAACCCCTGATTGTTTCTTCAAAATGTCTGCAAAAAAATCATGTCACTTTGATCACTATATAGTAGGGGACATATACAAAAAGAGCGAGGAGGCTCCGACGAACTCAGAATCAGAATATCCCATCTTTCACCCTTGATGCCACTGAAAACTCTTGTAGAAGACAGTTGTTCTTCATCACAACAGAAGAAACCTATGGTGTTTTTTATCATTTGGGTTTTAATTATTTGACAAAGACATAAAGCAGCTATTTAAAAGTTGTCAAAAATTAGTTTACTGTTTTCCTAATATCCACTTTTAATTGTCTTTAGCGCAAGGGGAGTGGCCAGGAACACCCTAATTCAGTGAAAGTGTCCTCCAAGCTCCTGTTCCAGTGTCACTTTGTGTGAGTGTGGGTTAGCTTGGTATGGTTTTGATTTTGTATATACCTAGCGATTACTAGAGCAAAAATGTGCTTTTTTTATTTTTGATTTAATTTTTTGTATTTTTACAGTCTGAATTCCATGGACTAGATGTATACTTGCAAAACCAGAATATTCAAGGATATCATTTTTCAATGTAGGGCAATAACTGCTTGATCCAAGGATAAATCTGACTGCCATTCTGGGGTCAAGAAGGATTTTCTACCTAGCTTGCTGCAAAATTGGAAGTGCTTCAAAGTACTGGGTTGTTTTTTGTTTTTTTTTGCCTTCTTCAACAGCAAAAAACATACGTGTGGAATACTGAACTTGATGGACGCAAGTCTCGTTTCAGCTGTGTAACTATGGAGGTAAATTCACAAAACAAGCTATACCAGCTTAGATATAAGAAATAAAGAAACCAGCTAGATTAGAGCAATTATATGCCCCCGCAGGAGCCATAAATTGTGACTAATTACAAATAACAGTAAAAACTGCTGCAGGATACTCTACCACAGGAATGAAAGACAAAATATAAAGAAAGAAATTGGCCAGAGTCAGTGCAGTCCGGGCACTTCAGCCTACACCCAGTCACAGTGTACATAGCTTGCTGTAGGCAAAAAAACACCGCAGGAACTACACAGACAACAGCATAAACAGTCCAAGCACCCCCAAGATCGAAAACTGCCCCCTCCTTCTTGAGAGGCTTCCTGTGTATTTATTTAATAGCCCTCACCGCGGGGATTAGCTGGACACTGGGATGTCCCCCAGCTTTTTTAATGAACTCCCCCCCCCTACTGGACACAGTGATCTGTCTGTTTTTTTTTTTTATTTTTCATCCCCCCACCTGATGTTCTGGGCAGCAAAGACTAACCAGATGGTAGTTCAGGGGTAGGAAACCTGCAGCACTGCAGATTGTTGTGGACTGCATTGTGCTGCATTGGTCCAAGAATGAAATGCTGCCCCCACCCCCTGCCAACATCCATTATGTTATGCAGTGTGTTTATTGTATGCCGTGTGTGTAGTGAATGCATTGTGTGTGTGTGTATAGTGGATGCAGAGTTTGTGTAGTAGTTGCAGTGTCTGTAGTGGAGGCAGTGTCTGTGTGTCATAGATGCTGTGTCTGTTTTTGTGTCATGGATGTAGTGTTTATTGTATGCAGTATGTGTATTGAATACAGTGTGTGTGTGTGTGTGTGTGTGTGTGTGTGTGTGTGTGTGTGTGTGTAGTGGATGCAGTGTGTGTATTGAATACATTGTGTGTGTGTGTCGTGAATGCAGTTTTTGTGTGGTGGATGAAGTGTGTTTAGTGGATGCAGTGCCTGTGTAGTCAATGTAGTGTAAGCAGTGTCTGTGTATGTAGTAGTATATGTATTGTGCATGTAGTGTGTGTAGTGCTGGATAAGTGCTAAGGGGTAAGCACTTTAAATTATATTGTGCTTATTCCCCCCTCCCTGCCTCTTACCTTTGGACTGAATGGGGATGGGAGGGGCAGTGTGTAGGAAAGTGACAGTGTGGGGGTTAGTGTGTAGGAAGGTGAAAGTGTGGGGGGGCAGTGTGTAGGAAAGTTGTGTGGGCAGTGTGTGGGATTGACATTGTTGGGGGGCAGGCTGTGGGGGTGTCAGTGTGGGGGGACATTCTACGCTCAAAGTCACTACACACAAGCTCAGTGACACACATACACACAGACACAAGCTCATGGACACACATACACACAGACACAAGCTCACTGACACACTAGCTCTGTGACACATACACAAGGATACTACACACAAGCTTTTATTTTTTTAAACATTATAAATTGGTATTTATTATTGTGTTTTTAAGCTTAAATTTCTGTATCTGAAAAGTCCAATCCCAATCATCATCAGTCCGATTATATGATTTAACACTCTGTACATCCCATGACCGGTGTATAGTCGCCATATGGGCAGTCAGACTCCAGGACAACCCTCCCACATACCTAACCCAATAATCGCACTGACACTCGGGTATATGGGAAAATTTGTCCACAGCTTTATTAAACAATCTTAAATAATAATAACAATATATTAATTGTAACATAATAATAATAACAACTTAACAAATAAACATGGGTCATTGCCCCCCATACTCCGCCCTCACATCCAACTCCTTCTGTTATATAAAAGGCAATGACCCCCATATAAATAACACATACATATATATATATATATATATATATATACACATATATATATATACACACACACATATACATACATACATACATATACATACATACACCGACATTATTCCAACATACCAACTTAAAGTGCCAAACATAAGTTAACCATGGCAGGGGTATACCCGGATACCCCTACCCCACCAGGTTCTGAGCCACCGACAGGACTCGAAACCTACCAACCACCAATGACCACAGTTTCCTTTTCTGCCATGTTCATCCTAGGGAGCCTATTCCGTCTCCTTCAGCTCCCTATCCCGCCGCTGTGAAAAAACGGGATATCTCCAACCATAAACAATATATACATAAATATAGGGAGGGTGGGTGGGACAAACTCGGCCAGGTAGGAAATTAGAAGTGAGCTCACCTAAAATGGCTGCCTATTTAAATAGCCCAGCCTACTTACCCATAACTCCATACTTCCTTCCCTCCTCCTAATGCCCGCCTCCTAACCCCTGTCAAGGCCCTTTTTCGCTTAGCTGTGCTTTGGCTACATGGGGCTACAGTATGTATTTGGCTCCTTAATTGTAGGGGACTATGGGATCAGTCCGATATACGATTTAGGAGGAGATTTTGCACTGTAGTATACGGTTCTAGTGACTGAATATGAATCGCAACAGTTTCTGGTTTTTTAACATTATGTTCTATAGATAAATTCACAGGTGACTGTTTAGATTGCAACAGTATCCAGCTACAGAATTGCACCATTTTCTAGTCCTTTAACCTAGTGCTCCAGATTGAATCTATTTGAATCTATTATTTCCCATAATATGCATCACTACTATATCTATATATAAGGTGATGCTCTTTTATGGTGAATATTTTTGTTTCCACTTGAGCAGTTGTTCTAGCGGTCTTAATTAATTTTCTTTTCACATCTAAGACCCACTAGGTGGTCTTCCACTGACCTTTACGCTAGTCTGAGTGTCTTTTCTCTCTCCCATTTTTTTTGATTATTAATAAAATTTGATCATTATTATGTGCAAGTTTTTCTATAGTTTAATATATGAGGTAGTACTGGGGAGGTGGTTGCTCTCCTCTCTAGTTTCCAATTTTTCTTCTAGTTTTTTGTTCCCCAGGGTTAGGCCCTTTACTACCAATATTACCCATTGTAACGGATCACCTGGCACCCCGACTGGGTACCTCCGTTGAAGAATGCTCCTAGCGGTTACAGAGGGCTCCAAGCGCTCTGCCAGACACCACAACCACCGTAGATCCCATGAACCACCGCAGCTTGGTTGGGGTCTCCTACCCACCCTGGACCTACGACAAGGCTCCAGGTTCCCATGGGTGAACCTCTCCTCCAAGAGAGTGAAGCAGGAACAAGCTCTTACAAGAGCTCAGTGATTATAGCAAGGGAATATGCAGAGCATAGCATTCCCTTGTAGCAGATCCCCCCAATAAGAGACAGGACTCAGATTGAGGGTGAAGTAGAACTGACTGTACTGGCACATACAGCCTCTTTCATTCACAATCCATAAGCATAGCACCGCCCACAGGGTTTTGAAATACAACCAATCAATCCGTACAACACACACAGACACTCCCACACAAAATCCTCCCCTCTGCCTGTGATATGATTACTGAACACAATGGTTAATATAATTATGACAGGCAGATAAATACAGTATTATAAAACACATCACAAGGACCCCAAAACACGCAATAACCCCATAGTATATCCTTGGAACTGGGGGATCTGGGTGAACCACATATCCAAAATTCACCCAGATCGGTTCAGTAGTTTGGAAGATACAGTTTAATGCAGATTCTGCAGAACATATGCAGGCTATATGAAAACCAATTACTGTATAATGTGTCCCCTGTTGTATAGTCCAAAACCACTGCACGATGTGCACCAAATACTGGCGAGATGGCACCGTGTTGAAAAGTCCAAACAGTGTCTGTGAGTTAAAATGGTCGCCATCCATTGTTCTCACCATGTGCTTCATCCATTGTTCTCACCATGTGCCTCTGATACAGGAAATGGTGGCCACCCAGTAACTCCACAGTATGTCCCCAGATGGTTCTTAAAGGGCCAGCAGCAGCACAACACAAATCCTTTATGCCCAAATCATGTCTTTAAAGGGCAATACATTCCAGGGCCATAGTCACATGGCAGGAGGCTGGCAATCAGTCTTCTCCAATGCCCAGTGGTGAGATCGGTTTCACCACACCCATTTCTTCATCCCTGACCTAGTTCATTCTGGATCAAGGGGTGTTTTTTCAAAATTTAGTAATAAGCACTCAATGTACAAAACTGGGGTATTTTGTCATGTTTGCACACTAATTATCTATCCATGCTAATACATAATATACAGAAACAGTTTCCTAGAGAAGGAGTTAAATGGAGAGGGGGGAGAAAATGTTCTAGAGGAAATCTGAAGTTACATAAACGTAGATAACCTCACTAACCTGATTTATGAGATTATTTTCTGCAATACCTTAATCTTTCTTTCTAGGGAAGTGGCTGTGAATGCAAGGCGCTCCTCTCCCCACCCACTAAACAAAGCTTACATTCACACCTTTAAACAAACAGAGCGTGTGTTTACCACGAGATAAAACAGTTATTATAACATCGAAGAACCCATTAATATTGTACGGAGAGAAAGATAGACACAGGTATTCAGTAAAGTGGCAATTTTGGGGAATTTAAGGTGAATTTCAGATTTCAGGCTAAGCCAAACCAAAATATTCCAATTTGACTATTTTGCTCTTACAGGGATTTTCATTTTTAAATCCTAACAATTCCGTTTAGTATAATAACAGTATGAGGGTAATTTTCCAGAACAGGTTACTGTAGTAAACTTAAAAGTAAATGTTAGGGGGGCGGAGCCAAGCTACTGCACTGAATGGCCGCACGCTGTCTGAACTCCGGACAAAACGACCACTTTTATCCCTATCACACCGGCCAAACTTGACATACCGGACACAAAACGGACACCAAGGCTGCTGACGCAGAGATGGGGCGGAAATTGAAGAAACCCAAGCCCAACAAGCCACGGCAGCAAGTGAGCATAGGCGATCTCTGGAGACAGGCACAGGGCGCAATGGGCCCAAACATGGCCGCCTTCCCTGTTGAATATTCCGACTTCTCGGACGACTTCACAACTGGCCCAGAGGTAGAGCCCACACCCAAGGGCCCTCGCCAGTCTCCCCCACAAGCTGATTCCACCCCAGTCACAACGGCAGTGCTGAAAGAACTGCTCACTGGGGTATAGCTCGCTCTGCAGGCAGACATGGCCCAGATACGAACAGACCTACAGGGCCTCTCCAACCTTTCACTTCCCACATAAACCATCACCTACAAATGGAGGGGCCCACACGCGCTACAAATATGCCATGGAAATTCCCGGTACACCGTCCAAGTCATGCAGGATGCACGCAACCTTCTGCCTACTCTGGATCTACGACATGATTTCTTACCTTCAAGAGGACCACGACCAACCACTGTATCACCCGGGATAGGAGACCCTGCAACGTCTCTTCCATTTGTCCCCCGACAGCCTGATGCCGCGAACTATGCAGCTGTTACGACCTGAGGGGATCTGAAGGATAAATAGGACTGTACCTGCATCCATAGGGACTTTTAAGCCTAACACAGTCCACAACCAACATGTTGCCTTTAATTTTTTGTTACCTGTCTATTAGGATCTGTTTATCTTTCTTCCTTCCTTCCTAGTTTAAAGTTGTACACTCCTTACCACTCGGCCGCAGTGCCATAGGTTTAGGCGGGACCGGGTCATACTGCACACCTATTCTCTCAACACGAGAGCTACAAAAATGCTATCTCTTCCACAGCACCAGCAGTGCCCGATGTCACATAGCAACGCACACAAGTCATTTATAGAGAGCAGGCCACTGGGATACCACCCTCCCCCTCCACCCCCGGTTACAGGGTATTTTAAGACACTTATGTCGTAAGACACAAGTTCCACTCCATCTGAATAGCGCATAACATTTATAACGTTACCGACCGCACTAGACACATAGAAATTGAAATCTCCACGACACCTCAGCGTCGGTAAGCACCTACGGCAAGCTGAGCACACCTACCAATGTATGATCCTCGCCTAAATACCACGATCTCCACTACATGTAGGTCTGCAGGACAAATGTTACACAATTACAAAATTACAAAACGTGCAGTCCAAACAAAGGCCATGTAACGGTTTTATGCTAACTGTTATATCATGCTTGTCACAGCTATCGTGGCATTTCAAGCCGATTTGTTACAATCTGCAAATGAAAAAAAAAAAAAGCTAATTTTAGAATTTAGACAGAAATAAAATCACCAACTTACCCATAATCACTACTTTAGCCAACACGAATGGATTTTAACCCCTTAAGGACGGAGGCAATTGTACAAGTTCTGATCTAAACAAAATGTAAACAAAACCTGCAATTTGCGTTATAAGTTTGCTCAAACATAATTCCCCTCTTTCATATTTAGTGCACCCACACATTTTATATATTATTTTATTCAAGAAAAAAAATTAAGTTTTGTATGGTAGTTCCATTTGGAACAGTGTAATGCCACAGAGTTGTAGTACCTTTGGGCTGGCTGCATGATCCCCCTAGCCCTGGGATAAATCCAGAGAGCTAAGCCTGAGAGCCGCAAGTTGTTAAGGCAATAGAAATCAGGGTGCAGGCAGAGGGGGATACCTGCCTGGAAGAAGGGATGCAGCGGAATAGGCAGAGGAGGCGATACCTGACTGGAAGGAGAGCTGCAGCCTTGTTGGAGGGAAAAGCTTCAGAAGGACCCCAGTCAATCCACGGTGACTGGGGCAGAAGAACGTCAGTTTTACCCGGCTCCAGCTAGGAAGCAATCCTGGGTGGAGGTACCTAGCTGAGGAACAGGGAGCTCCGCTACAGGGGCCAAACACCATTTTGTCCAATCAGCACCTCCTGATAGAGATGCATTGAATCAATTCATCTCTATGAGGAAAATTCAGCGTCTCCATACAGAGCATGGAGACGCTGAACGGCAGTGCTGCTTACTATGCTGCACTGCCCCAGGAAGCACCTCCAGTGACCACTTGGAGGTGTCCCTAGGGGGCAATGTAAACACTGCTTTTTCTCTGAAAAGGCAGTGTTTACATGAAAATGCCTGAAGGCAATGATTATACTCACCAGAACAAATACATTAAGCTGTAGTTGTTCTAGTGACTGTAGTGTCCCTTTAATATTGTTAGCTTTTACTGCAATAAAATACACATAGTGGTGGTTCAATAACGTCTCACGGGTACAACAGTATCCAGGTGTCCAAGTTTTATGGGGTTTTGGAAAGTAAAAGGGTCAAATATACAGCTTGCCTATTTCAGTTTGCCAGGCCTATGTTGCCATAGAGACCATGTGGCAGCCCAGGAATGACAATCACCATCATCATGGCATATCATTTGCAAAAGTAGACAACCCAAGGAATTCAAAATGGGGTATGTCCAGTCTTTTTTTTAGTAGCCACTTTAGTGCTTAGATTATATTATACTATAATTAATAAAATCACTTAATTAGGTAAAAATATCTAAAAATATAGATGTAGAATATATATATATATATATATATATATATATATATATTCAAAATATGCTAAAAAAAAATAAATAAATTTCAGTTTGATAATATGGCAACAGTGAGCCAACTCAAATGTAAAAAAAAATAAAAAAATAAAGTCTGATAAAAGTATTGACTGAGAACCATGTAGCTACTTTATCTATAAGTTCTGGGGAGACTAGGCTACTGACACTCAAGAGGGAGAAAGGACTATAGTGGAGAGCTAAAAGACATTCAGGTACTGTAATCCCTATGGTTTACTGGCCTGGAAATAGCCAAGACTATCCAACTGCTAGGCTTGAAGACCTCTCCTGGTCCATTAGGAGAGAAAGAAAGACTATCAGAAGAATGCTAGACAGCAGATCTATAGACATAGATCCTAAGGCATATATCTAGGACAAGAGGAGAAAGTTTAATTTCTTATTCTAAATCACTAGGCTTTAGAGCTGGAAGAATGATTTTCTGTTAATAGAGAGAATAAGTCACTTTATGACTAAATTCAAGAAGAGATTTGAGGATTATTCTATAATGTGAAATATGGTAAAGGGTTCTCTGCAAAATAGTGCTTGATGGCCTGATATCCTTCTGCCCGATGCTAATGTCACTGGTAGAGCTACTTAAATATTTAGCAATTGTAGAAAGATAGGGTCTCGTGGTTAAAATGGTGAAGATGTCAGATGCCTAAAAAAAAAAACAGGGAAGAATCCCATAGGGAACAATGCTTCACTGAGGGATCATATAAATACAACCTACAGATGTTTAGATACCTCCATATCAAAGCCCCTTTATGAACAGAGAGAACAGAGAGTGCAGAGACATGTACCTCTAAGTCCTAGATGAGACCTGGATTGAAGAACTCTAGAACCTCCGTGGTAGAGGGAATTTGAATAATCACCTAATTAGAAATAGACCAGGAAGACCTCTGTAAAGATAGCCGAGGAGATTCGATTTTGGACAAAAGTTTGCCAACCCCAAATCGTAGTTATTAATGTCCAAGGGATATCTAAAGGAAAGTTAATCTCCATTTTGCCATCTTATGAGACCTATGATAGAGGACCTTGAGAGCTGTACCGTGCCTTGTACTGTGTCGAACCATGTTCCCAGCTATACTCTTAATTGGGAGGTTACAAGGTGACTTCAGCAGACATTTACCTTTCACCATGAAAATATAAAGATAAAAGTGTCCTTCATCTGCAATCTGAGAAACCTCTGGTTATGTGAAGCAGTGGGTACATGGAAATAAGCATCCTGCAAGACTATAGACATCATCCGTAGTACTAGGAATCCAATAAACGTGCGTAGATCTAGAATGGATCTTCATCCACCTGTTAGAAATAGAATATTTGTGTACAAGCTGCTTTTGAGACTTCTCAAAATAGCAAACTCTAATTGAAACAAAGCCATGAAATTGACTTTGGAAAGAACCTGGTATCGGAGTTGGAATGAAGGTAAATCTGAGCAAATTTTCTTCATTTATTGGGTGGGGACCTAAATGTGAAGGATTACGCCGAGCAAAACCAGTGTTTTCTTCTTCTTGGTTGGAGTAACCTTTTAAAGAAACTTTGTTATCCAGCCTTCTCAGCTGATTTTATTAGCCGTGGGTTCGGATTGCGTATGGCGAGAGCCAATAAAAAGGAGAAAATGCATTTTAAGGTTTTTGTTTGGAGACAAGATGTTAAACAATTTAGAAATTAATTTACAAAGCAAAACATCTATTTTAAAACATGCCCGATCTGTAGGGTCTATTCCACGATGGAGGCAGTAAATCGATGGAGTTTGTCCTGTACACCGGCACCTGTGACGCATTAACAAGGAAACTAAAATATTCTCCAAACCAGCTTGACCAGACTGGTCTCTGCATTCCAGTTATAATTTCACTCAGTTTAGTCAGAAACCCATAATGTGTGTGAAAACTTACAATACAAACCAAACAGAGCTGCTCTAATCCTCCATGTGTCCCCGTCCCTTAATGCAAACATTGGGGTTTTTTTGTTCTTTTTTGTGTTTTGAAAGGAAGGATTAAATATAATTCAATTTTATAAAGTCTCACATTCCTGTTTCAAACAATCTGCCTCCAGTTGTGCTGACAACTTAAATATGAAAGTTCACTTACAGAGTAGTGAGAGTTCCTCACTCAGACGCCCAGCTAGACCCACGGAAGATTTCCAATTGTGCTAGAATTAATTGACTAACACTAACGCTGGAAACATAAACTGGATTAGTGGTTATGGTGCTTGGCGTGTCCCTATAATGTGGAAATATCCAGTTGAGAAAACAAAAACCCATTAAAAAAAAATAGAAATCTATAACTTGTGTTAACCTTTTATTCAACTGATAAGTTTTGCTTTACATTTTATAATACACATTGCTAATGAAGGGGAAATAGAAACACGGTCTGCTCTCTCTCTGCGCTGACTGGCAGGACAGAGGTTATAACAATGACTGACGGTGAGCTAAGATGAAGGCGCCCAACTGCAGGATAAAGAGGTGGATTTGTACAATGTTATCGGTTTACATACATCACCGACGCATACATTTTGTTAAATATATTTTAAAAAATCATGGGAAGTGAAAGCTAGGTTTTGGTCCTGGGGTAATTAAATTGTAGATAGTGAAATAATGGGCCCTAGGCAATCAGTGGACTACAACTCTGAGAAACCTGAGCCAGCCAAAACCACAGATCGTTCTTTGTAATAATCATGGGGTTGCAGAATAAGAACGCTCCAGCAATAAATATCTCCCTGCAGAAATTCTCAGGTAACTAGAGCTTCTACACCTGGGCGAGTGGGCGACAAGATTTCACTACATTTTCCTTTTGGATAACAACTGGTCAGAAGATTGCATCTAAATGGGATTTCCCAGAATCCACCTTCATCATCTCACCTTCATTTCAGTTAATAAAGTCATTGAACAAATATAGGAATGTAGGCTGTACCCATTTTACAACAGATATGTTGTCCTTTAGTTAACAAATAAGTGGGTAGGACGCCAGGCTTAGTACAATGCCAGTTTTATTTATTGTATTAATCAATTTAAAGGGACACTTCAAGCACCAAAACAACTTTGCAACACTTGTTAAAGCCCATTTCAAACCACATGATCACTCCACATGAGCATGCAATCTCCCACCATACATGAACAAGCACTGTTTAGAGACAACAGAACACCAAATGCTCACAGATATACATGGAAATTTCACAGTTTCATAATGTTGTTTAGGGCATTTGAAAGAATACGACAATTGTGCTAAACAGTCTCATAGCGATCAATCTTTCTGTCCTGCAAAAAGAAACGTGTGCAGAATATGTGAGAGGTTAACCCCGTTAGGACCAATGACAAAATGATTCCGTCATGGCAGTCTGTGCCAAGACCACCCATGACAGAACAATTCCGTCCTGTACTAAAATTATGGCCAAAATGCCCCAATTGCACCAATCATGGGGTTAAAGCTATTGCTGAGTGCTTTGATGTTATAGGCAGATCTGCAACAGTAACGGTGCGGTCTCAGCGATCGCTGTGACAACCAGTCACATCAGTCTCATTACTGTTGATCTACCTAGGTATGAAGTGGAGAAAACCGATCGGAGAGTTACTTACGTGTGCTGCAAGTGATTGAATTGTATTAATAAAATGAAACCCATTTTACTATAAACCCCAATATTACCCTTCACCCGCTTTATCAGAATACGGGTCACGGTACTTTACTGTGATCTGGGTTTTTAACCCCTGGGGTAAATTAGATTTTTATTATTTTTTTATTTTATGAATGGTAAATTGGTGATTTAGTTGTGTGGGGTGGGTAGAAATTGGTGGGGAACTGGGGAATTTAGTCTTAGATTATTTAAGGGTTAAAAAACTAAACAAAAAAAACCCTTAAACAAATTAAAATAAATAAATATTAAGGTAATTTTAGTTGTAGATAAAGTTCAGTCTGATTTACTGCCAAGGAGCCTTATTCAATGTTAGCGGCTGATTCAGAGGCGACAGATAGCGCTTCAAACAGTGATGCAGTGACGGTGATATGTGCCATAGCTAGAAACAACCGCCGATTCCCCTGACGCTGCCCAAGATGCAGATATCTTGATATAACCATTGATTTTACCCCTGACATCCCTATCTTTACAACTCCAGACATAAAGGCCATCCTGTCCATCTGTGGCCCAGTAGAGTTTATGCAGGTGTTCCTGGGGGAGGGATGATATTTTTGGGAAGATTGTAACATAAACCATTCTCTATGCTGAGCAGTATGTTTGCTGCCAGTAAAGCGGCATGTTACCCCACCAGTGTCCCTGAATTAAGATATTTTTTTGGGCACTCACAATGTTAAGTGGGATCATAAAGAAGCCTATTATGCGCTTGTATTAGACAGAGAATCCCATTTGCTGTACCCCGATTTTTTTCCACAAACTTTGAAGAGACACAGATATGAGACATTAGTGCAGTTTATACATTTTATTGATAATAGTGAGTGCCTACAATGAATGAATCCACAATATGACAAATTGATTAAAACTCGCCCGCTCATTTCCCACTTAACACAGACACATGTCCCCGCCCCCCCCCCAAATAAAATCTGTAGAGACAAGTCCCTAGACTAGAGCAAATGCTGCTGTTCATAATGTGTGTAATAAACGTTTAACTCGCAAGTTGGAATAAACTTGGAATTAATAATAACATTAATAACTAAAAATAATAACTTAAAAACCGAGTGTAAAGTCAGAGTCCACACTCCTTGCTTTCGGCAATTCAATAATATTTATTAATAAAGGCTTAATCAAACAAATAAACAATACATATACATTTGAAATAGGCTAGTATATGTTGCTACTAAAACTAATCATTGACTGAATGGAAAGTAGGCTAAATTAACATAATAAAACAGGCATAGACACGTGATACAGTTACCACTCCATTGATCAGCAGCTGAGAGTAAGAGAGAGAGGGTGTGTACAGTGGGGAGAGGGGAGAGAGGAGAGAGAAGGTGAAGAGAGGTAATTCAAAGAGACAGACAATGTGCTATTCACAGGGCTTTAAACAGGTTAGCCCCTCCTTCTGCTGGACACAACCCCCTCAGTCAATGCCTTAGGATGTAACAGACCCAAAGTGCCTCCTGGGGGAAGGGGGATTGCAATGGAAGGGAATGCAGGAGGAGTTTATCAACGACCCAACTGGTTTTGTCTGGTGAAAGGCCATGTGCTTCACAGAGGACTCCATTATTGCCTAAGGGTAGAATGGGGGCTTGAATCCCTGTATTAGAACACAATAACACTTCATTGGCATACAGTTTGGCTGTTAATCACATCCCCCACTTATTACAATGTGAATTAATGAACTGCTTATATTTTAGAATAGAAGTGACCTTTGTGGGGTAATGGTCTGCTGCAATGCTGTAAAATATTAGAAAATGTATAATAATATAAAAAATAAAGTATTCCCACTACACTTGTTACATGCCATACCATGGAGTGTCTACTTTCCTTTTGATGGGGTATTTTGTAACAAACTGCTAAAATACCTCAAAATGAGATGTAGACCCATCATATCGATCTATGAAAATTCTCACCTAAAACGTTGGAATGGTATGGACTCACTGGAACTTCACAGATAGTGTCTTTGGTACACATTGGGTGGTATTGTTGTACTCAGAAAATATAGCTGAGCAAATTTGTTTTATTATTATTTTTTTTTAATCACAGTGGCACACATCAGATTTACAAAAGGCCTAACCAAAAATGCAACATACAGGTACAAAAATAATTAAAAAATAAATAAATCCAAAAACCTACAGGCCTTTGTTGGGTAATTTGAACAATGAAACTGCTATAATGCCCCAAATTGAGACAAAGGCCCATCAAATTCTTTATTGAAAATTCAAACTGTAAAAAACCGAAGGTTTGAAGCTTTGCAGGATAGTGTTAAAGGCATACATTGAGGGTATCACTATTCTCAGAAGATGCAGCCGAACACATCATTGGATAGGCGTAGCATGCATCTTGTTTACAAAATACACATTTAACCCCTTAAGACCGGAGGGCGTACTATTACGCCCTATTTTAGGCGGCTCTAAACGCCACCGGGCGTAATAGTACGCCCTCCAGTCTTTCATTACTTACACGGTTGCCGGCGGTCCCATGCCGGCGATCGCGGTTGGGGGGACTTCCAGGGAGCCCCCCTGCGGCAGATCTTCCTCCTGGCAGCCCCCCCCGGCCATGTGAGAGTGAGGTCCTTGCGAGGACCTCACAAATAACATGGCCGGGTTAGCTATATATATATATATACATACACACACACACACACATACACTGTCTAGGTGTATTTTACTATTAATATATATAATATATATTAATATATATATCAAATTACACGTAGACTGATATTGATTAAATATATATTATATACATAATTTATATACATAAATATATACGTATATATCACTATAAATATATTTTTTTAAAATATATATATATATATATATATATATATATATATACACACACACACATATACACACACACACACACACACACATATTCACATACGTATATATATATATACACATATTAATTCTACATATATATTTATGTGAGCAGGAAACAAGAAAAATACAGGGTGCGCTAGGTAGAATAAATGAGAGATAAATGGTACAAATAGGAGATAATATTTACAAAGAAAAAGTCTCTGAAAATGCAAGGTGGGTTTTGGGTAGGTCTTCTTAGATCCTTGATAAGGTCGATCGATAGAGCTATGCCCAGCTCTAGGTAAAACAGCATACAGTGGTATTTGGAACTCCCCACATGTAGGATATAGCTGGCCAATAGGTAATTCTTCAATACTTTGTACAACGACTCAAATATGTGTCAGCATATAAAAAACATAAAAGAAAAAATGGACCAATGGTACAATAGCGTATGACACCTGCAACTACAGACAAACACTGAAGTCCTGAGAGTGCCAACTTACAGTGAAAAGAGCTATAACCAGCTCTGAGTAAAACAGCATACAGTGGTATTTAAACTCCCCACATGTAGGATATCCTTCTGGTGATGTATGGAGTGCAGGATTTATGAAAGACAAAAGCACAGAAGAGAGCCCATAGTGTTCTCAGTAGATAAAATGGTGCTAAAAAGTAAAATGAAACGTACTTACAATGTATGGAGCAGCCACACTGCTCTATAAACCAGGTGTGAGTGGAATAATACCCACCTAAGGATTTCTTTGTAGTACTGGATCTTTTAAAATAGTAAAAAACAGCCAGGATAAAAGTAGCAAAAAAATTAAAAGTAGAAGGACTGACCATAGGGATATAGGTGGTCTAAAAATACTTTTATTATAATAAGGTCATAAAAAAATATGAAATCCTATTTGAAAGATACCATGTCCCTCCTTCTCTTTTTTAAAGACTTTGTATGGCAAAAAAACTAAATTTTGGTGACTTGCGACGTAACATCCCTTTACACTATCATCCCCCATGAAAAAGGTGCGAAGCAGTCACTAAAATACTAAAACCAGAAAAAAAAAAAGATTACCAGAATCTCAAATTCTCTTTATTATAGAGGGTATTAAAATCATCTTAAATAACAACTTTTTTTGGTTTTTAGACTCCTTTTATATCTAGAAAAGGGGCACGACAATGGGAACCAGGTTTGCCCCCAGCTACACTAACTTATTCATGGCAGACTGGGAAGCTGATGCAGTTTGGGGTGACCATGAATGGAGGGCAAACTTGGTTTCCTATTTCCGCTACATTGAGGACATGTTTTTTTATCTGGAATGGCACTAACAGCTCTTTACAACTGTTTTAAAAACACCTAAATCAAAATGACAGAGGTATAGTCTTAACTACAGAGTCTAGTACAGAAGAAATTAATTTTTTAGATCTAAATATTTTTATTAAAGACGGACAACTAAACATAAAAACTTTTTTTAAAAAGGTGTGTAGTAACACAGTCATTGATCAGAAAAGTTGCCACCACGCACCCTGGCTTGAAAGTGCTCCTAAAAGCCAATTCATAAGACTCAAAAGAAACTGCACACTCAATGACGATTTTAATGAACAGAGTAACATTTTAAAAAACAAATTTTTAGAGAAACACTACCCAGAGGACAAACTTAACACTATTATCACTAAAATAAAATCCAATGACAGAAGCAGCCTCTTGAAATATAAAAATGAAAAGAAACTAAAAAAACTACCGTATTTATCGGCGTATAACACGCACTTTTTCTCCCTGAAAATAGGGGAGAAATCGTGGGTGCGTGTTATACGCCGGCCCTTTAAATTCTGCAGCCGCCTGAGCGCTCTGTCAAGAGCGCTCAGGCGGCTGCAGTTGGTACTCACCTCCCCTGCAGCGTGGCCGAGCCGCTCTGCCGTCCGCGGTGGCCGGCCGGACTGATAGGAATGTGAACGCTCAGTGTGCACCTTCCTGTCAGTCCGACCGGGTACAGGAAACAGAAATTCCTGTTCCGCGCGGAACAGGAGTTTCTGTTTCCTGTACCCGGTCGGACTGACAGGAAGGTGCACACTGAGTGCAACTTCCTATCACTCCGGCCGGCCACCGCGGAAGAGGCTCGCCACGCTACAGGAGAGGAGGGGCCAAAAAGAGGGAGGGGCAACAAGAGGGAGGGGGCAACAAGAGGGGAGGGGGGCCAACAAGAGGAACAAGAGGGAGGGGGGCTACAAGAGGAGGGGGGGCAACAAGAGGTAAGGGGCAACAAGAGGGGAAGGGGGAAGTAAGAAGAGGGGAGGGGGGAGAAGGGGGGGGTAAGAAAGGGGAAGTAAGAAGAGGGAGGGGAAGTAAAGAAGAGGGGGAGGGGTAAGAAGGGGGAGGGGGAGTAAGAAGGGGTAAGAGGGGAGGGGGAGTAAGAAAGGGTAAGAAGTTCTTTATTTAAAATTTAAAGGACCACTCTAGGCACCCAGACCACTTCAGCTTAATGAAGTGGTCTGGGTGCCAGGTCCCTCTAGGATTAACCTTTTTTTTTATAAACATAGCAGTTTCAGAGAAACTGCTATGTTTATACTGAGGGTTAATCCAGCCTCCAGAGCCTCTAGTGGCTGTCTCATTGACAGCCGCTAGAGGCGCTTGCGTGCTTCTCACTGTGAAAATCACAGTGAGAGCACGCGAGCGTCCATAGGAAAGCATTGTAAATGCTTTCCTATGCGACCAGCTGAATGCGCGCGGTGCATTCAGCCGATGACGTCGCGAGCAAGGAGGAGAGGAGGAGTACAGCTCCCCGCCCGGCGCTGGAGAAAGGTAAGTGTTTAACCCCTTCCTCTCTCCAGAGCCCGGCGGGAGGGGGTCCCTGAGGGTGTATAACACGCACCTCATTTTAAGAAGGAAATTTCAGGGGAAAAAAAACTTAAAGGACCACTATAGTGCCAGGAAAACATACTCGTTTTCCTGGCACTATAGTGGTCCTTTAAGTTTTTTTTCCCTGAAATTTCCTTCTTAAAATGAGGTGCGTGTTATACGCCGGTGCGTGTTATACGCCGATAAATACGGTACTTCATTCTTGCCCATTATCTTTGACTATAACAACAAAAACAGAGACATAAGAAGAACCATCAAAAAACATTAGAACATTTTATTAGAAGACCCTGTTCTTAATAAAATTATTCCCGAAAAACCCAAAATTATCTTTCGTGGTGCTCCCAATTTTAAAACACTTTTAACCAAAAACTTCACTAAAACCAAGCTAAACAAATCATCCACTTTATCCAATGTCAAAGGTTTTTTCAAATGCATTGTCTGCAAAACCACTCAAAAGTCAGTCCCAAATAAAATCACCAAATTTAAATCTAATATTACAAACAAAAGTTACAATATAGAACATTTTATCACATGCTGTACAATAAATGTCATATACCTACTGGAGTACCCCTGTGGCCTCCAGTATGTGGGTATGACATCCAGAAATCTAAAGACCAGGATATCCGAACATTGTCGCAATATTAAAAATGGTTTTGAGAACCACACAGTCTCAAAGCACTTTTGAACACATCACCAAAAAAACTCAAGTGTTCTTAAATTCACCCCTATCCAAATATGTACAATCCCATGGAGAGGTGGGGATATTAAAAATATTTTAGGTAAATCCAAAATGGAATGGGTTTTTAATCTTAAGACACTTACCCCTGACGGTTTAAATGCAGATTTTGACCTTTTTAATTTCTTATAAATTTTAATTTTCTTAATCAACATCAACAACGTTTCTAACTTTTTAATTTATGTTAATTATAAACACTTGACTTCTCTTGCTACCTCTTTCCATCTTCCATGACAATGGTTTTAATAACCATTGAATAGCATTTTAAATTTAAAATGTATAACCGTTTTTTATTACACTTTATTTAAACATCAAGTTCAGACATTTGTATACAAACTATAATTTATTAGTTTATTCAACATTTACCTTTGTTTTAAAAATGCTATTATCTAATATAAACATTCACTTTGCTATAATGTAATTTATATTCTATCTAATACACTTTCCCACACTTTGCCCATAACTAAGATTACCGCCACGTTCACATTATATCCCCCTATCTCGGCCACAAGGTCCGCCCCCTTTTCAGATCACGCCCTTCATTTGGACCTCACTCCCCATACTGCACCTTGGCCACTTCCCACACTGCCTCCTGTTCACATCTGACCCCACCCACGGCCGCGATTTCGCGACCTTTCACCTCTGCATTCCCCTACATCAATTTTTAACCTCCTATATGAGTTATACATGGGTCTGAAATCATGCCATGTATTCTTTTATGGAAAATGATCACTATGTAACATTTATGTATATGTCATGTGATCACGGTCACATGCCAATGACGTCATTTTGGTGCCAATTTTCAAATTCAAGCCTTTTCTGCTGCCTATAAAATGTAACAAGCCAGGAGTATCTGTTTACACTTGAAAAAAACCTATTTTGGGCGAAACGCGTTGTGTTTTTATGACCTTATTATAATAAAAGTATTTTTAGACCACCTATATCCCTATGGTCAGTCCTTCTACTTTTATTTTTTTATTCTATTTTACTCAGAGCTGGTTATAGCTATTTTCACTGTAAGTTGGCACTCTCAGGACTTCAGTGTTTGTCTGTAACTGCAGGTGTCATACATAATTAAAAAATATATAGATGTGTGTTATTTCTTTCTAACTGTATTGTGATATTAATATATATCTCAAAATACACATAGAACGAAATATATATATCTATATACAGAAATATATACGTATATATCACTATATATTAATTCTACATATATATTTATGTAATATTTTTACATAATTAGGTATCTTAATTAATTACAATTAGCGGGACCTGCCTGACAACCCATGCCGAAAGTAAAGGGAATTTAATTTGCTTGCACTATATTTAACCCTATAACTTTCCAAGACACCATAAAACCTGTACATGGGGGATACTGTTCTACTCGGGAGACTTCGCTGAGCACAAATATTAGTGTTTCAAAACAGTAAAATGTATTACAACGATGATATCGCCAGTAAAAGTGACGTTTTTTGCATTTTTTCAAACAGCACTTACACGGATATTATTGCTGCAATACTTTTTACTGTTTTCAAACACAAATATTTGTGTTCAGCGAAGTCTCCCGAGTACAACAGTACCCCTCATGTACAGGTTTTATGGTGTTTTCAAAAGTTACAGCGTCAAATATAAGGCTTGTGTTTAATTTTTTTCACATTAAAATTCGCCAGATTGGTTACGTTGCCTTTGAGACCCTATGGTAGCCCAAGAATGAAAATTACCCCTAGGATGGCATACCATTTGTAATAGTAGACAACCCAAGGTATTGCAAACGGGGTATGTCCAGTCTTTTTTAGTAGCCACTTAGTCACAAACACTGGCCAAAATTGGCATTTTTGGCATTTTTCACACACAAACAAATACTAACGCTAACTTTGGCCAGTGTTTGTGACCAAATGGCTACTGACAAAGACTGGACATACCCCATTTGCAATACAGTGGGTTGTCTACTATTGCAAATGGTATGCCATTATGGGTGTAAATTTAATTCCTGGGCTACTATAAAGTCCCAAAGGCAACGTAACCAATCTGGCGAATTTCAATTTCAAATGTAAGGTGCTATATTTGACCCTGTAACTTCCCAAAACGCCATAAAACCTGTACATAGGGGGTACTGTTTTACACGTGAGACTTTGCTGAATACAAATATGTGTATTTTATTGCAGTAAAAGCAAACCGTATTATGACATTGACAGTTAAAATGTCATGTAGAACTAAAAAAATCAAAAAAAATCTTATTTTCTCCCATTTTTTCATATTAAATTATATTTCATAGCTAAATATTTGATATTAAATGAAAGCCCTGTTTCCCCTGAATAAAATTATATATAATAAGGGTGGGTGTATTTACTATGAAAGAGGTGAATTACGGTTGGACAGACATGTAGCGCAAATGCCAGGTTTTGTTTACATTTTGTTTCGTTCACAACGTGTACATTTAGCTCAGTCCTTTAGGGGTTTAAAACAACCTTGTATGTGTGTGTGTTACAAATCAGAAAAATAAAACAATTTTACCAATATTTAGCAGAGATTGGCTGTTAAATGACAAAAACGTAAAGTATCAGTAGATATACCCCTAATTAAATTTAAGCATGTTTTCATTTGGGGTATATCCACTAAACAGGTATTTTTATATTTGGCAGCAGAGGCGGTTCTCTAATTAGGCAGTTTAGGCGGCCGCCTAAGGCCTCGCCGCCGCCTAAACCGTGTAATTAGAGAACCGCTGCAGTAAAAAAAATAAATGATTATTAAAATTCTTTCATGCCCGGCCGGCGGCCGCCGCATCGCGCGGTGCTGGTGCTAACAAGATGGAACCCTCTCACATGGGTTCCGTGGTGGAGTGAGTCCCCTCCCCTCCTCCTGCCACTAACCTGCTAATCGGCCAATCCGCAATGCCGATTAGCGATGATGTCACAACGCGACGACGTAACCCCTCCCCCTGCATTCCCCCGCCTGCGGTACCAAGAAGAAGAAGAGATGAAAAAGAAAGAATAGCTGCTGGTGAAGGAAAGGGAGCAGAGGAGAAGAGAGAAAAAGGTAAGGACAGCACATGAAAATAAAGTAAAGGGGATTGGGGAAGGAGAGCAGATACAAATAAAGAAAAGAAGGAGAGCAGATAAAAATAAAGGGAAAAGAGAGCAGATAAAAATAAAGGGGAAAGAGAGCAGATAAAAAATAAAGAAAAGAAGGAGAGCAGATAAAATAGAGAAAAGGGGAAGGAGGGCAGATAAAAATAAAGGGGAAGGAGAGCAGATAGAAATAAAGGGGAAGGAGAGCAGATAGAAATAAAGGGGAAAGAGAGCAGATAAAAATAAAGGAGGAGGAGGGCAGATAAAAATAAAGAAAAGGGGAAGGAGAGCAGATAAAAATAAAGAAAAGGGGAAAGAGAGCAGATAAAAACTAGAAAAGCTACAATTTCTGGGGAAATTGTGTGACGTGTTCTTGCCTCCACCAGTAGTCTACAACTGGAGTGGGCGGAGTAACTGTTATCATTTATATAGCACATTTAATTGCAACGTTGTTGCACAGTTACATTAAACCATACATTTATAAAACATTAGCAGGTGTTCAAAAGGCCCTGTCTATGACATCACTTGCTGCTGCAGCCTGACACAGGTCAGAGTATTTTGGCGGTTGCCATCTTCAAACAGTCGTATTTTAAAAACTATAAATCCTACAGCGAAGAGCTTTATATTGTGAGAATCACAAGACCCAGACCTACGTTTTGATGCATAGTATGTCTCTTAAGTATTAAAAATGAAGGCACAGTCGCAGTTTAGAAATTGCACTTCAAATTTGAGCTTTGTAGAGTGAAGTTTCAATGAATGTCAATGGACGGCGTTAGTAGCAAACAAATGATTATATTGTGAAAACTATCAGGACTATGGCTTAGCCGTTGACATGTTTAGTGGCAGGAGGGATAGCTATTAAATATGCTATGTAAATGATAACAGTTACTCCGCCCACTCCAGTTGTAGACTACAGGTGGAGGCAAGAACACTTCACACAATTTCCCCAGAAATTGTAACTTTTCTAGTTATTATTATTAAGTGTTCTTGCAAGAACACTTATTGTTATCTCATTGAAACTTCACTCTACAAAGCTCAAATTTGAAGTGCAATTTCTAAACTGCGACTGTGCCTTCATTTTTAATACTTCAGAGACATACTATGCATCAAAACGTAGGTCTGGGTCTTGTGATTCTCACAATATAAAGCTCTTCACTGTAGGAGTTATAGTTTTTAAGATACGACCGTTTGAAGATGGCAACCACCAAAATACTCTGACCTGTCAAGCTGCAGCAACAAGTGATGTCATAGATAGCAGGGGCCTTTGCAAGACACCTGCTAATGTTTATAAATGTATGGTTTAATGTAACTGTGCAGCTCGCGTTGCAATTAAATGTGCTATGTAAATGATAAGTTACTCCGCCCACTCCAGTTGTAGACTACAGGTGGAGGCAAGAACACTTCACACAATTTCCCCAGAAATTGTAACTTTTCTAGTTGTTATTATTATTATTATTATTATTAGCAAAATTTGCCACCCTAACTCCTCCCACAGTTTTTACACTACATAGACCAAAATTTACCAAAACGTGCAGATTGTTCCCGATCGGATTGCTATTACTTTGTGGAACGTTTCGCCGAATGGTTCACGGAATATCGTCGTTCTTGTGGCTAAATTTGTCCCATAGGAATGAATGGCAAAGCTAGAGTGGGAGCTGGCAAAAGCTGAAAAATCAGGACATGATTTCTAAACTGCCACCACTCCCTTATTTTCAGGCCCACCTACACAAATCTTATATCAAAACGTTCAGCTATCCCTGCTGCCACTCAACATGTCAACGGCTAAGCCGTAGTCCTGATAGTTTTCACAATATGACCATTTGTTTGCAACCAACGCCGTCCATTGACATTCATTGAAACTTCACTCTGCAAAGCTCAAATTTGAAGTGCAATTTCCAAACTGCGACTGTGCCTTCAGTTTTAATACTTCAGAGACATACTATGCATCAAAATGTAGGTCTGGGTCTTGTGATTCTCACAATATAAAGCTCTTCGCTGTAGGATTTATAATTTTAAAAATACGACCGTTTGAAGATGGCAACCGCCAAAATACTCTGACCTGGGCCAGGCTGCTGAAGCAAGTGATGTCATAGACAGGGCCTTTTGAACACCTGCTAAAGTTTTTATAAATGTATGGTTTAATGTAACTGTGCAACAACGTTGCAATTAAATGTATATAAGTATTAACAGTTACTCGCCCACACTCAGTTGTAGACTACTGGTGGAGGCAAAACACTTCACACAATTTCCCAGAAATTGTAGCTTTCTAGTTATTATTAAGTGTTCTTGCCTTAAGACCACTTATTGTTATCTCACATATATATTATTGTGTATTATTATAGCAAAATTTGCCACCCTAACTCCTCCACAGTTTTTACACTACATAGACAAAAATTTACCAAAACGTGCAGATTGTTCCCGATCGGATTGCTATTACTTTGTGGAACGTTTCGCCGAATGGTTCACGGAATATCGTCGTTCTTGTGGCGAAATTTGTCCCATAGGAATGAATGGCAAAGCTAGAGTGGGAGCTGGCAAAAGCTGAAAAATCAGGACATCATTTCTAAACTGCCACCACTCCCTTATTTTCAGGCCCACCTACACAAATCTTATATCAAAACGTTCAGCTATCCCTGCTGCCACTAAACATGTCAACGGCTAAGCCATAGTCCTGATAATTTTCACAATATAATCATTTGTTTGCAACTAATGCCGTCCATTGACATTCATTGAAACTTCACTCTACAAAGCTCAAATTTGAAGTGCAATCTCTAAACTGTGACTGTGCCTTCATTTTTAATACTTCAGAGACATACTATGCATCAAAATGTAGGTCTGGGTCTTGTGATTCTCACAATATAAATCTCTTTGCTGTAGTATTTATAGTTTTTAAAATACGACCGTTTGAAGATGGCAACCACCAAAATACTCTGACCTGTCAAGGCTGCAGCAGCAAGTGATGTCATAGACAGGGCCTTTTGAACACCTGCTAATGTTTTAGAAATGTATGGTTTAATGTAACTGTGCAACAACGTTGCAATTGAATGTGCTATATAAATGATAACAGTTACTCTGCCCACTCCAGTTGTAGACTCCTGGTGGAGGCAAGAACACTTCACACAATTTCCCCAGAAATTGTAGTTTTTCTAGTTAAGTGTTCTTGCATAGCAAGACCACTTAATGTTATCTCACATATATATTATTATTATTATTATTATTATTATTATTATAGCAAAATTTGCCACCCTAACTCCTCCCACAGTTTTTACACTACATAGACAAAAATTTACCAAAACGCGCAGATTGTTCCCGATCGGATTGCTATTACTTTGTGGAACGTTTCGCCGAATGGTTCACGGAATATCGTCGTTCTTGTGGCGAAATTTGTCCCATAGGAATGAATGGCAAAGCTAGAGTGGGAGCTGGCAAAAGCTGAAAAATCAGGACATGATTTCCGAACTGCCACCACTCCCTTATTTTCAGGCCCACCTACACAAATCTTATATCAAAACGTTCAGCTATCCCTGCTGCCACTAAACATGTCAACGGCTAAGCCATAGTCCTGATAGTTTTCACAATATAATAATTTGTTTGCAACTAACGCCGTCCATTGACTTTCATTGAAACTTCACTCTGCAAAGCTCCAATTTGAAGTGCAATTTCTAAACTGCGACTGTGCCTTCAGTTTTAATACTTCAGAGACATACTATGCATCAAAATGTAGGTCTGGGTCTTGTGATTCTCACAATATAAAGCTCTTCACTGTAGGAGCTATGGTTTTTAAGATACGACCGTTTGAAGATGGCAACCGCCAAAATACTCTGACCTGTGTCAGGCTGCAGCAGCAAGTGATGTCATAGACAGGGCCTTTTGAACACCTGCTAATGTTTTATAAATGTATGGTTTAATGTAACTGTGCAACAACGTTGCAATTAAATGTGTTATATAAATGATAACAGTTACGTCGCCCACTCCAGTTGTAGACTACTGGTGGAGGCAAGAACACTTCACACAATTTCCCCAGAAATTGTAGCTTTCCTAGTTTGTTACATGTTTTTCCTAATTGAGGCCTCTTTCCTTCATTTTCATCTGTAAATACTGAACACAAATATTCATTGAGGCAGTCAGCTAGACCTTTATCCTCTTCTACATAATTTCCTTCTTTTGTTTTTAATCTAACTAATCCTTGTTTTACTTTCCTTTTTTCAGTTATGTATCTAAAAAATGTTTTGTCTCCTTTTTTTACTGACTGTGCTATTTTCTCTTCTGTGTGTGATTTGGAAGCTCTTATAACTTGCTTAGCCTCTTTCTGCCTAATCTTATAGATCATTCTGTCTTCCTTTCTCTGTTTTTTTATAATTACTAAATGCTAACTTTTTTTTTTACTATTTTGGCCACATCTGCGGAGTACCACAGTGGTTGCTTGAATTTTTTGCTTTTACTGACAAGCCTAATGCAATTTTCTGTTGCCTACAGCAGTGCAACTTTTAAATAATCCCATTTTTCTTGGACTCCATTTAAATTGCTCCAGTCTGATAATAACTCCTTTACGCATATTCTAATTTTAGAAAAGTCTGCTTTTCTAAAGTCTAAAACTTTTGTTTTTGTGGGGTGTGACTGTTCTTATATTAAACCACACTGACTGGTGATCACTGGATCCTAAACTTTCACCTACAGTAATATCTGATACCAAATCTCGATTTGTTAAAACTAAATCTAGTATGGCCTCTTTACGAGTTGGCTCCTCAACGACTTGTTTCAGAGACAATCCAAGGAGGGAGTTTAGAATATGTGTGCTCCTGGCACAAGCAGTTATTTTGGTTTTCCAGTTCACATCAGGAAGATTACAGTCACTCATAATGATAGCTTCCCCCTTCATTGTCATTTTGGCTATTTCCTCAACT
>OW240916.1:251177722-251187722 GCA_933207985.1 Pelobates cultripes
AGTAGTTAAGTGTTCTTTCATAGTAAGACCACTTATTGTTATCTCACATATATATTATTATTCTTATTATAGCCAAATTTGCCACCCTAACTCCTTCCACAGTTTTTACACTACATAGACAAAAATTTACCAAAACGTGCAGATTGTTCCCGATCGGATTGCTATTACTTTGTGGAACGTTTCGCCGAATGGTTCACGGAATATCGTCGTTCTTGTGGCGAAATTTGTCCCATAGGAATGAATGGCAAAGCTAGAGTGGGAGCTGGCAAAAGCTGAAAAATCAGGACATGATTTCTAAACTGCCACCACTCCCTTATTTTCAGGCCCACCTACACAAATCTTATATCAAAACGTTCAGCTATCCCTGCTGCCACTAGAAATGTCCACGGCTAAGCCATAGTCCTGATAGATTTCACAATATGACCATTTGTTTGCAACTCACGCCTTCCATTGACATTCATTGAAACTTCACTCAAGCCAGCTCAAACTTGAAGTGCAATTTCTAAACTGCGACTGTGCCTTCATTTTTAATACTTCAGAGACATACTATGCATCAAAATGTAGGTCTGGGTCTTGTGATTCTCACAATATAAAGTTCTTCGCTGTAGGATTTATAGTTTTAAAATACGACCGTTTGAAGATGGCAACCGCCAAAATACTCTGACCTGTGCCAGGCTGCAGCAGCAAGTGATGTCATAGACAGGGCCTTTTATACACCTGCTAATGTTTTTATAAATGTATGGTTTAATGTAACTGTGCAACATCGTTGCAATTAAATGTGCTAAATAAATGATAACAGTTACTCCGCCTACTCCAGTTGTAGACTACTGGTGGAGGCAAGAACACTTCACACAATTTCCCTAGAAATTGTAGCTTTTCTAGTTAATCTAACTCTTCTATTTGTCCTGGGGCGTATAAATCACACCTACACGAGTTACTGTGTGATTACCAAACGGACTCTATGTTCGCCTCACTAACTTTTATTAGGTTAGATTGTATGCTATCCTTCACATACAGAGCCACCCCTCCCCCTTTCTTGCCTTCCCTGTCTTTTCTATATAAAGAGTACCCTGGTATTGCTATGTCCCAGTCATTTTTCTCATTATAGCATGTCTCAGCGACTAAATCTATATAATCAGCTGCCATTATTGCCACAAGTTCATGGATCTCATTTCCTAAACTGCGAGCATTTGTAGACATGACTCTAAGCTTATCATTTTTTAACACACTTACTACAGGCACATTTTGTCTTTCTTTTGGGGGCAATTGGATCAATGTTTTATCACCCTCCCCCCCTCCGAGTTTAAATACATCCTAGCAAAACCTCTGAACTGCTCACTGAGAACATTTGAGAAAGATGCAAACCATCTTTTTTGTACAATTTATTTCCATTCCAAACAGACCTACCATGAGAAATGAAGCCATATCCTTGCTCCCGACACCATTCACCAAGCCACAAGTTAAAGTCCCTAATACGCACCCCACTATCTACTTGAAGAAGCCTGTTAAGGCGAAACACGTTTAGATATTAATAGATTTTGTTCTTAACTTTATAATAAAGATATTTTATTGGCATAAAATACTTTATTGCCATTTGCTTTTTCCTTTACCTGATTTTACATACATGTTCTTTTATTGCTTTTACGTATACGGCTCACCCTGCAGGAAGTGCAAAGAATCCATAGGTGGGGATTATACCACCTGAGCGCCTTCACTGAGCAGTTTTTAGTCTGCTCTACTTTACGTGAGTAGTATACTTTACTTTCTTTTAATTTTATTACATACAGTGAGCACTATATATTTTATTTCATTTTTTCCTCTGGGTCATATTACGTCAAATTGAATGCTGAACCCACGTCAGATATTCAACTATCAAAATTTACTCCATATATCCTTGAAGTGGGGATTATTCCACTTTACGCGAGCAATATCAGAGCTGATCCTAGCTCTGAAAAGTGTGAGTAAGACTGATTTTATACTTTTATATTTATTTTATACACCGATTTACTGTGCCATTGGAGTCCTGTTTTTATTTTTCTCTCCACATATGCTGAATTCTCAACATTTGAAGATACGATCCCACCTACACCCTAAAGAATATTCCTTTACAAGTGGGACCTACCCTCACGGACTGTGATAAGCCTATTTTATTGGACTATTGTTTTATTACTTATTTTATTCTGTATTTTATCTGACTAATTAAGTCTTTTATTTTATCAAGTTTTAGGCGCATCCTTATATCTCTGTTTGTTCTTGCTATCTGTTATCATTAGGGGATTATTGGGGACTTCCCTTTGAGGATTGCTGCCTTTCTTATAATTTTATTGTGGCAATTTAGCGCTGTTTTTTTCTCTTTTTCCTAATACGCATCCGCCTGTTGTTCTATGTGTTATGCACAGGAAGAACTTCAGAAAATGACAGCGTGGAAGCAACCTGCCGTATATCATTGGCAAAACCACTAAAAATGTCCTTTACCTCTGAAACCTCATTGCAAGCCAAGTCATTTGTCCCCAGATGTACAAGTGCATCCCATTCCCCTTCCTGCTTTGCTCGCTTAACAATATTACAAATACTTCTCCTGTCTCTGTGAGCAATAGCTCTGGGAAGACATCTCACAAGACCACCATTGTCTAGCTCCACACCTCTTATGATAGAATCCCCCAACAACAACTGCTTTCTATTAGGCCTATTAGGCCTCACCAAAGTCACCAAGCCTGTCTCCATAATACCACTGCACTGGGTGCCTGAGCCTGTCTCCACAACACCACGACACTTGGTGCCTGAGCCTGTCTCCACAACACCACTACCCTCAATGCCTGAGCCTGTCTCCACAACACCACTACCCTCAGTGCCTGAGCCTGTCTCCACAACACCACTACCCTCAGTGTCTGAGCCTATCTCCACAACACCACTCCCCTCAGTGCCTGAGCCTGTCTCCACAACACCACTACCCTACCCTACCCTCAGTGCCTGAGCCTGTCTCCACAACACCACTACCCTCACTGTCTGAGCCTGTCTCCACAACACCACTACCCTCAGTGCCTGAGTCTATCTCCATAACACCATTACATGCTGAAAATGAATTATGAAGAGCAACAAATTGTGTAATATGCCTTTTATCCACAAGTCTAAGTCTACCAGATCCTACAGTAATCTATCTGCCATTGCTAGTATGTCTCTGTGGCAGTGGTTTTGCAACAGTTCCAGCCTGAGTTTGTTTACCGGATAATTTAAAAATCTCAGACTTCAAAAATACAATCTCCTGCCGCAATGTAGAGAACTGTCTACAGATCAGACAGCATCCAAATCTCCAAAAAGTGGAACGTGAAACAAATGCATAACAACTATTACACTGAACTAAGTCTGCCATTTTAATGAGGTGAATAATTTAAATCAAACTAATCTTTATTTATTTGTCCTCTTGTATACCTCAGATTACCTACAGTTTATCTCCAGAATATCTCCAATCGCACACTTTGAAGCAGCAACCAAGCTATATTAGCCAATCTAATGACCACAACCCTTATATAACTCCTAAAAGCACCACCCACTAGGAATGTTTAACACCGGGGCAGGCCTCTGCTTATTTGTAAACAATAGCTAATTAACCAGCAATCAATAGCAAACACCTAGCTAATCAAATCAAATGCCTTACCAATTACCAATAGGAAATCAAACCTTGTGCAATCAGTAACCTTTTCCTATAGATGAATCTTACCTGTAACAGTAAAAAGAAAACTCTTAGCAAAATCTTAGACAGTTGAAGATTCTGTAAAACTCTCCAGAATATCTCCAAACACACAATTGAAGCAGCACTTAGATTTGAGAACACTCTGAAGGTGCTGCTTTCCTGCATTCTTTTCCATCCTTATAATTATACATGCTGCTTAGTGTTTGGTTGACGGAATACTGTCTTATACTCTATTATTTAAACTGGCATTGCATAACTGCGTGAAGTATGGATTGGTCCCCTTGATATGAATATTTATGATTACCTCACCTTGGACTGTTTCTTGATCCTCTTTTCCATCCCATATTTTTCTCTCTCTCATCTGACCATTTAATTGTCTACCCATGATACTGATAGCTCCTCTTGTTTTTGGCATACATGGCTGTATTAAGTTTTTGTTTATTGGTTTTATTTTGTGACTTCACACTTAGACTACTTTTCACTTATAGGAGCTTTGTTCTTCTTTTTATTAGCAACTAACAACAAAACCTTAGCAAAATATTAATTACAAAAGAAAATCAACACAGATTTATATATGTATTAAGGCAATTTGCCTGCATTTGTGGGAGGTGCTGGTTTTCCACCCCTAGCCTACTTAAGGCACTCCCCTTGCCTGGCTCCTTACCGTTCGAGGTCAGCGTTGAATGAGGATCCACTTCCGGGTTTTCTCAGACGCCATCTTGGTTTCAGTATCCAGGAGGTTTCACCACCTTAAGCTGTGTCCAGGAATCCTGTTCAGGCCTTTCCGCCCGACCAGCTTCTTCTGACTCCGTTTCTCCGTCGTAGATCGCGTCCCAGGGACTCCTAAACCGTAAGTCAGACCTTCCTGTCACGCCAGGACTGGTTCCCACGGCGTACGGTACAGCACGGGTCCTCGCTTTACGGCTTTTCCCTGGTTATGACACGAATGTTTTCAAGCCATTCGCGGGCTTTTCATTTCGTACGGTCATTCGGCTGAACATGTTTTCAATCGTTCAATAGTCATTTCGCATATCCTATTCATGTTATTTAAACGAATGTTCATTCGGTTGTTTTGCCGTTCGGCAAATATTACATACGCTCACACACACTTTGGTTCGCATAAATCATACGGTTAAACTATTCTAACTTCTGTGTTCCCCTCACATTTGCTTTCGGCTGTTCTGTGTGTTCACGTTTTAATCCTTTCATGAATTATATTCACCATTTCATGTGTATATAACATTCGGTTAAGTATTGCTTGCTTAAATAGATTGTTGATTACTTTTAACAATTGTCAGTATTGTATTTTGTCCACAAACCAAGTCCACTTCTGTGTATACCATTTGACTCCCACGCTTTCTGGGGTCTGCATTACTTATCCATTTATACGTATGGACTCAGCCATGTCACAAGCCTCATTTCTGGGTTATTAATACAATACATACAAGGATAGGTTCATTTAAGCAATAATTCTCGGGTTGATACGTCTTTGCTATACATACATATCATATAGATCCACATCACTTTACATCATGCTAAATCATTTTGGGGTATCCCTGCCTTTGGTCTTTCTGCTACATATCATACACAACGATGTGTTAATTAGGCCATGACCTCATCCATGTCCCTTTCTATAAAACCAGTTACATTTCGGTACAGGTCATTGAACTCCCACGCCAGGAGTTTTATAACTATCCATTTCATTTCAATTTACTCAGCCTACATTACAGGCCTCATTTCTCTGTCATGACGATGACACACAAGGCATAAGTCCTTTTGCATGTATACTCGGGTTGGATCACACGTCCTGATCCAACCAATCATACGTCCCCTACACAGTCATAATACATATGTATATAACCTACGTTTCATGTTTTCCTTTACACACCATTATCACGTAACACATAGATTGTTTGTACATAGGCCACGGCCTCCCTCAGATGTCTTTTTCAAGCATGCAAACATTTCTGAGCCACTCGTAGCTATTCCCATGGTATCAACATAATGTTATACATTGCTGCTACAGACTATAAGTCTGGTTCTTGTTATACCCCACACTCATCGTACTACTCTCTTTTACCCATTTTTAGGCTGTCGAGCTTATATAGTTGCTCCACACGGTTTATTCCTGTGATTTATCATACTACCAGGTACGTACACCTGCTCATATGGTATTCTACCATACATTTCATTTCATCCCCCTAGTTTAGAGTACTGGCAATAGGGTCACAGGATTCCCAATAGGTATTTACCCCGTCTTGGCTGTCGCCATCAGTTAGTGGTCCCGCGAGGCCAACACCCCGCCTCAAACGTTTCGGAGGCAAACACCCATCGGGCCACACGTTAGCTAGCCGCCTCGCATGTTGCAAAGAGAGGGCCTCACCTGTCACTCCCTTCCCCTGTTTTCTGTCGTACAGTCACCGAGAGGCCTAAAACTCCTGCCACTACGTCAAGTGGCCTCAATAACCCCTCGCGCCAACGCATAGATAGAGCCTCTCAAGCCGCTTGGCAATTAGTAGGGCCTCACCTGTCACCAAACAAGCATAATACTTTCGCCATCCGGCCTAGCTAGCCTGCCAGTACAATTTGGTGGTTCTATATACTAATTATTGTTTTATTTATAGTATGTCTCAGGAAGGGGTAGAGGATTTCTCCCTGCCTAGCACCCCGGCTAGAGCTGTCACTCCCACACAAGGAGGAGAGCTAGCTAGTCCAGCATCAGTTAGATCCTGGACAATCCCGCGCATAACCACGGAATTAAGGAGACGACAAATCCCCTACCCCGCTACAGCAAGGAAGGCAGAACTTTTCAAACTGCTACGCACGTCAACCAATAACATGGAAGCCGGGGAAGGATCTAGCCAGTCCAACCCAGGGGACATACATGCCATGTTATCCTCACTCATGGCATCCATGGGCAAGGTCAACTCCAGGCTGGAGAAACTTGAGTCGGTCACCACGGCCCTCACTCTAGCAGGGCCAACCGCGGCTGCAGTACAAACACCAGCCTTGCCATTAGTCGCTCCAGCCAGCCCCCTGGATGACCAGGAAGTTAGCCCGGCCCACATGATACCTGAGCATATCAAAAGGGATATCCTGGAAGGTAAAGACGTCAACCTGGCTTCCCTGTTGATTGCCTCCCAGGACATTGTGGAACATAAAACGTATGCTTATGATGATGTTTCTGTTATTGTCAGATCTAGGGATGCCCGCCTAAACAGAAAACTGACTATCCCTGAATTTGTTCTAGCATTTGGTATTTACAGGGATGTCGTCTGTGCGGTCTATCCCAACAGAAGAGAGGAGTTCGATCTCTATATGCACAAGCTGGTAGACCTGGGCAACAAATATGGTGGTTCAGCATTCTATGACTACCATAGGTCTTTTTCTGCAAAAGTGGCTGGAGCCTTCTCCCAGTACGGTACACGATCCAACTGGGGAAGGATTGATACCGTCTTATTTTGCAGACACTTTGCAGGTCTAAGAACACCAGCTTGTGCATACTGCTCCTCCACAGCCCATACTACCAATTTTTGTCCAAACACGGCAGACGGACATGCCTCCACACAAGGAACTACTTCCTCTGGGGATCCAGGGAAACTATCCACAGACAAATTGGGACGCCCAATCAAGTTTCTGGGCAAGTCCCAGATATGTAATAATTTCAATGTTGGGTCTTGTAATTACAGTGGATGTAGACTATTGCATGTCTGTTCAAAATGTTTTAGGGCACATGCTAAGACCATGTGTCCAAATAAAATGTATTCTAAGCCTTACCTTACGTCCATTAATATGCCAGTATTCACAGCATTGATGTCTCAGCACCCATCTAGACACCTGGTAGATTTTCTTATTTCTGGTTTGACAGAAGGCTTCCACACAGGTATCCTACACATACCAGCTGGCACTCTGGAATGCCCAAACCTACAATCCGCCCAACACAACCCCACAGTGGTTGACACCCTCATAAACCAAGAAGTGGAGGAGGGCTTTGTATTGGGCCTTTTAGAACTCCCCCATTCACAGCATGGCGCACCAACCCTATTGGTATTGTCACAGGGAAATCTTCCCAAAAACAGAGACTCATCGTTGACTTATCGGCTCCCCACTCATCGGCCAACCCCAGTCTTAATTCCCTCATACCCTCTGAGGAATTCTCTCTGCAATACACCACCATAGATCACGCCATTACAGCCATCATACAAGCAGGGGTGGGAGCCTGGCTCAGTAAGACCGACATTACTAACGCCTTCAAATTACTCCCTATCCACCCCACACTGTGGCACCTGCATGGCATCAAGTGGTCCGAGAACTACTATTTTTTCTCCCGGTTAACTTTTGGGTCCAAAAGTAGCCCAGCTATTTTCGACACATTTGCCGAAGCACTATGCTGGTTACTATTGAACATAGCCGGATGCCCTACAGTATTACATTACTTGGACGATTTCCTACTGGTCGAGGAGAATACTGCACCTCCCACTAGCCTCAAAGCTACCACTAAGCTGTTTGAGCAACTAGGTGTACCCATCTCCCCAAAGAAAACAGAAGGGCCAGACACGGTTATCACTTTTCTGGGTATCCAGTTAGACTCTGCCACAATGCAAGCAAGCCTACCTTACGAAAAGATAGACAATATTCTCACTTACATAAACAACTACCTACAGCTCGGCACTTGCAACCGCAAAGAACTACAGTCCCTGCTGGGGTCACTAAATTTTGCAATGCGCATCATACCTCAAGGCCGCTCCTTTATTTCACGACTATTGCATCTTTTCCCACTTTTTCTACATGACACGCACAGGTTGTCCTTAGATGCCCAAGCTACGGCAGATCTAAACATGTGGAAGAGGTTTTTAACCACTTGGAATGGTAAAAGTATGTTCCTCCCTCAATTGACTGAATCATCTCCTACCATTTGGTCAGATGCGGCATCTACCACTGGTTTTGCAGCAATTTTTGGGAACGAATGGCTTTGGGGCAGCTGGCCTTCAGCAGTTCTGGATTTGGAAGGTTTTTCCACTACCTCAGCTCTTTTTGAGATCTACCCCATAGTGGCGGCTGCCGTAGCGTGGGGTCATTTATGGGCTAATACACCAGTACGTTGTTACTCAGACAACCAGGCGACCTGTCACATCATCAACAAAGGTCGTTCCAAATCTCTTACGATTATGAGATTTCTGAGGAAACTCACTTGGTTGGCAGCTTGTCATAATTTCTTCCTATGTTGTTTCCATGTGCCAGGTGTATACAACACAGCTGCTGACAGTTTGTCTCGCTTTAAATTTCAGGAGTTTCATCAAGCACTCCCGTCAGCAGCACCCACAGCCACCATCACTCCAACATTTCAACAACTCATACTGGACTAGACGTCATCATGCAGCATAGCAGGACATTGTCTCAGTTGGCACTTTCACACAATACAAACAAAACATACAACAGGGCTTTCACACTATTCAAACGATTCCTTCTGGAACATGACATCATACAACCGTTTGTTATGACATCTTTTTTGGGGTTTGCTTCCTTTTGCCACCTTAAACTCAAATTGTCATATAACACCATCAAACTCTATCTCACTGGCATTCAACACCACATGCTCATCTTACACCCAAATAACAACAGTTTCATGGCCTCTCACCAAATCAAGACCATACTCAGAGGTATTCAAAAATCAGAACCCACACATTTGGCCCAGAGGCTACCCATAGATAACCATATCTTCAAAGCTTTATCTAATCTACTCGACCTGAAACCATTTGACACTATGGATTTCTACGACCCAGAGAATTCACTACGACCTCCACGACCCAAACCACTCCATTCCTCCTCTATTCCCACTTGACAAAACATATGGATCATTACATCCTGTCTTTACCTCACTCCAAAACCAGCCAGCACATACCTGTAAACATTCCGTACTACCCCACGCACAACAGATGGTGTCCCGTAAAAGTTCTTGATGCCTACATACAGCACCATCACTTACTGCCCTCGCAACCGTTATTACAACTACAAGGTGCAGTACTCACCACTACAACCTTCATGACCTACGTCAGGTCCTTGCTCACACAACTGGGCCTCAACGCAAACAATTACTCAGGACACTCCTTTCGTATAGGAGCCGCGTCCACAGCCTCCAGTTTCAACGTCCCAACTCATGTTATCAAAACACTGGGGCGCTGGAAGTCATCCGCTTACTCACGGTACATACCGAACCCAGTACAAGAGTTAAGAGATGCTTTCATAAACATGTCTGGTTGATAAATGTATATGTATTGGTTGTCTGTTAATAAATTGGATTACTTAATT